>OZ007571.1:27579820-27909820 GCA_963931925.1 Onchidella celtica | reverse complement strand
TGAACCTTTACGAGTAATACGTGATCGACTTTACAGCTGTGTATATTGTCCTTTCTGAAAGGAGCTAAGATCTACTACTTGACTAAAAAATTTTTTTACACACAAATACACAATTCTTTTCATATCCACAAGAAACCATTTTTGAGAAATTTACCACTGTAATACAGTTTATATGGAACGACTTTAATTCTATTTGCTAAATTTAAATGGATGAAGCACTGAATATCAAACACAAATAAAGTACCAAGAAAAGATCGTGAACGGCGCAAAGTGGCCAGTTTCGTGGCGACGCGGGGTGAAAACCAAACTCAAACTCAACATTCAAATTGCCATTTCAAACACAGTATATGTAGAATACATTCTTTCCCAGTGTGAAGTTCCTCCAGTGAATGTAGAATACATTCTTTCCCAGTGTGGAGTTCCTCAAGTGTATTAGAATACATTCTTTCCCAGTGTGGAGTTCCTCCAGTGTATGTAGAATACATTCTTTCCCAGTGTGGAGTTCCTCCAGTGTATGTAGAATACATTCTTTCCCAGTGTAGAGTTCCTCCAGTGTGTGTAGAATACATTCTTTCCCAGTGTGGAGTTCCTCCAGTGTGTGTAGAATACATTCTTTCCCAGTGTGGAGTTCCTCAAGTGTATTAGAATACATTCTTTCCCAGTGTGGAGTTCCTCCAGTGTATGTAGAATACATTCTTTCCCAGTGTGGAGTTCCTCCAGTGTATGTAGAATACATTCTTTCCCAGTGTAGAGTTCCTCCAGTGTGTGTAGAATACATTCTTTCCCAGTGTGGAGTTCCTCCAGTGTGTGTAGAATACATTCTTTCCCAGTGTGGAGTTCCTCAAGTGTATTAGAATACATTCTTTCCCAGTGTGGAGTTCCTCCAATGTATGTAGAATACATTCTTTCCCAGTGTGGAGTTCCTCCAGTGTATGTAGAATACATTCTTTTCCAGTGTAGAGTTCCTCCAGTGTGTGTAGAATACATTCTTTCCCAGTGTGGAGTTCCTCCAGTGTGTGTAGAATACATTCTTTCCCAGTGTGGAGTTCCTCCAGTGTAAGTAGAATACATTCTTTCCCAGTGTGGAGTTCCTCCAGTGTATGTAGAATACATTCTTTCCCAGTGTGGAGTTCCTCCAGTGTATGTAGAATACATTCTTTCCCAGTGTGGAGTTCCTCCTCGGACCGAAATTTCTCCCCTTACATTTGAAATTCCTTTGCTGGGAAGAAGTGCCTCCCATTTCAGAATCATTGCGTTATCCTATACTTCCAGAAAAGATGGACAAATCAGTGATGGAATTCTATCACTACAATATTTTGTATACATGAGAATAGAAATGTAAGGAGCTGAGACAAACTGTTGGAAAAATCAGCAATGAACACCTGTTTTTACATAATTTTGCATAACTGAGGAGAGTAACACAAGAGTAGCTGAGATAAATTAACAATTACGATTTCAGATTGTCGGATATTTGCAATGTCTTTCAAAATAGGCCGTTTGTGTATTTTGAAAACGTTCAATCAGCCTCAAAGCTTAGCTCTGGTTAAATTTAAATATTTTCAGGTGTACGAATCTTCCAGGCTTTGGAGTTTCTTCAATAACACCGTCAACTTGACTCATTTTAATTTTTTGAATAGGGCAGTTCAGTTGGTCTTTGTATGTAGGTCTATTTGTGAGCGTAAGAATGTGCATGACTCGGCGTGTGTACGGCCATAATATCGTCTATAACCCTGATATCACGCTGTGATTCTACTCCACGAGCAACAGATTATATCAGCTTTCCATTTCTCCGCTTAGATGTCTCATAGAACACAATTTGAACAATAATGTAAGCACCGCTGCCATTGAAAAGCCCTTGCCCGCTTGCGTCAATGCAGAAATCAGGAATTCAGATCATAGAACGTCAGGTCAAGACCCCGTCAATTTTGGGTTTCTTTGGGATCTTGTATCGTGGCCAAAGGAAAGCGATTTGCACGCGATAATGTCGAACCAGTTCTAATACAATCGATTTGGTGACGCTCCGAACAGTCAAAAAATATGTGGCCACTTGTCGGCAGCTTCCCTTGAGATTCGCGCTCGGTACAGAGGCGCTTGAGCCTGTCATAAATTTATGATATATGTTGATATAAGGGTCTCATACTCTTTAGAGGCCTGTGCGATTACGTCATTCCAAGATGGAAACTGATGAGTGACAGAGCGAGGGAGGAAGACAGATAGAACGGGCCACACAGACAGGAGGACAGCAAGAAAGAAATATTGCATGACCGAAAAAAAAAAAACAATTAGTACGAGTGAAATCAGAAAGCAGAACGAATACTGCATTTAAAGAGAGGTTAGACACAAAATAGCCGCAAGGAAATCCAGGATGCTTAGCCGCCTTTGCTGTGACTAGCACAGGGGAAAGCTTTTCAAAAAGTAGTCTAAAACGATCAATAACTTCGTTACAAAGACCTCACAAATTACGTGGACCCTGACCCCAAGAGCTCTAGACTACAAAAATTACTCTTGCACCAACGACCAAAAATGTAAATGAAAGTCTAACTGGCGTAAATAAAGGGCCTGTTAAGTCTTATATTGTCTTTCGTAAATACATTGGAAGGCAGAACTTTAAAGAACAAAGATGAACGAAAAAAGAAGCAATAACCACTTAATTCCAAACGAGGGAGAACTGAATAGCCCGTGCAAAAGAACCATACTTAGAAAAGAAGATGAACATAAAATAAAGAGGCTAAAAATTTGCAATATCGATTAAATTATTGGCGCAGATCATAAACAAGGCGGCAGCTTTCTCTTATTACTGATGCATTCCACCACACAAAGTGCACTTTAAATTCACCAGAATTTGTCAGAGTAACACAGTTAAGGAAAAATGAAATGTCGAAAACTGAGACACATTGGATGTGTTTTGGTAAGTTCAGGGACCTACTGCGTGCTACTCCTACTCTATGTCAAGGTAAACGTAATATATTAAATTCTTCTTGTTAACTTTCTATGGCAGTTAGCCAGTTCGTGAAGGACATAATAGTCATCCATCCATCCATCGATCCATCCACCCGCCCCCCCCCCCGTCCATCCGTTCGTCCGTCTATCTGTCTACCTGTCTGTTTATCTACTACCTGTCTGCCCGACTGCTGTCTATTTGTCTGTCTTCCATTTAATTTGGGCCTGATTTACTGTTTGGTGTGTTGCATGCACTACGTGTATAACTATATCAGATTACTTTGGAACCTGCTAAAGCTCGAACAAACACAGACACCCGCATTCCTTATACATAAGAGAAAAACATAGTACACTCGTGAACAACAAAAAAAAATAAAAATTGGTAGCTAGATAGATAGATAGATAGATAGATAGATAGATAGATAGATAGATAGATAGATAGATAGATAGATAGATAGATAGATAGATAGATATTTCGGAGACAGAGAAAGAGAAAGAGAGAGAGAGAGTGTGAGAGAGATTGGGGAGACAGACAGAGAGATAGAAGAGAGATGGGAGAGAATGAGAAAGATCTGGGAGTTCGAGGGAGAGAGTGTGAGTGAGTGTGTATGTGTGTGCGTATGAGAAAAAGAGGGAGGGAGAAAGAGAGAGAGAAAGAGAGGGAGAGAGAGAGAGAGATTGAGATTGGGTAAATACAGAACACAGACAGGCAGTGCTGAGAGAGAAAATAACTAAAAATCCCTCCCTCTCTCTCCCCTTTACCATGGTGATGAGTTTGTTTCCGCAGGAAAACATCAAACACAGACCATTTCCCATCGATCTCTGCGACACAAAGTGCAGCACTTACTGAGGCCATGACAACTTAATTAATTGCCAGACACAACACACACCAGCTCTGCCAGGTGACATTCACACAGGTCCCTCTTCCGTCAACTAACGTATCAGGCTAAACGTTAACGCTTTGTCGTGTACGTTATTTTGTCTTGCGTGCACATTGATGTATTCATCCATTACAATAAGTCCATGTGATTTATTCGTTGGATATGCCTCGGTGTATGGGAATACATTATACATTTGAAGACTCAAGAGGAAAATTGCTCATTTTATAGTATTTCATTTACATTTAAACAGAATCAATATTATTATTATCCAAGCTACCAATGGCATGTTAATGCTCCATGCTAATTACTAGTGTAGAGACCTTTGTTTCCGGGGGATCGCGACACTTGGCTTTTACATCTCGCTTTTCTTGTTACCTGTTGACTTTGCTGTTCTTATTTTTGTCTTTGTTATTTCTCTGATCTTCTTGACCTTCTCAGCCCTCAAAAGGGTCCCCCAACAAACTGCCTAGTTCTCTTCCTCTTCATGGCCTTTTTTCTTTTTTTCCCAGCCCTCAAAAGGGCTTCCTAAGGGGTGGCCTTTTCGTCCTTTTCTTGGCCTTCTTTCATCTTCTCAGCCCTCAAAAGGGCTCCCTAAAGAGTTGCCTTCTTCTCGACCTCATCTTGGCCTTCTTTTCGCTTTACGGCTCCCAAAAGGGCTCCCTGAAGAGGTGCCCTGTTCTCATTCTAGGTCTTCTTTTTACTTCCTAGCCCTCAAAAGGTAACCCAAATGATTTGCATTCCTCTTTTCTCTTCTCGTGCTATTTCTAATTACTAGTAACGTGTCTATTGCCTTATGCTGCTGGTAACCTGCTGCTGATTACCTTCATGGGTTAATTCTCACTAACAATAAAACACACACACACATATATGTATATACACACACACGAACCCCTCCCCAACATTCCCTCACATACATACACACGCACACACACTCACACTTATGCATGATAATCGTCAGTTAAGTGCAAGCGATATATTATCTCCTTCGTTATTTTCACAAGGAAGGAGATATCACTTTTTGCACTGAACCGACGATATTTACTTGGACTCACTTTAAAAAACAATAACAACAACAACAATAAAATCCTTTGCTCTTAAGGATCACAAGAAAACCAGCAAATTACTATCTAATTACACATCTTTCCCCTAAATGAAAGAATTCATCTCGCCAGATACAATATTACACGGTGGTCTAGAGACAGGGCGCTCGCCTCTCATGCCGAAGGTACCGGGTTCGAATGAAAGTCGCATCAGGGATGTTGGAATTTTGGTATTTTTCTCATATTTTCTTGTCCCTGATCCTACGGGAGGTAGGATCGAGCACCTAGTCTTCTCGGATAAGGACGAAAACCTCTGAGGGCCCGTGTGCACGTTTCGAATGTTAAAGATATCTTGGCAGTTGGAAATCGAGAACAGTAGGTCGAATAGGCCGCTGCCGGGACAAAATGAAATAAAATTTATCCCTACCACTCACCCCCCCCCCCAACCAAAAAAAAAAAAAAAACCAGCGCCACACTGTGGCGATGACGACGACGTGTCTGCTTCAGTTGTAACTGGCCTGCAATGACACCAAGGCAAATTTCCCCAACAGGATTAAAGAAGTACACAAATACAAATAATGATTAGTGAAATAATTCAGATGGGATATAACGCCACTGCAATTTCACAGCATGTAAGAAGTTCTCTATTCTGTTTTACCAGTTTTATTCCATTGTAGGCCTACATTGTGAACTACGAGTAGGCTACTACATGTACTAAAAGGTATAAAATAATCCTGGGTAGATACTGTTTTTGTCTCCGCCCCCCCCCCCCTCTTCTACTGGTGTTTGAATAGATTAAAATTGATCAGCAGTACGTCGCACGCTTCTTGTTGTTTAGGGATGATTATCGCTGTCCCAAACAAGCCTAGGTGCACAGTGGCCAATTCTAATGGGCTGACAAGATGGGTGGTGACTGCACCAAATCGACTTCACCACATTTCGTTTAAATGAGACCCTGTGAACTGACTGGTGCACGGATTCTCCTCGAAACTCAATGTCGTGACGTCACCATCCAATTTTTCGGCTTATCAAGAGCGGCTGGTGCGAGGCTAAGGCAGTGATTCCACTGAGCATGTCGTAAACCAGTGCTAGAAAGGTGTATTGCGTAATGCCGCACTCAACACTCAGCGCCGTCAGCCTTCATCTAAGCATGATAAAATAATGTGTCATCATGATGCCCAGGACAGTGGAGAAAGTCTACGAATACACTTATACTTCAATCCTAGCAAACCTCACCTTATAAACTGAATCCAAAGTCATATAATACCAAAAACAAAATTAAATAGCTTCGGGCAGGTTTTTCCAGTGCTGTGATGTCAATTGTTTTCTCAATGCTGATTCAACTAGTGACCTCTAAAGGTCATGACCTTCTCTTGAATGTCAATCTTGACGACACGAATAGATTCACTGAGGCACGTTCTAGGTGGTTATCTGCCGCTTGAGTGCGATGTTGCGTAACCTGAGGTTCTCAGCCTAGGAAAAACTGCCTGTACCAAATGTATACAGTTTAAACATCGCCCTAACTTGTTCTAGAGGCAATTTGCCACTATTGTCCTGTTCCAACGTGACTAACCAATGCTGATATCATTCAACATGGCCTGAGCTCAGGATATCGTTCTTCTTATTGGTTTGTCATTCTAATCCAAAAATTTTACTCTGACCAAACCAACGAATCGCAAACTGGCAACACGATTTTCACGTTTAAACTTCAGTCAGTCACAATCAGGTATATAAATATATCTTTTGCGGCGGGGTGTCTATGTGTCAAATTCCCGCCGTAATTGCCGAGTTCAATGCAAGAGGATACAGAAATGAAGCTTTCCCAGTAATTTCTTTCTATTTCTTTCTTTCTTCCTTTCTTTCCTTTACTTATTCATTCATACAGCAAGTCAGTTGTCATAAAATTACAACGATCCCATTGGCTTTCACCGGATAATGTTTAGAATTAAAGGTACTGAGAAATGTCGGCTCTGCCATGCCAATGTTTGCTGCCGAAATTTGTTCACTCATGCGATATTCATCGACATGTGTGCGTTTGTTTGTTTGTTTGTTTTTCTCATTTTCCTCCAGACCGTCAAATTCACTGTTCTTGAAGACAATAGAATTTATGACAGTCTGTTTGTTTTGATGTTGTCCCACAAGATACTGCCAAATCTTCCTATTATGTTGTGACCTAGCGCATTCTGACACTTGTTTAAAGTGCGTTGAGACGCTTATCAAGCTGTTTCGCAGTTCCGATTTATTCTAACTCCTTATCACAATACTAAAGCCGCAAACGTCTAACGTCGAATTTCTCAGTTGTGTAAAACGTGGAGTTGGAACAAACAAAAATTAAGGCCCCGTACTTTCTTCACAGACGTAGTTTTTTGAAACCATGTCTGCACTGTCACGTCAATATATTTTTTGTTGTTGTATCAGTATACAAATGACAGCATTGTCTAGCACCATCCAAGCATAATTATTTGACCTATCAAGTGTTCTTTCAGGGGAGTAAAATTGGCGTCATATGGAGAAAGAGGGGGTTAAAATATCTCATCAATGGAGGCACTGACCTGCCTATTGCAGGGGCGGATATACTATGAAATTAATGAAGCTTAAGCTGCAGGACCCCTTATGCCAGAGGGGCCCTGGAGGAACTTTTTTCACTGGGTGAGGTTTGGATGGTTGTAACCTATTGTTACTGGTCGCAAAGGGGTCCCTAGTTCAAGCTTCAGGATCCCAAAAATGTACGTGCGCCATTGGCCCTGTGTGGCGACCACTTTTGGCCAGATAAAAACCAGCAACAGTGATAAGTTGGGTCAAGTTTGTTTTCTCTCGCAATTTACAGTCGGCTAGTCGGCTGTACGTTCTTATCTTCTCTACCTACCAGGCTCAGACACACCTTGAGATCACCTCTATCACGCTGGCATGGCTCGCGAAAACCATAACACTTGAAGATATAACTGTATTTGTCACGAGTGGAGTGAGTGCAATTAAGGGGATTGCTACAGAGCGGGTGTAGAGTAAGAATGGCTCACGGTAGACAAGTAAGATAAGCGTGCTGTCGTGAGTAGTGGGGGGGGGGGGGTCTGAATGAGGCGAAAGCGCTGTATTACTATCACTGCAAGTTAGAAGGTCCTACGGAACGGACCTGTGAATAAGAGCCCATCGGGCAGACATAAGGGGAGCAGTCGAGAAGACTAGTGAGAGAGTCTTTCCAGTGATGACTGGTATGTAGAACGTTGATTGATTATTATGATTGATGTATTATATTATATTCGTCTATTACCATGATGTAAATAAGTATATGTGAGGAATGTGGAAGTCCTTGATATTGGATATAGCAATGTGCGCCATGAGCGATAGATGAAAGTGAGTTCATGGATTTGTAGCGCGAGTGAGTAGTGTGTACTCCGATGGAAGTGTGTTACCGTAAGATGTGTGGTGAGTGAAAGGTGAACTAGTGTGTGTACGCTTCATGGGTTGTAAGGAGAGGTGGAGTGAATAGAAATGGTAGGGTATTATACCAATGTAATGTTATTCTTGTAGGTGTCGAGGACGGGCCGCAGAGCCACCTCGATGAGCACAGGGGATAGGCCAGCATAGGGCCGGAGGCCACACATAGGCCAGAAGTGAGGCTGTCAGTGCAGGACAGTAGAGGCACATAAAGTCGTGGCAGTCAGGCCACGGACAGGGACGTAGATATGAGCGTGAATGTGATAATGCACTATTGCCATGTTGAGGGGAGAATGTACTATTGAAATGATAATGTCTATTGAAATGATAATGTGTTATTGCCCTGCTGAGGTGCTAGGGGAATGCTAAGGTGTATGACAATAGGAAGGTGATATTGAGAGACTGCGGTGCCAGTAAATTATTAATGTGCTATTAAGACCCTGAGGGGAGAGGCTGAGGCCGAAGTGCCTTTAGGAGTAACTACCGGATTGTGGATCCGAGGGAGAGTGTGTGTGAGAATAAGGCCGTTGTACGGCAGTTGATTTCAATAATATAATGTATGTAATTGCGCTATTATCTGTATAATTATGTTTAATAAATGTGTGAGTCTGATGGATTGTTCTGTTAAGTGTTAACTTGTTTGTTCGTGATTGTTGTCCTGTCATAACTTATTACATCTCCCAGTCTGGGATTTGTGACAGTATTGACAAAAACTGTAACGTTTGGAGCTATAACTTTATATAACTTTATCAGCCTTAGTGAATACTTTCCCAGAAGTGTTCAATTTTTTATTTTTTTTTGTAAATCGCAGATTGACCCAGTGTTGCTGTTGTGATATTTTGATATTTTCATACACTCTTCGTCTCTTCGTGATAAATCTGTTTACGGCAGAACACCATCTCTCCCCCCTCCCCATCCCCCGAAAAAAAAAATCGGAAAAACTCAAGGAACAAACTGTATCATATATGATCAAATTATCCGGTGTTTGATGTGTTATGGATTACCCAAAATAGATACCGCGTTATAAATTATTCTGATGACAAGGCCGTTTCGGCACAATAGAAACATATCATTTTTCGGGTCTATTTATGTATGTTTGAGGGGGAGGCATGATTTTCCCACCATTTCTCACACACACGTACACATAATTATACACACAGACAAACATCCACACAAGCATGGCCTCAGATAAATTGTAAGCTTGCTCTTATATCGACGTATCACAATTTCTCTCTGAAATCGGCAACAAGACGTCACTTTGCAAAGGTCACTCCCGGCCTGTATCTGATAGTTAAAGAAGTGACTGACTACTTCAAACGACCGTCACAGAAGCAACAACGCCACTCAAGTCACCAGCAGTAGCGACTTCAGAAACCACAATGGTCCTCGAGGAGCTCTCACGGTATCAGCCAAGTGACCATTTATCTGACCTTGTTGGGGGGCTGAACAGCTGAATGTGCTGAAAGGGGCGTGAGGAACGGGGGAGCGGGGGGGGGGGGATTATGGGGGAGGAGAGAGACAGCGCGAGAGAAAGAGACAGAGACAGCAGACAGACACGTGAGAGAGAGAGAGAGAGACAGAGACATACAGAGAGAGAAAGACAGGGAAGGAGAGAGAGACAGACACAATGACAGATAGAGAGAGACACAGAGAGAGTCTCACACACACGCACACACACACACACAGAAAGACACAGGGAGGAAGGGGGTGGAGGGGGGGGGGCGAGCATGAACAGATCTTTTCAAACCAGACCGTTTCTGAGCAGGTCGTCACCATGGTCGCCAATAATTTTCCAGTTGGGTTCCAATTCCATAATGTATCCTGTGGTCGTGTGGCATGACTGTATTCTGCACCGCAAATTTTCTATATCATGAGGAAGAATATCATCTACAGAAGCATCCGTCCTTTTACCAAATATGTTTCCACTATAAATTCAAGCTGCATTCCACGCTGTGCAGTCATTCAGTTTGGAAGATACCACCATTGCTAACACCATCACCACCACTAACAGTAACAACAAAAACAACAACGAGACTTCAGACAAAACAAGGCAGATGCAGATTTGTTGTGGAACACAGACCTTGACGTGTGGACGTTGAGTTAGAGTATAAACAGGCGGCACAGTCAGCTGCTGGCAGTTAATAAAGGTGCATCATAACTTCCTATAGTTTCTTAGTAAATCCGGGGAAACTATCATACTGAGCCTGGCCAGACACAGTCAGCTTCTGCCATGACTTCTTGCGTGTACATTTCGCTGACAGCAACTGGCTGCGACGTTCCAGCCTTAGTAAGATACCCCCCCCCCCACACACACACACACTCAAGAAGGACGGAAGAACAGGTCCATGAGACAAACAATTCCTCAAGAATAGGACTTAAATGAGTCACACGAGCCTTCGGTTATAAGTCCATAAATTGATATAAAAGATGACAATTTTAGCTTTAGCAAACTCCTTTATTCAGGAAAGTGTTAGTGCCAGCGTATTAATTTGATGCACAGGGCATCTTTGAGAGAGCAGTAAAGCAGCCCTTGGCCGCTCTCACAATATTTTACTCTATTTTATTTTGTTTCACTTTTTTTTTTTTACTATTTTGTGTTATTTCATTTCGCTTTCTAATGGTTTTTCTATTTCTGATATTCAAATAAAGTGTGGGAAAGGGAAGAAAGATGGGGCTTCCAGCAATCCCCTGACGTGGCCAGGCGATTCAGTGAAGAAAATCTCTGGACTAGCCCTCGTGAGCACTGACCTCTAACGCACGTGTGTCCGGTAAATGCACGGCTTAATTTCCTCCTCTCCGCCTGACTCGCGGCAGATTTGTCATAAAACAACACCAGTCTGCATATTGCATGGGGGGAACTAAGATGCCTGATTGCTCTTCAAATGGGAATGCTTGCACGGGCAGTGACTTTTTTCTTCACACCCATGTTCGATTTTTCTGACAATTTTTGTTTTCCAAATCCTGCTCTCTATTTTCCTTCTCCCTCCATTTTATTTCTCTCTCTCTCTCTCTCTCTCGCTCTCTCTCTCTCTCTCCCTCTCTCTCTCTCTCTTCCCTTTCTTTCTTTCTTTCTCTCACTCTCTCTCTCTCCTCTCTGTCTCTTTCTCTCTCTATGCCTCTGTCTCTCTCTCCTTCTCTGTAATCTCTCTGTCTCCATGTGTCTCTCTCTGTCTCTCTCTCTATGTTTCTGTCTATCTGTCTCTCTCTTTCTTTCTCTCTCTCTCTCTCTCTCTCTCTCTCTCTCTCTCTCTCTCTCCTGTTGACGAACAAGTAGAGAAATAAACAATGCAAAAAAGCAACCACTGACACACTATAAGACGGCCACCTATGAACAATCGCATCTACCCAAAAACGAATACCAGAGGGTGGAAAAGAAAATGAACTGGATGAATCAAACGGTGCACTAGGATGTTATTAAAGCATTGACTTTTCTTCCTGCATTCATTTCAGTCGTTTTGCGCTGCGGAAAGGTCGATGGAAACAAGCAGTTTTTTTCCCCCACTTCTATAAAACGCCCAAAATCAATGTGCGCGGAGCAAATATTTTCCATTAAGGCCGGTGAGTGGGTACATCAACGTTTTGGCTAGTTTGGTTCTTATGTGCACCCGTTGTCACAGACAACAGAAACTGCCTTGCTCAGATCAGAATATAATCATGGCTACTTCTTGAAGCTTGATACTACAGGGGGCCACTCTGCAAATTCAATTTGTGCAATGTTCTCATAATTTTGCCCTCAAATTTCTTAGCACTACTATGAGCCGTTCTGAACGATTCATCTGAAAAACAGTACATGAAAATAACACTGAGAAATATTTTTTCATAAATTTCCTATAATTTGGCATTTTACGAATTTTTTAACGCTCCTATACAGCCAAATTACTAATCCTTATCTTTCAGCAAGGGCAGTAAGAAAACTGTGTTCTCTGAAAGAAACTGGCTGGATGTAAATCAGTTAAATAAAATCTTTCTTTTTTTTTGGGGGGGGGGGGGGGGAGGGGGCTGACATTATTTTCTGGGCACTGCTCAATATCACAGAATTGAAATACAGTTAAAGACGTGCAGAATAGCAATCACTTTGATTGTACAGGATCTAGATCACATTACATTGTTGTAATCTTAGAAGCTTTCAAACTATCAAGTCTTTGATGCTCTTATCGCCGTCTTGTGCACTCACCTTGTGCAAAGCAACTTAAAACATCACAAGTAGGCATAATGGTTGGCTTTGATATTAGCTTAGAAACGAAAGACTCAATGATTGAACGAAGTGCATGATCATACGTTTGACGGCAACTTGCGACAAGTTTGCAAGCATCTTAATTAGGGCTAAATTAATGCACTGTAACAGCTCTGAAACTAATTATCCAGGGGTATTTGCGATGTTGTTGTATGCGAGATTTTGCCGATTTTGAGGTTTTGTCATGAAAGTGGTTCTCTCACTCCTAATTTCATTAAGTATAAGAGTCATTCCAATCGGTTAAAAACTTTTTGAGATAATTAATATGTGTTTGTGACGTAATCTTGTATGCGTTTTAGCCCTTTCGCCGACCAGACTTCAAATCTTCATTTTCTTGAAAAGGCACAAAATACACATACAACAATATGGCCAATACCAGACAATATTTTCTGTTTGTTTTTCCGTAAAACTAGTATTGCATTAATAAAGTAAACCACGCAGATCAGAACAAAATTGAGTAAAGAAAAAAACTCCGTGAAGTGTAGAAATAAATGAGACTTACTTAATGTTGACAGAATAAACCAAGGGGGGGCAAACTTGATTAAATGGCGGACGTGGCTGAACCTGTAGCTGTACACGGCGTGAACACAAACTTGTCAAATTAGAGAATGTAACGGATCCTGAACTGTCAGCTTTCTGCACCCAAGTTACGCTCCTGAACTCATAAAAAAACAACAACCTTAGAGCTCGACAGAGATTGGGAAAGTTGAGAGTTGTCTCCCTTACATTAAAGTTGTGTCCCTTAGACGTCAGCGCTATTTCTTCATTTGGTGCGAACTGCGATTAGAGGCGCTTGCTGAATCTGGGTTCACCTTTAACCTGAGATAAAAAATCCCAAATTCAAAAACAGAATTGCACTGAGAATGACAGAGTAACATAGCCGATTTCCAGGCTAAAGTGGTTTGAACTAAGTGAACTGAAAATACAAATTGTTGAATATTGTATGCAAATAAAGAAAACAACATTCTTCATGCGCTTTCCTCTCTTTCTCCACCCAACTCCTATAATATGGCGTAAACAGTTTCATGATGAAATGGAGACTGAAGCTTGAACGGGCACACATCCGGGCAACATAAACTATTAAAGCTTTCCCTTGTAAAGTGTGTAAAATACAAAATTAAAAATCGCATTAACATTGCTATGAGGGCGAAGTTGCGTTGCTATGGCATATTAATTTACACGGAAATAGAACTGTCTCTTCGGCAAACGCAGACAAGATCCTTCAAACTAGCAAGATTCAGTCTAAGATTTTCAATGTTGGTGACACTGCTTTAAGAATACAACAACAGAATCGTTCAATTAATATTCGTCAGGTAATTAAGTATAATCTAGAAAAGTAATGTCACTGTCACAGTGATTCACACATTCTTATCAATTATACTGTCGTGTATCTCTCGTACTGGCGTATCCACGATTTTGTTGGTTTTGAGTTGTGACTCCTTCTTTGGTGCTCGTGGTGAGATTTATATTCTCACGAAAGGACGTACCGATATCTAATACATGTACATTTGAAGTTATAAGCAGAAACGTTTTCGATGCACCCACATTTTTTTTTTAAATGACCAAAAACTTTGAATGTTTTTATGTAAAGCGAGATAATGTTGATACGCCAGTATGTGAGACGGACAAAGATACGATTTGTTCCCCGTGATACTGTCAAGACGTCACGAACCATCGCAAACCGTGAAATTCATCAGTTCACTAGCAGGTGATTAAAAACGGTTAATTTCTACAAAATTACACGGAAAGTTCTTTCACTGCATTTCTAATATGTCTGTTGTTAGGGGACCGCAGTGTGATGTCAAAGCTGAACAGAGACCATTTAACCTAGCTGTGTTCACTATTCGTCTTTAAGTTACTGTGTAAAAAGCCAAGGTCCTCTAACAACCTGGACTACGTCAGAATTATCCCCGCAAGACGGTCACAATAATATTCAGTTCATACGTCAGGTATTTTCCATATCGTTGTACGTGCATTTTTGTCTTTTCCAGAAAATGAGGATTGAAAATTTGAAGGAGTGTAAAATCGGGGCTCAATCCGCTTCCAAATCGAAACTTGCATAAAAATGCCTATGAAAAATAAACCCATAATTATGACACTTGGTGACAAAGTGGTCTAGAGGCAGGGTGCTCGCCTCTCATGCCATGGGTCCCGGGTTCAAGACCCGGCCGGTGCAGGCATGTTAGAAGTTTGGGATTTTTCTCATATTTTCGTGTCCCTGGTCCCATTGGGGGTAGGGTAGAGCACTTAGTCTTCTCCGATAAGGACAAAAAAATTCGGAGGGCCCGTGTGCACGTTGCGCACGTTAAAGATACCTTGGCAGTTGGAAATCGTAAAGAGCAGGCCGAAAGGCCGCTGCCCGGGCAAAATTAAATAAAATTCATCTCTACCATTCCCTCTCCCTCCCTCCTTCATCTCCCCCCCCCCTCCCCCAAATAAAAAAAATCGCCGACCAGCGCTGCACTGTGACGACGACGTGCCTGCTCCAGTTGTAACTGGGCTGCAATGGCACAAAGGCAAATTTCCCAAATGGGATTAAAGAGTTGTACAAATACAAATCTTACTATAATTGAGCTGGAGGGTGAACCTGTAAGCAGCTAAACTTCGCGACTACACCATAAAAAAATTATGAAACTTGATGTACTGCATCAATTTTTGACGAAGAGTTACGTGGACACATTTATTTTGAACAAAAATCAGACTTTACTATAATTTATATTAAAAATTTTGAGCCGGTAAAACAGATGCATTTTCGTCTAGTACTAATAATAAAATTAGGAGTGAGAGAACCACTTTCATGACACGACCTCAAAATCGTCAAAATGCCGCACACAACAATATTGCAAGTACCCTTCGATATGTTAAGATGTATAAAGGACACTCGTTCTAGCAGGTGCTGTACAAGTAACGAACGATTCAGCCTAAGGACATTTCATTATTGATTTTCACACTAGCAGGACATTGCACCGTGATGTACTTTTATTTCCTAACCTGCTGCCACATCCACCACTCTATATATAGATCAGGTGGATAAAAAAAAAGTTGATTAATTGGGTCACATTTTGTATCCAATTTTTACACTTTTCTGGATCACTTGGAATCTCCATAGATTACTTGGATCAGAAGTGCATTATCCTACACAATCTTTGCGCGATTGAAATGGGATTGAAAAACAAACAAACAAACAAAGGAAATGAACTGATTGAGTGGGGTTTGAAATTAATCATTCAACATCTCTCTGAGATATTATATCAGTGTGCAGGTTTCAATGGCATGCCCAGTTTTATAAACATTTCACTTTCCGCACTTACTCATTTACCGTAAGAAATCTCGAGACAGGCCTCAGGAAACAGCACAATTCTCGACAACGTACGTTAAGATGTTGAGTAGTAGGCCCTATTACGCCAAGGTCAAGATCCGGAAAAAGTAGAATTACTAGAGCAGAACGAGAGTTAGGGTTCAGGATAAGGTCTGACACTGGACACAGGGTAAGGATCAGTACTCGGGATCTAACATGGATTAAGGAAACTAAAATAATAATAATAATCATAATGATAACACACTTAAACACAGAATTTGACATCTTGCGCCCTCAGTTCTTGTTTAACACACTTAAACACAGAATTTGACATCTTGCGCCCTCAGTTCTTGTTTAACACACTTAAACACAGAATTTGACATCTTGCGCCCTCAGTTCTTGTTTAACACACTGAAACACAGAATTTGACATCTTGCGCCCTCAGTTCTTGTTTGTCTTATGTCCATTTTCTGAAAAAACTGAAGACCTTTTCGTATGTAGAAGAGGTATAACAAATGCACACTTTGACACTTGTTTAAAATGCGTTGTGACACTCATCAAGCTGTTTCTCACAGTTCCGATTCATTCTAACTCCTTATCATAGTACTAAAGTCACAAATGTTTCTAAGTTGTGCAAAAAGTGGAGTTGGAAGAAGGTCGCGATCTGTAAGATACGTCATGTCTACACGAAACGCCGTTTGTACCATACCATTCAGTGCAACAGGACAAAATAATACGGATGAAATTGTCACATGTGGGGGAAAATCTTGGAATCATGCATTACCAGTTTTGCTTCAATATGTGAAGCCCGTAGAAATGCATAGAGGTAACCGAGGTGACCGCCCTCTTAATAATAAAATACCATGAGTATTCCATACTGGGTGACTGGGCCACTACGCAACATGTTCGGAAATCGACTAATTCAGGACCGTTGTATCGATTTTAAAGTACAACCAAATTGTCACTTTTCAACCATTTTCCTGTGAAAATGCAATTCAAATGTTATTCCAGGTGAACGAGATCTAGATCTTCCACAAAATTAACTCACATTTGGTGTGATTTTTTTTTTCTACCTGACAGAGAAACAAAACCTGAAAGGGCTTCCATCGATTACTCCACAGATGAAAGGCAAGATGAATAAAAAGCTTAATGGCCCTATAATAATTGCAGTGAACGATTTCTTCGTAACCAGGATCAGTCATTGCGTTCGCAACAGAACATTCTCTTCGTACTGTAAGCATCACAACGATGAAGACCATTTAATTTAGGTTGCACTTTCCCTTAGCAATAAAGTTTCCCGATAGATTCTATTTCAATGTTCTTGAACCATCCATCGATAAAACGTCTTTATAAAGAAAAAAAAAACAAGAGGGAAGGCGTTGACTGGGGTTTGGGGAGGGGAAGGGGGGCGGGGGGGGGGGGGGAGAGAGACATACCGAAAATTGTCATCCAAAGTGATGACAAGATGCTCTCCGTGTTTTTTTGTACCATTATTATAATAACATCGTTATTTCTGTGACTAATGTAATCCTTCCCTCTCATCATCATTATAATCATCATTGCCACGTCATCATTGTGATTATAGACCCTTTTCGCTTCCGCGTTACGGTTGTTTGCGGGGAGCCGCACGGCATCGAAAAGCACCGTGGAGGGCAAAAACCTCCACTCGCCTTAGTGATGGCATCTGAATATGTGCACAGTCTAAGCAAAGATGCACTTACATGCCAGAACCAGCGCGTAACGGATTTGTACAGCTGGTTGCCCAAAAAGAGGATGGCATCGTTCGGCTGTTGTCCACCGCTTCCGCCCTACAAGTGGGGCACGCCGCCATTTTGTTTGCAAATCACGTGATATGGAGGACGGTAAATGAAAAGGGTCTATACAGTAACATAGATTATATTGTGTGAACTCTATCTTGGGCCATGGCGCAATGCTTAAATTAAGAGCAAAAAATTAAGCTCTTCTCAGTCAGTTAACAAGACTCTTCCTTATCATTCCATCCCTAAAGTCAGTACCTTTCACCAGCGGGGATCAGCCGCCTACGTAGTGTGGCCGGTAACCAAATATCTGGCTCGATATCTCAAGGTTTCCTGCACTGTGTGGGGGGAACAAAATTGGCAAATCGGTTATCCTGGTTGAGACTTTAATTTGTGTCTTTGACCTGCCAAGCAGGGAGTTTAGTGCTGTTTGCTTTGTGTTTGCGTTGGTCCGTCAATACGTTTGGAGTACGAATGCGGATCAGATTATCTTTAGCCAATAACGTGGTAATAGTTCATGTCACAAGTTTCAATGACAAATTTTATTATTCAGGCTTGACCTCAATACTAACTGCCAGATCAGATGTAACATTACCAAACCCGAGAGCGAAATATCGAGTCATAAACTGAAAAACGTGACTTTTTCAGCAAGGTTCAGGTGACGTTCTATATCTGCTCTGTCTATCAGGGCTCCCGTAGATCAGTTTTAATTGGCTCACTGACGGTATCAAATTTCCAGCAATTACCGGCTTACATATAGTCTAGGCTAAAGTCAGTTCAGATAGATGGGCAGAGACGCTTGAAAAAAGCTCAAACAACAGTGATTTATAAGAAGAAACGTTTTTGCCCCATCCAAGAATAACAAAAGTGGCCAGCCCCCCCCCCCCCCCCGCAAGTACGTAGATGAACGGGCTTGTCCCCTTGTTGATTTTCTTCTACGGTGGTTCTCAACGGGGGACATATTGTGTGATTTTGAGAACCCTGAAAGATTTGAACGACTTCTTCTGTAAGTCCACTGCTTGTCAACGCGTAACTGAATTCGGCGCTTTTTTAGTTGTTTGAATCAGTGCGGAATTTTTTTTAGGTAATAGGACTGGACATTCCAGCCTGGAGAGAAAATACAGAAGCTGCCAGCATGTTAAAAATGTTTGCCAAGTTTAATGAACTGAACTTTAACGGCAACAAGTCAATCTAGTACAGGCAAAGTATATCCTGAGATGTCGTCTTTCTCCGTCGAACTGGATTTATGGCAGACGTAGATGAATCGTTCACTGCACTCGTGGCAAAAAAATCATGCACAGGCGATTTTAAGACCTTCAAGATCTAGGTGTCCGTGAGTGGGTTGAGAACCGTGACGGATCGGATGCACCAATGACGCCTAGGCATTTGCAAGAAGAATAACTAGATTTCCAGAGCTGCATCTAGTGTCAAGTCATTTCAAACAAGAGGGCTACAAAGTTTTGAGGATAAAACACCAGAACATCTATTCCTCCCTCTGGAAGGATGTTCCTTCTCCATCTAGTGGCCTTTCCCCAGATTTCTCTATTTAGTAGGAAAGGGGTTGGGTGCAGCGTAAATGGATCAAAAACAGAGAAACAGGCTTCAGATGTCTGGGAGGGCGATCTGCGTTAGCAGTTCACAAGCTCCGATATTACATAGCTGACCACAGCACACCAGCCATAGGAAAGTCACCGACATGTCAACAGTGCATGTGCATAGATTTTACGAAAAGGAACAAACAGTTGTCGACGCATTTGATGAAGGCTATTTTCTATTTTTGTTCATATCTCAATAATTAGTAAATCAAGAGTAGTTAAAAAAAAAAGCTTTGAAAATCTAACATTTATTTCTAGTTTGTGCAACTTTGGTTGGATGTTAGAGTGGGAGCTAGGTTGTGGGGTGGGCAAGACAGAAAATTTGGGGTCCAAGGGGGCCATTGCCTGGAAAAGGTTGAGAACCACTGTTCCAGGACGTGAGATGAACGGGTTTGTCCCCGCGATACTGATAAGATACAGGAACTTTAGCAAACCGTGAAATTCATCAATTCACCAGTAGCTTTAAAAAAAACAACACACCACTGTTAATTCCACATTCTATATAACTACTGCCGGATTTATGGTGATTTATGGAACTTGCATGCATTCACAGTACTGTAATGTAATCTCGGCACTTCTTTTGCTATAATTACTGCAACCAGACTGCTTAATCTTGGTGAAATAATCCTTCGTTCAGAAATAAAAATATAATCGTTGCAGCAAGGCAATGAAGTCACTGAAACAATCAATATTTTTACCCATCTAGTGCCAGACATACATTGTCTCACCCAAAAAATTCTAAAGCATGCAAAACTGAACTGAAATGGTCAAATGATTGCAAATAAATTAATGAATAAATTAATAAGTATCACTAAAAAGACTTTAATCATTAAATTACGATGTGTTCCACAAAGCATAGAATGTTAGGCATTGGGCAATTTGTTTCAATTTCTCAGGTTTCTCCGTCTGAATTCAAATTATCCCCCAGTGTGTTGTACTAACAAAGGATGTGTGCCACTGTGTCGTCAAAAACGGTGATAATTTGCCAACGCCAGAGTTTCAGAAGCTGAGGAGGAACAGGTGTCTGAACGTATCAGAGTTAACGAAGACATATTTCTAGGTTAATTTGTCAGGGATAATGGCCACACGCAAGAGGTTAAATCTGGCTTTTGGATGATAATCTGCTCTAATTATCAGAATCTTGGCTAGGTGAACAGACACGTATACATTTCTAGGATCACATTTTTCCTCAAGAAGGTTAGTAAATCGAAAGCTTGATTTGTCTTTCCGTTTCCTTTGCGCTTTATTGTATCGGTCCTGACTTATTTCTCATGCGGGGCTTTGCTACATACAACTTCGTCTTTTTTGCCACATTTTGCCTTTGCTTAAAGCCTTGCCGGGACCCACAGATTTTCTGTGGTTTTGTATTATTTTGTCAACAGCATGTCTAGACATAGTTGGCTACCACAGCGTGCACCGGATTTTACGTTGCTATCTGTCAAAAGACATGTCATTGTCGTGGCTGTAGTGGGAAAAATGAAGCTTGGTGCTGTCGCTGACGGCGGTGATGGCGTTCGTTAGTGCCACTGGTTTAATTTCTTTATTATTCAGCCATTATGAGATTTTTTTAATGACTTACAGAAGTTTACTTAAAACCAACAATAAATTAAAGCCTTACATTCACCCCAGACTAATGAGCAATATTCGGCGCGATTACGGCGCGACAGCTCTCATGGCAGCATTAATTTTAAAGACCTAGACCGTCTAGGCTAACTAAGGCTTTCACGTGAGGGGTGAAGAGTACACATAGTAGACATACTACACATAATTTGCTTCCGAACATAATTCATCTTTCATAACATTCATGTTTAACTTTCATTGCTATGATCTGAGGCATGGTTTTTCTGTCAAATGTTAAAAAGGTGTATCTGACATTTTATCACCCTGCTGTTACTAAGAGGCCTTTTTTTGTAGACTGTAACTGTACCGTCATGTAGCATTGATATGTTTATATGGGGTCCTATGCCAAGAGATGGAACGGTTTTCCTTAACTATCCACAACATTGGTCAATTCTTCTCTTCGCAAACCTTGAATGTCTATATAATTACCTTCGTTTTGTCATGCAAGTGGAGTGGAGTGGAAGGTGAAGTGGAAAAAAAAACGTGCATAAATGTGAGAGAGAGAAGGTGAAAGGGATTGAAAGAGCTGGTCCATGGCGTGGAAGGGACAGGGATTGTATGACAAGATGACCGGAAAATAGTCCAAGGTCCTCAAGAGTACGAAACCACTGGTTCCATAGACCGCCCGTGTTACCAGAACAGACTTAAATGCCAAACTAGGTCAAATTCACTATGTAACATCATTTCACAAATGAAATGTGTTCTATCTAACTGTCTGGGTAATAACAATATGGAAATTGAGGAAAAACTAAAGAAGAATCTGTCTCTCTCTCTCTCTCTCTCTCTCTCTCTCTCTCTCTCTCTCTCTCTCTCTCTCTCTCTCTGTCTCTCTCTCTCTCTCTCTCTCTCTGTCTCTGAGTGTTTGTGTAATCTTGAACTCTGGTCTGCATTGTAGAAATTATCGGAGCCTCTGAATTCGAGTGAATACACGATAACAATAATGTATAAACTTAAGTTGATTTCATCCTGAGAGAAAAAAGCGAGGAAAAAGGCGGGACAGACAGAACTAAGTATTCTTGCATGTTTGCATGACTATATCACCAGGTGCAGTTATGCTCTGGGATACTTTAGTAGAGATACAAAATACAACGCTTATATTTTGTTGAAATCGGAGCAGTTGATACATTAGACCAGGGTCGATTATCGGTATGGTGGCCCGAGAAGCCCATGCATCGACCCATCTTTAAAATAAATCGATTCACTGCCAGAAATGCAATACAAAATTGATTTACGTCCGGTAGACACAGAACAGTAAGTAATGCCTGAAGCTAAATGTTTAAACTCTAAAAATCTTCACGGTTTAAAGACTGTAAAATGTAAATAAAACACGTACATTCTAAATTATGTTTAACTAAATGTCCGCAAGCAAGCCTCAAAAGGTCTTGAAGGAGAGAGGAGGCAAATAAAGAAAACAATGGAATTAAAATAGAATGTATCGGTATCCAAGCAACCATGCACTATTTTTAGAAAGACAATGTTCTGTACGGTACTTACATAGTGACAGAATGTTGGAATACAAAAAACACTTGTCAATGCTGATATAATAATCCTGCATGGCAACAGTGCAAAAAAAGCACGAAGTGGAGACTTGAAGAATATGAGAGAAGTGCAATAGATAAGGAAGATAATACTATACTGAATGACGACATGGCACAGGCCATTGTGACCTTTGTACCTCAACATTAAATTTTATACGCCAGTGGTTGATGGACGGTTCTGGTAGGGTCTGACCTTCTGTCCTATCGAAGATTGAGGTCCTTTGGTTTCTCGGGGGCCTCAGCATATTGCTGTTGGCCCCAAACCTTCTGTCCTATCATTCTGTATCCCAGCATTTATACACAAGTGGTCGGTGGGCGCTTCTCGGGGGGGCTGTTTCTGTCCCATCGTTTTGTTATAATATTGTCTCTATCGACTTGCTTCTTTCTTGCCCAATCTGACCGTTAACGTGCCGACGTGCCTTCTTTAAACTCAAACTCAAACTCTGTAACAGTTGATGCAAATTTCAGCACGTTATGATGGGGAGAGTCAGATGAACTGATCGTCTACCCCTTAAAAAACGAAACTGTCTCGAACTGTTGTAGAAATAAATAACAGGATCCGATGAACAATTAATACTAACTTTAATAACTGTAAACACGAGCTGATATCCACAAGTTACTTACACCTATCAGGGAAGGCACTATAATATATCTGACCACGACTAGATTTACACCTACGACCTGCATCCATGGTTTGCACACACGATTTGCACACCTACCGCTCGCCTGGCCCTCCTTATATATATTCTGTCCAGGAACGTTCAGGAAGCGGCTTTACCGCCCCATAAGCACGAGACAGACCTAGATCGTTCGGGACACATACAGGCCACCCAATCGTACACAGACACGTCACAGCATTACATCACTCAAGGTCGACCTAGCGTAATCTCGGACACTGCAGTATCTTTCAGACGCTTCTAGATTTTCTACAGTGAGAAAAACAAGCCATACATCGACATCAAAGGGAAATACCGGCCTTGCTGGCGAGAGGGGGGGGGGGGTCGCCGAGTGAGACGCGTCATGCAGGGGGAAGAAAAATATCGATCGTTCAACTAGTGGGACGCTACACAACTCCCCAATTTAAGTTGAACATTCTTCAACTATCTACATCATAAAGCGTCTACACTATCATACAATACTTATCATTTCCAATCTTACAATAGACATTGCTAATAACGTACTAGGTGTCTTCCCAATATCCTAAGTACAATACAACAATCATAGTATCCTTATAACACTAATACAATCTCATTACAATATCATTGCAGTACCATTACAAAACCATGGTCAACAGTAGACCTACTATTATAACCAGTACACTACCACCACTGTGGTGAAACAATGGTCAATGATACTATTAAAAATCATACCATGGTGAAACGATGGCCATCGAGTACAAAATACTTCGTGCACGAACCATAGCACATAAACGTTATGCATAACAATGATTGTCCTAAAAACCAAATGCATAAACTCATAGATACAATGGCAAAAATACCAACACATATCGACCACTGATCAGGGTCTAACTTCATCATATCAGATCAAACGAAGCAATACCAATACCACCTAAGCTTAGGCCACTCGTAAATTACATAAATGCAACATACAAAATCACTGCTTGCTCGCAGTTCCCATTTGGGTTACATTCTTCAAGATTACATTAAGTCCCATTGGTAACAAATAATGTAAATATCAACATATGACTAATACATAGTGGCTCTCTGCCGGCCAATAATTCAATACTCATTCAGATATGCCATTACAGTACAATACAGTCATCCCAGAAACGTATCTAACAGGCAAAACTCTGGGTTACAATACATCTCACTGAACTTGTACTATTCAAAACACTCTACTTAGGAAGTCGGCGCCGACATTTTCCTTGCCTTTGACATACCTAATCCTGAATCGATATGACTGTAAAAATAGACTCCATCGTAATAGCTTTGGGCTGTCAAATCTGGCAGAATTCAAATACTCTAATGACCTATGGTCAGTCTGGAGCACAAACTCCTTACCATACAAATACAAAGTAAACTTCTTTACCGCCCAAACGATGGCTAGGCATTCTCGCTCTGAGACTGAATATTTCGTCTCACGAGGCAATAGCTTACGACTGGCATATGCCACAGGATATAACTTTCCCTCATATTCCTGCATAAGAGCAGCACCCAACCCGCGATCTGATGCATCAATTGCTAAGACAAATTCTTTTGAAAAATCTGGCAAACATAACACGGGTTTGGAAACAATGGCATTCTTCAAAGAAGTGTACGCTTTCTCCTGCACTTCTTCCCACTGAACTACATTGGGCTGACCCTTTCTAAGCAAATCAGACAGTGGTGCTGCAATCGCTGCAAAGTTAGGTACAAATTCTTGGTAATATCCCACCAGTCCTAAAAATGCTTTCACTTCCTTTTTAGTGGTGGGTCTGGGTGCATCCCGCACCTTACACACATTTTCTTCTAACAAGCCAATCATACCCTTTCCCACTGAGTGTCCAACAAAGTCCACTTCAGACGTTCCAATCAGGCACTTGGATGGTCTTGCAGTTAATCCAGCTTCGTCCATCCTCTGCAGCAATTCCTTGAGAGCCTTCACATGCTCGTCGAATGTCTCTGTATGGATCAGCAGGTCGTCCACATACGCTGTCACATTGTTCAGTCCCTGGATCAATGGCTTCACGATCCTGTTCAGTGTAGCTCCTGAGTTCATCATCCCGAAGGGCATCCGGGTGAATTCGTAATGTTCGCCCATGGTGACGAACGCTGTCTTGGGAATGTCTTGTTCCAGGACTCGCACTTGCCAGTATCCCTTGCTCAAGTCGATCCGAGAGAATATTCTTCCTCTCGACAGACTCTGGAACACTTCCGATGGGGCTGCTGTCGGATGAGGGTCGAACACTGTGATCTTGTTCAGCCTCCTGTAGTCGATGCAGACTCGATTGGATCCATCCTTCTTCTTGACGACAACAACCGGTGAAGCATAAGCTGATGAGCTCCTGCGTATGATGCCCAACCTTTCCATGGTACTGAGCTCCTCCTTCAAGGAGTCGCGCATAGCATAGGGCACCGGATATGGTCGTTGCCGAACAGGTACCTCT
Source organism: Onchidella celtica (assembly GCA_963931925.1). NCBI lineage: Eukaryota > Metazoa > Mollusca > Gastropoda > Systellommatophora > Onchidiidae > Onchidella > Onchidella celtica. The sequence continues at coordinate 27,884,376 of OZ007571.1, read as the reverse complement.
GATGTCAGGTCGATGCGATGTTCGCCTAACTGGCAGCATCCGGGGAGATTGGTGAAGATGCGTTGATACTCCTTCACTACGTCGCCGAGTTGTTGACGTTGTTCCGGCGACAGCTGCGTTCCATATTGGACATCTTCGTAGCCTTCCTTCTGGTCCCAGCTCCCTAGGTCGGCAAGGTCCTCCGTCATTCCACCGTTGTCGCCTTCCAGGTCGCAGTCCTCGATGACTGTCATGCCAGATGACTCTACAGGTTGACTCTCGTCCATCACGTCGTCCTCTGCCAGCACAGTCCCAGCACCATCACCGTCGTCGTCCATCATAGCTTCGACATCTCCAGGTGTGGTGTCGCTCCTACCGTCGTTCATCTCACACATCTCGGTCACGGCAGATGCCGGTCCCATTGCCGCCGCCGCTGCTTGCGTCGTCGCTGGTGTAGTCCTGGGGATATACCTCTTGAGAAGGTTAGCGTGCAATGTCTTCTCTTTCACACCCATCTTGACTTTGTAGTCGTTGACACCGACAACCGAGACTATCTTGTATGGTCCCTTCCACTGGACTAAGAGCTTGTTGGCGTTTGTCGGCAACAGTACTAAAACTTCGTCGCCAGGGCGGAACTTCCTCTCTCGAGCCTTCCGGTCGTAGTAGGTTTTCTGTCTGCCTTGTGCCTTTGAGAGCTCTTCCGTCGCTAACTTCCACGTGTCCTCCAGCCGCTCGCGTAGTTCCATGACGTACTGGTAACTGGTCTTTGTCTCCGGCTCCTCTACGTCCTTGGTCCATAATTTTCGCAAGATGTGCATCGGTCCTCTCACCGTTCTTCCATACATTAACTCGAATGGGGCGAACTTTGTCGATTCTTGGGGAACTTCACGATACGCGAAGAGCAGCGGGTTAATGTATCGGTGCCACTGCTTAGGTTGCTCCGCGCACAGTCGCCTCAAGGTCTTCTTCAGTGTGCCATTAAATCGCTCCACCAGCCCGTTGCACATAGGGTGGTAGACTGTGGTGGTCGACTGTCGAATTCCCAGTAGTCTGTTCGTTTCCTTCATGACGTCCGACATGAATTGAGTCCCTTGATCAGATAAGATCTCCTCGGGCACACCCAAACGGCTGTAGATATTTACTAAGGCTTCTGCTACTGTCTCTGCGTCAATCTTCTTCAAGGGGGTAGCTTCAGGGTAACGAGTAGCGTAGTCTACGTATACCAGGATATACCGATGTCCGCCTTCACTTGGGGGGTCAATAGGTCCTACTAGGTCCACGGCCACTCTCCTAAATGGGATGTCTACCACTGGCATACTCTGCAAATGCACCTTAGGAGTCGCTCCCTTGTTCACTGTCCTCTGGCAGATGTCACATGAGCGGCAGTATCTCGCGACGTCACCTTCGATACCAGGCCAGTAAAAACTGCTCATCACCCTGTCCTTCGTCTTCTTCACGCCGAGATGTCCTCCGACGATAGAATCATGGGCAACGCTCAGTACATACTCCCTCAGTTTCTCGGGTAGTACCACTTGTCTTGCAATCGTAGCCTGTCTTATGTCCCTATAAATCCGGTACAGTACACCTCCGTGTCTCTCGAAGTGTACGGACTTGTTGCCTCTGTTGGTCGGAATTTTCTTCTGCCCCAACTTCTTGAGGTCTTCGTCTTCTTCCTGGAGTCGGATGAGTTCCTTCCTATCCACTCCCGCGTGCCGTTCTGCCCTCGGCACCCTCAGCGACGTAGACTGGTCCTTCCTCTTCTCCTGGGCCCTCGTGGTCACCGCTCCTACCATCACCTCAGTATCAGGGTCGTACGGGTCCTTCGCTCCGTCCACGTTCCCGACTACTAGGTCGCAGATGGTCTCCGGGAGACACAGTGCCGTCACTCTGCCCGTCAGGTAAGGCGTTCTCACGTCGATGATGGCTTCCTCCGCCGCTAGCAAGGAGTTATCGATCCTCGCGATGAGTTTCTTCCCACCGGTGAGCTGTCCGTCGTCCACCAGTGATCGCCGCACCACTACACTTTCACAGCCGGTATCTCTTAGGACATCTACTGCTCGATTTCCAATCAAGCCCTTCATCACTGGTAACTTCAGCTTCTCCACGGTCCTTCCGTCACTGCATCCTCCGCACGTAACAGGCACCGCTAACTGGAGCTTCCCGTCCTTCATTACCGCTTGAACGTTGATGCTGGTGTCAGCCGTCGTCGCATCCTGTCTCGACGAGTCGTCCGCCGCTATAACTACGGCCGCCGCCGCCTTGTTCGGCTTGCCTCGCCCCGTATCCTTCTGGGCTGGACACATTCTCCGAACGTGGCCTGGCTTTCCACAAAGGTAACATTTCAACTCACCTTTGTCGTTTATCTTGGTACGACACTCCGTCGCCTTATGTCCCGGCCTCTGGCACCTATGGCAGACCTGTGGGCTTCTGTCTCCGTTGGGACTCCGTCGCACTGGCCGGCTTTGCAGTCTGGCGCTCCCTCTGAGTGTCCGGTTCCTCGCTACCAGGAACGCCTCCGCTGAGTCTGCGACGTCCTGTAGCGTCTTTGGCTTCCTCTCCCTCACATGGGTCGCAAGGTCTGGTGGGCAAACATCCATGAACTGCTCTCTAACAAACAGGTCCCTCACTCCTTCGTAGGTCTTCTCCGTCTTTGATAGCTCTATCCACCTCTCTAGGTAAGTCTTGATCCTAGTAAGAAACATCCCGACATCTTCTCCATCTTCAGGCTTACCTTGTCTGAACATGAGTCTGTAACCGTCCTCTGACAGGTTATACCTCTTCTGCAAAGTTTCCTTGACTTTGTCGTAGTCCTTGGCCTCATCAATCGGCAATCGACAGAAGCACTCCAGAGCTCTCCCAGTCAGCAGGGCAGACAGTGATGTCGTCCATGTGGATCTAGGCCAGTCCGCTGTCTCGGCAAACCTCTCAAAACGAAGTAGCCAGCTATCAAGGTCGTCCTTCCCATCCTGAAATGCAGGTAGCTTGGGTCTCTTGGAACTGGCGTGGTCGCTGGTCCCCTGCGTCGACTCGCCTCCACGCTGATGGCGGATCCTCTCCATCTCCAGCTCGTGGTTCATCTTTTCTATTTCCAGCTGTCGTTGAGCCTGTCGTTCCGCCTCCTTCTCCCGAGCCTGTCGTTGAGCCTCCTTCTCTTGAGCCTCTATCTTCAGTTGCTCCATGCGCTCTTGCCTCTCTCTTTCCTCCCTTAGGCCTTCACGGATGTAGTCCTGTCTCTCCTTCCCAGTGAGCTCCAAGGCGTCTGCTTCCTGGCCAAGCCTTCCAATAGCCTCTGACATGTTGTGGATATCCTCGATGATCTTTACACACTTTACTGTACTTTAGAAACACTTCGATGGTCTGAATTGAATCTGTTCTGATCTAATCGGATCCCGGACGAGCCCCCAATATGTAACAGTTGATGCAAATTTCAGCACGTTATGATGGGGAGAGTCAGATGAACTGATCGTCTACCCCTTAAAAAACGAAACTGTCTCGAACTGTTGTAGAAATAAATAACAGGATCCGATGAACAATTAATACTAACTTTAATAACTGTAAACACGAGCTGATATCCACAAGTTACTTACACCTATCAGGGAAGGCACTATAATATATCTGACCACGACTAGATTTACACCTACGACCTGCATCCATGGTTTGCACACACGATTTGCACACCTACCGCTCGCCTGGCCCTCCTTATATATATTCTGTCCAGGAACGTTCAGGAAGCGGCTTTACCGCCCCATAAGCACGAGACAGACCTAGATCGTTCGGGACACATACAGGCCACCCAATCGTACACAGACACGTCACAGCATTACATCACTCAAGGTCGACCTAGCGTAATCTCGGACACTGCAGTATCTTTCAGACGCTTCTAGATTTTCTACAGTGAGACAAACAAGCCATACATCGACATCAAAGGGAAATACCGGCCTTGCTGGCGAGAGGGGGGGGGGGGTCGCCGAGTGAGACGCGTCATGCAGGGGGAAGAAAAATATCGATCGTTCAACTAGTGGGACGCTACAAACTCCAGATTTATACAAACAAGCAAACAGTGTGGCACAGACTCACCCTGCCTTTCTAAATTTTACAAGCCATGACTGACTACGCTCCTGGTACAAAAGTACTGAATTAGTATGATGAAACCAAACTGGGTCAAGAGTAACTTTCCCAATAGCTAGCCTAAACTACATCTTCGTCCTACCATCGCAGACGCCGTTAAATCATCCGGGGTCAATTATCTTGTAAGTGACACCGCTTTTCCTAAAGCAATAATTATGACAAAGTGGTTTTTACAACCGGGCTAGCTACCCTAATTATTTCGGCTGAGACATTTTTATGGGACCAATTGGTTCGTCCATCATCATTCCTGTTCCAAGCTGGAGACAGTGAGATTCATACGAACAGTGATTCTGTTTCTGGGATATTTCCAGGTTTCAGGATAGGTTCGGGTTAGTGCTAGGGTTACGTTTTTCGGTAAGAAAGACAAAGCAAAAATTAACGTTCTTACCGACACGGCACAGTCAGCTGCTGGCAGACAAGAAGCGGATGCCATAATTTCCTACATTTTCTCAGTAAAACCGGAAAGACCCTATCACACTACATCCTCTCAGACAAAGTCAGTTTCTGCCATTATTTCTTGGCTGTACATTTTGCTGGCAACAACTGGCTGTGACATTCCGGGCTTAGTATGATACCCTCTCTATGCAGACAATACTGTAGAAATTTTCGGCGAGACGGACCCGTAGCCAGAATAACATGTTAGGATTTTAACAGCAATTTGATCAAAATAGCTTTATTTTAGCTTGCATATTTCAAACATATCGCTGTATAGTGGTTCCACAGTAGATTCACGGCGTATAATAATATTGGGTAGACACAGGACGCACACAGGACCATGTACATTGGACCAACTTTTCCGCACATCTAAGTAAACCTTGGGTCTGGTTCCCATTGTGACAAAAAATCCGCTTTTTCCAGAACTTATATCTGCTTTTCAAATAACTACTGCAAGGCCTCTCGATACAGCATCTGTTTCTACCGCAGTGTTGGGTGTCTCAAATTCATCAACTGTTCTTTACTTGCAAGCGTGTTCAGTACTGCTCACCCCATGCGATTCATGACCCCCCAATGTCCAGCCCGCGCAACATGAGCCAATAACTCAACCATTGTCAATATCGACACCTTAAAATGTTGAATGTTTGCTTCATGCGTGCCTTCCATAACAATATTTCTTTCCCGTTTGTTTCTCATACTGAAAATAAACCAGTAGCAACGGCCATGGAATCACCTCAAACCATTTTAACAACCAAACTAGGCATCGTAGCAAGAATAACACATATTAAGTCGTCTCTCAGTTCAGAATGGGCGTGATTTTTTCCGTACTAGCTTTACCAAATTCAGGAGCGGGGCAGCAACAGACCCCCAAACACAGGACAGCTCCAACACATCCCAGGGATTTTCGGTGACGTTCAGTCATACCAGGCATAGTCCAGAGATTTGTAGCACCCGTGGCAGTGTTCGATAGGACGAGAAATCCCTTAGCCGAAGACCTGTGTTTGGGGGTCTGTTGCTGCCCCGCTCCTGAATTTGGTAAAGCTAGTACGAAAACAATCACGCCCATTCTGAACTGAGAGACTACTTAATATTATTATGTGTTATTCTTGCTACGATGCCTAGTTTTGTTCTTGAAGTGGTTTGAGGTGATTCCATAGCTGTTGCTATTGCTATTGGCACACAGGTAAATAGCCCATGGAAAATCCCAGCCCTCTACCCTCCCCCCCCCCCCCCCAACCCCCCGTCCCAGGGTTACACAGTCCATCAAGAATTCAGCATCCTTGGGGTAAAAAACAACAACAATAATGTCAAGAACAGATTTGATTCATAAATGTTTCCACTGAGTAAATTTTTGTGAGAGAGCAGTGAGTAATTTTTACAAACGTAATTATTGTGCGAGCCAGCATAACTTGGTCTCGTAAACAATTTGTTTTGAACAGTTTTTTTCCTAATAGATAGACAGAAGGTGTGGGGAAGGATAGACGGACAGCGTAGGTGTGCATGACTGAGCACTTTTTATATCTCGTGTTTTGAACTAGGTTTAGTAGAGAGGGAAGGGGTGAGTAGGAATTAAATGTTATTGAGACGTCTGTTGACGTAAAGAAAATCCGTGATCCAGAGTAAAAGCTCGGGGTTTTGAACATGTTAAGAATTTATTGCTATAAAATTACATTTTATTGTCTTGAGTGATTCGACCTTTGATGTCGACCCAAGGTCGTTGCGTAGGGCTGTTACTTAAAATAACTCGGTTCGGCAGCTGAGCTAGAGGTGGTTGCACCAATCAAATGTATGAATCTGGACGGAAGGTCGAGACATAGCCTTAGTATTTAAACCCGTGCAGAGCTTAGATAGAGGCCACATGTAGACAATCCATTTACGAGGTGGACGGCGATAGTCCTCAGCCAGATGAGAGACATAAGAGACGCAGTTGAGCAGTCCATATTGTGAGGAGCATGATTTGAAAGCTCCAGAGCCTAAGCTACTTGGTTTGATATGAACCCACAGCGTTTACATCCAGCGCTCTCACTCCCAGTGAGGGCCGCATGGTGAGAGTCCATACTAATTTGTAATGATGAAAGTGAACCGTTCTACTTACTTTTGAAGACAGTTTCAGAGCTACCGCCAGACAACGCATGGTTGTACAAGCATTCTCCATGGCGTGTCTAGAGGAAATGTCCATATCATAACATGTCTCATTGAATTAATAGAATTTAAACTGTTATATCCGTCGCCACGTGCGCGGATTCTATTTGGCATATAACTCATATGACATGCAAGTAGTTAGAGTGAATAAGTTAGTCTTTATAGAAAGCTGTAGGTTCATTAGTTAGATTCAGTTGCCTTTGAATTGATATTTATATTTATAATTATATTTGTTACATTAATTCCTGTAATTAAACTGCCCTACAGTTCTGCTAAAAATCAAAGCAATTGATTTTAGTTTTTAGAGTGCAAGTATTTTTTTTTGTGTGTTCGTCGATTGTGGGAGCGGACCTCGAAAGAGTGTCAGTCGAATTATCCCCATCTAACCCACATCGCGACAAATAACAACAACACCAGTTTGGACCAGAAAATGAGAGCTCAGCAGTGCTAAAACTGACCTTCTCAGAGTCACCAATCACGATTTCAGTGATAATATCACTCATGGTGACACATCACATCACTATTGGGCCAATATGTCGACGTAATCATGCCAGCGGAAAAAATTATGCAACCAAAGGTCAGGTCAACGGTCGTCCTTCCGTCACGGATAATCAGATAAAAAGGTGACAGGTTAGTAGATAAACAAATGTCACGACAAAAGGGAGACTTATCTTGGCACAATTTGTCTCCCTTGGTGATCTGATGTTAAAAAGAAATAAATCAGGAACTGAAAAGGCACATGCACACCAGCCACCGATGTAGGTCACAGACCAGCCTGGTGCGGTACCTACAGCATGATTTCTTCCTCAGTACTCTGCGGGTGGTTGATGAGCGTTCCTGGTAGGGTCTCTTTATGCCCCCATCATACTGTTCTATTCCATGGTCTTACTTCATCCTAGCACAATGTGGACCGTAATCGTGTCGACGTGCCTGCTCCAAACTCAAGCTCAAACTCAAACTCCCCAGCACTGTATCTCACATTAATAACATGATGTCTCTTCTTATGTGAGATACAGTACTGGGGAGTTTTCATAGACACACCAAAAAGCCTGAAGCCAGAGGGGGAAAAAGCCTGAAGCCAGAGGGGGAAAAAGCCTGAAACGCTTGGAAAACGTTATAACGGGAGATTTTTTCAGAGCAAAAGAAGCCCAGTCAAACGGTAGTGTCTCTTGGCATTTTTATACTCTGTGAGGGCTGGGCAACACCCGTCCTGAGTCCCCAGTTTCTATGACCACCAAACAAGAAATCATGTGAAGTCATGGACCAATTACGTAATTACATGGCAGCCAACACAGGTAGAGCAACATACTGTTACATCACCTGGTATTTGGCCTTTTACTCGTTTGATGACCAAACTCATGAAATTTTGATCAAAGTGGGTGTCTGGTTAACACACCAACAAGAGACCATTTACTGATGATGAACATGGTCCAGCTGTACCAACGGTATTTGAAAGTGCAGTGGAATTCGTACAACTGCATACTGAATGATATCTCATAGTACAGAAAACCTTCTGAATAACGTTATGAAATGTTTGGTTTGGTTTGGAATCCTAGCACACCGAGCATCCCCGTAAAAAGTACTCCTCTCCCCGCTCCAAAATCCGCTCGATAGTTTTCCTACTTTGGTCTCAGTGGCCAGCGTATCCATGTGGGGGCACAGGGTGAGGCTTTGGAGGATATCAAGCATGTTGCTGTCTACTATCGGCACCAGAGGTACGGAGAACGTGCTTCGAGGACGACGCCTACCGCAAATTCAAATGTTCTGAAATGTACGTTTGTATAGCTAAATTATGCACGACTTCATCTGTCTCCATGGGGTTCAGGTAAAGTTGGAAAAATGTGCAATTGTTTGTGATGCGAAGTAGCAGATTTTAAAACAGTCAACCCAGTGAAAGAGAGAGGGAAAAAAGTAGCAAGCAAAAAAGAAAAATGATAATTATCACATTAAAATCTGCAATCAACTGATGTGGAAAGGTTACGCATGTATGTCTGTGTGTGCACAAAGGCGCTAATGCTAAGGCTGAGAACGGTTTCATATTGAAGAACAATGAGCTTTTGTTCAATCAAAATAATAATAACAACAATAATAATGTATTATTTTTGTGTGCTTGTATCTCTGCGTGTCTGTGTGTACATGTATGAGCTGAATCAAAGACACAGAACGGTTTTATTTCAAAGGACAACAGGCTTTTGTTCAATCGGGGTAATACTGTGTTTCTCATCGTGTAAAAGTTTATGATCTGCACAAGAGATGGCTCTGAAATCAAAGGGAACACATCCTGCATTCTTTGCTGCGGCTCTTCGCAAACTAGCCTTTGCCACGCAATGCGGTCACACTGTGTGGTCAAAACACACGCTAAGGGAGCTACAAACGATTCATCATCAAGGATTCTGTTTCCCAATGCTGTAGTTTTGATGTAGGATTCCAGATCACCCCTTTCTGAGCGCAGTGCAGCTAATTATTTTGTCAGGTATGTTCATCATGAGTGAGAGACACAGAAAGAGAGAGAGACAGAGAGGAGAGAGTGAGAGAGAGAGAGACACACATAGACAGACAGACAGACAGATCGACAGGCAGAGACAGACAGACAGACAGACACACTGACTGACTGACTGACAGACAGACTGACTGACTGACTGACTGACTAACTGACAGATAGACTGACTGACACTGACTGACTGACTGACTGACTGACACTGACTGACAGACAGACTGACTGACTGACTGACAGACTGACTGACTGACTGACAGATTGACAGACAGACAGACAGACAGACAGACTAACTGACTGACTGACAGACAGACAGACTGGCTGACTGACCGACTGACACTAAATGACTGACTGACTGACAGACTGACACTGACTGACTGACTGACTGACTGACTGATTGACTGACTGATTGACTGACACTGACTGACTGATTGACTGACTGACAGACAGACTGACTGACAGACTGACTGACTGACTGACTGACACTAAATGACTGACTGATACTGACTGACTGACACTGATTGACTGACTGATACTGACTGACTGACTGACTGACTGACACTGACTGACTGACTGACTGACTGACTGACTGACAATGACTGACTGACAGACTGACACTGACAGTCTGACTGACTGACTGACTGACTGACTGACAGACAGACTGACTGACTGACTGACTGACACTGACTGACTGACTGGCAGACTGACTGTCTGACTGCTAGCTGACTGACAGACAGACAGAAGGGAAGAGGTGAAATAGTGAGAAACCGGCTCTGTGTGTGTGTGTGTGTGTGTCTGTCTGTCTGTCTGTTCAGTTATTTTCACACAAAGTCGCCAAATTTGAGCGCACCTATTTCATGGATGGCTATCCCCATAGAAAGGCATAATCTCTATGGTAAAATGGTCTCAAGTGAGGAACAGAAAGGTAAAATAAAACTATTTTAGTGGGCCAAAACAAAATGTATGTCTGTGAGATCTTGGTTTGAAATTAGTGATTATCAAAGCTCAGTACAATGTGCTGATGATCTGCTTCCATGTCTTTCACTTCTATCCTCTATATTATATCTTGTATCTTCCCCTGTCAGTAATTTTCTTCAAACCGAGATGAACAAGGTAATGTGGACAGTAAAATGTAATCATAGTAAAAGCTTGGGTGGCTCCTTGCTCAAAGCTAAATGAAATGTCTGGTGATCTGATTATCTGATGTGATATTATACAGTTCCATGAGGCTGGGCATTGCTATTATGTAGATCCAGACGTTTTTCTAGGTTCTTACAAATTTAAGCGTGAAATAATAATTATTCTTATGCGGATGTTCTCTAGATTTACTCTCTCTCTCTCTCTCTCTCTCTTTCTCTCTCTTTCTGTCTCTGTCTTTCTTTTTACCCCCCCTCTCTCTGTCTCTTTTTTTTGTCTCTCTCTTTCTATAATTATTTCTCTCTCTCTCCTTCTCATTTTCTTTCTTTCTTTCTCTCTCTCTTTGTTTCCTTCTTTCTTTTTCTCTCTCTCTCCCTCTCTTTCTCTCTTTATTTCACTCTCTTTCTCCCTCTGTCTGTGTCTTTCTTTCTTTTATTCTCCATCTCTCTCGCCCCTCCGCCATCATTTTTGTTGAACATCGAGCTGGATTCGAATGTTCACAATCGTTAAATGTGCAACAAAACAGTTAATTAGACGTCGCCCTGAGGCAGTGCAATGTTTTTGTGCCATCCTGGGCGACATTCGTCTGTACAACATGTTTACAGTCTCTTCTGTCCCCCTCCCCCTCCCCTCTCTCTCTCTCTCTCTCTCTCTCTCTCTCTCTCTCTCTCTCTCTCTCTCTCTCTCTCTCTCTCTCTCTCTCTTTCTCAGCTTAATTCTCCTACGTTTATTTATTTTCATTCACATATTAGCCACCTTATTTCTGTCTTCTCGCTTTCCATTCAAACCTGCACTGTTCTATTCCCATTTTTGCCATCTAACAAACTAGGCTGGAATAGACAACAACATACACGTTCACAAATTACACATACAATAATAGCCTTAACTCAATATCCACTCAGCAGAAAAAAACACCAGGGGATGTAATCACGTGAGCAATATTTTAAACACAGAAAATCTTCTTTAAGGATATTTTCGGTTGCCACAAATTTAGACAAAAGCCCGGGGCAATGTAAGAGTTTTAACAATTTTTGGAAAACGGGATTCTGTTAATTAATTTTTTCCCTCTATCTTCTTCTCTTTCTCCTTCTTCCTCTTCTTCTTCCTCTCTCTGCCTTTATTTTTCTCTCTTCTCAATTGACGTTATCGCTTATCGCCTTTCACGATGTGTTATCAACTTTTTCTCTCTTTTTTTTTTGCGTAGACACCAAACACAAGAAATCCATTTCTGTACTGTTTTTCTATCGTACCCATTTCAGCGCCACAGGAATTTTAGTACTGAATCCTATTCACCATTTCTAATAAAGGTATTGATGACAATAGACATTTACCATGTCATGACAAAATGAAGTCGACTTTATCATATCACTGCAACGTTTCCGTATTTCGCTGCAAGAACTGACAATATAATTGTCAATTTCGGTGAAACAAACACAACTGGGTAAGTCTCGTTCATTTAAACCTGTCACGACTACTCAGCTTTAAGGGCTTCACTGTAAGAACTAGACCCAATCATTAAATACACGTCATAATTATCGTATTTTCTCGTTCGTGAAATAGGATAAGATCTTACTCTCGAATACCGATCACTGAAGTGCAGCTGTGCATACGGTTTCTGTTGCCTAGACAGGCTGCTAGTCTGTGAATGTTCTTTTAATGATCTTGCGGGGATTTTCATTTTAATGATGTGTCTGTTCCAGCCAGTCAGACATCACAAATCAAACATAGTTCATTCTCTACATTCGCTTGAACAAATTGCCGTCCATTAGTCAGCTCCGTCTTCGGCAACGTCATTTAATTGCCACAGAGTCTTGCTTTCAGGCGTCTACATTGTGACGCGTCATGTCAGGCCAGAGTTTTCTGCTATTGTATGACAGTACACAATACAGCCTGCTACTGTCACCCCCACTGTCTTGTGGGTCATCTCGGGAGAGAGGAAGACTAGGGGAAGATAACCCTGAATACAAATACCACACTGCCTTGTGTGTTGCTATGATAGCAAAGGCTATGGGAGTAAACCCAGACAGAAAATCAGGAGTGGAGACCCGAAGGTGGTTGTCAGGGAGAACTGCATCAAACTGGCTTCCAGCATCTCCTGCAGCCGGACTAGTTCCAAATGTATTGACCTGGTCTCTCCCTTGGGTTTAACTAGAATGGCAGAGAGAGGGGTGGTGCCTCTGGGCAAAGCACCATCTCTTAAAAATAGCCCAGGCAAGGCAGCAAAACGAGGAGGCGTTTGCTCGGGCTTGGCAAGCGTCTGTCTCTCCTCTATAAGCCCACCCATTTCCGATTTGGAGAGGACACTCCAGCCATCCGTTACGGATGGGCACAACACGGGAGGTGGCAGTTACCGGTGATAAGCTCAATCCATTTGGCGTACGGATGAGCGCCAGGGGTCCCCTCTGTCGGTGGGAGCGGCTTTTCAGCTGCATTGATCAACTACCGCCCGCCGTAACCTGGGCAGCCCCCAGGCAGTTGGGTGTTGTTCCGCCACGTCAGCCTGCTTCATAAGGTGGTTGGAGCTAGACCAAAAGTCAAAAAGCTGACGTAAAGTGTGCACCTGGCAAAAACAGAAAAATACTAAAACTTGGTACCTGGAACGTCAGAACAATGCGCCCAGGCTTGCAACAGCAAGATCTCACTAATATTGGCTCCATCAGGAAATCCCAAATTATTGATCGAGAACTTCAGCTACTAAACATCGACATCGCTGCCCTTCAAGAAACTCGACTTCCCGACTCCGGGTCAGTCAAAGAAGAAAACTACACCTTCTTCTGGCAGGGCCTTAGCAGCGAACAGCCGAGAATCCACGGCGTGGGCTTCGCCGTAAAAAACTCCCTTATCAATTCGATCGCAACTCCAATTGGAGTGTCAGAACGCATCATGACACTCAGACTGAACACCCGGTCTGGTTTTACCAACATTATCTGTGTCTATGCCCCAACACTTACCTCCTCTGACGAAACCAAAGACATTTTCTACGAGGCATTGCAGAGGACTCTCCACAACATCCCTCTCACCGAAGGCCTGCTAATTCTGGGTGACTTTAACGCTCGAGTGGGAGCAGATCACTCCGCATGGCCAAAGTGCATTGGGCACTTCGGCATTGGCAACATCAACGAAAACGGGCAGCGCCTTCTGGAGCTATGCTCCGTAAACTCATTATGTGTTACAAACACGTACTTTGACCTTAAGAGATGCCAAAGAACATCATGGCGCCATCCCAGGTCTGGCCATTGGCATCAATTAGATCTTATTCTCTCAAGGAGGAAGAGTTTGGGCTGTATAAAAATAACTCGTTCCCTCCACAGTGCTGACTGTGACACCGACCATGCACTGGTAGTCAGCAAAATCAAAATTTCGGCCAAGAAAATATACAGATCAAAAGCCCCTTCAATCCCTAAGATCAATGTAACAGCAATCAGAGATGAATCAAATAGAAAGTCATTTGAAAAGTTATTTGCTGAAAGCATGGATAATGTCACCCAATGTGACTCGGTAGATGAAACATGGAACACTCTCAGTTCAAAAATTCATGACTGTGCCATCAAGTCTTTTGGACAGCATAAAGTTTCAAACAAGGACTGGGTAGCCCAGAACAGCGAAATTCTCCTACCTCTCATTGAGCAAAAGAAATCTGCTTTCAATGAGTATAACAAAAATTGCAATCAGAGTACAAAAACTTGTTTGAAAAATGCAAAAGCTAAACTTCAGCTGGAGGTAAGACGTTGCGCCAACAAATACTGGACAGACTTGTGTAACAGCATACAAGAGGCAAATGAAAAGGGAGATATGAAAACCGCCTTTAGTCAGATGAAAGTAGCCCTTGGGCCAATCATCACCAAAAGCGCCCCACTTAAGTCTGTAAATGGTGAACCCATCACAGATAAAAATGAACAACTGAATAGGTGGGTAGAGCATTACTCTCTGTTGTATTCAACTGAGAAAAATATTCCACCAGATTTTGAGGAACACCTCCAAAAACTGCCAATAATGGCCGAACTTGACGCTGAACCTTCCTTAGTCGAGCTTTCCAATGCAATCGACCACCTGTCTGCTGGAAAAGCCACAGGAAGTGACAACATTCCTGCAGAGGTATTAAAAGACCTAAAAGGCCCACTATTACCACACCTGTATAATCTGTTACTGCAGTGTTGGAAAGAAGGCGTGATACCACATGATATGAGAGACGCCAAAATTGTCACACTTTACAAGAACAAAGGAGACAAAGGTGACTGCAACAACTATCGAGGCATATCCCTCCTCAGCATTACTGGAAAGGCTTTTGCTCGCGTCATCCTCTGCCGCCTTCAACAACTGGCGGAAAAAGTCTTACCAGAAACACAATGTGGCTTTCGAAGCAAACGATCAACTATTGACATGATATTTGCACTTCGGCAAATCCAAGAAAAATGTAAAGAACAAAACAGGCCGCTTATAACATGCTTTGTGGACCTAACAAAGGCTTTCGACACCGTAAGCCGATCTGGCCTGTATGCAGTCCTTAAATCCATAGGCTGTCCACCAACATTGCTAAAACTTATTGCATCCTTCCACACTGACATGAGGGCATGTGTCAACTTTGAGGGCTGCACATCCAATTCATTTGCTGTAAACAGCGGTGTGAAGCAGGGATGTGTTCTTGCTCCTACCTTATTTGGTATATATTTTGCAGCCCTACTCAAGAATGCCTTTGGTCAATGTTCAGGTGGAGTACTTATTAACACCAGAGTGGACGGCTCCATTTTTAATGTTGCCAGACTAAAAGCAAAATCTCGTACAGAGCATATTATGTTACAAGAGCTCCTCTTCGCAGATGATGCTGCAATCGTGGCCCACGATGAAACCACGCTCCAGGCTCTCATCAATAGCCTTGCCAAAGCCTGTGACAAATTCATGCTAAAGATCAGTGTCTCAAAAACTGTAGTTTTGACACAAGGCTTGAGAAACTCCAACCCAATCATGCTGAATGGCTCTCCTCTGGAGCAAGTGGGAAAATTCTGCTACCTAGGCTCAACCATCAGTGGTAGCACAGACATAACAACTGAAATAAATGCCAGAATAGGAAAGGCGGCCACAGCTTTTGGCAAACTCTCAAAAAGGGTGTGGAACAATAGCAAGCTGACCATCAAAACAAAGGTACTCGTGTACCAAACTTGCGTCCTAAGCACCCTGCTGTATGGCTCAGAGACATGGACCACCTACTCCAAACATGAAAGATCCCTCAACTCCTTCCACCTGCGCTGCCTACGCAAAATTCTCAAGATCAAGTGGCAAGACAGGATCTCAAATATCGAAGTTCTGAGCCGAGCCAACATTCCATCAACTCAGGCTCTCCTAGGCAAAAAAAGACTGCGGTGGCTTGGACATCTCCACCGTATGGAAAATGATCGCATCCCCAGACAAATTCTCTACGGGGAACTTGCTACTGGCAACCGACCCAGAGGTAGGCCACATCTGCGATTCAAAGACACTTGCAAGGTCACGATGAAAGCATTCAACATCGACCCCAATGAATGGGAGAACCTTGCAAGTGATCGAAGCAGATGGAGACAAAAATTGCGCAGTGGCACGCTCGCAATAGACTTCAAGGCAAAAGAAACATACCTGACAAAACGACAGAGGCGGAATGAAAACACTCGCCAAAGTGAACCCAAAAGACTGACCTGCAATCACTGCCATCGCACTCTCGGGTCAAACATTGGTAGAATAAGCCACGAGAGAAGCTGTCAGTCAAAGTGAAAGTGAATATTCTAGCTGCTAAGACCGTCTGTAAAGACGCTAAAGGCCATACATATATTGTGAGAGGGGGAGGGGTGGGGGTGGGAGGGGGGAAGGGTGGGAATGAAGGGGACTGGAGTGAAGGAATAATTAGGGCGACTTTTATTCTCGCTCAAACTTAAATCTTTATACACCAGTACCTAAACATATAGAAGTCACATACTGACAGCTAGCTTATTAATATATCGGTGGTTCTATCATGAAACCATGTAAGTGCCAAAGACTCAGTTTTACATTAGAGAGTTAAAAAACAAAAAATGACAGTTTTATTTAAAATCAACAATATTCGTCATCTTAAATACATCTTTAGACATCCATCTGAAATACAGTCATGCATTGTCACCTCACCAATGAATGGGGGAAAAAATTAATCAAAATTTCACCCAGGAGTTCATAGAATAATTTTCAAATGATGCAAACTGTCATCTGAGGTTGTGCGAACACACCTGCTCGTGTTCCGTGATAGATCCAGCAATACAGGTTGTGACGTCACCATTCCAACTAATCACGTTTCCCTTCGCGCCATTTTTCGGTGTGGTGAAAAATTGTAAATCTTCTACGTGCATGTACGCGACCGCTTTCTTTTCGGTGCCGTGTTAGGGACAGAGACCGTTTTGCGCCAAAAACATGAGACTTACAAAACATTTCGGGTTGAGATTCCTTTAGTTTTTGTTTTAAAAAAAGAAAGAAAAAAGCCTATTAGAAGCACTAATGTATTATTTACCCAGCTAAACGTATAATATCATAATATTTCATTCTATAGGTAGAATGGGCATGACGACACAGAGCTTTTGTTTTGTACTTCCGCCAAACAAGATGGCCGGTGGATCAGCTGATGAGTGTAACTTCGAGATGTGTCTAAGCAGCCAAAATGCCTGCTGGTTGCATTGCAGTTGACTGTTGTGACAGGGGTGGAAAGGATGGATCCAAGCTGGTCCGATTCCCTACCATCAGTGTAAACAAGAGAAAGGGAGTGAAAGAATTGACCGAACGTCTCCCATGTGCGTATACGCACGTGACATTGTTTACAGTAGTGAACCTGCCGCCGATTGGTTCGCGAAGCCTTAAGTCGATCACGAAATCCTGCTCAGAAGGCTAGAAACATCGTTTGGAATCAGAGGGGTCGCCCTTAAATGGGTCGAATCTTACCTGTCAAATCGCCACCAATTTGTTGTAACCAACAAAATAAGATCTTTTTCTTATGCGCTTCAGTATGGCGTACCACAAGGCTCAGTGCTTGGTCCTATTTTGTTTACTATCTATACTATTCCACTTGTACATGAAATAAAGAAATTTAATTTACAATATCATTTCTATGCTGATGATACCCAGCTCTACAGTTCTGCCTTGCCATGCAATGTTGACAGCCTTCTGCAGCAGGCTGGAAACTGTATAACAGAAATTAAAAGCTGGATGAACCAAAACAAACTGGCTCTAAATGAGGATAAAACTGAGGTTATTTTATTAGGCCGTGAGCGGGTTCTGCAAGAAGTGGACAGAACTGAGATGATAATTGGCACTAATTCAATAGAAATTTCAAAAAAAGTAAAAAACCTAGGGGTTTACATTGATTCAAATCTTTCTATGTCATCTCAGGTTAGTCACCTCATTCGTATTCTATACATGGAAATCTGGAAAAATTGGTAAAATCAGACATCTTATTTCAACTGAAACTGCGGCTGTTTTAGTAAATTCTTTTGTACTTTCAAAGCTTGACTATTGCAACTCCCTTTTGGCTGGAATTT
Source organism: Onchidella celtica (assembly GCA_963931925.1). Classification (NCBI taxonomy): domain Eukaryota; kingdom Metazoa; phylum Mollusca; class Gastropoda; order Systellommatophora; family Onchidiidae; genus Onchidella; species Onchidella celtica. The sequence continues at coordinate 27,866,535 of OZ007571.1, read as the reverse complement.
CACAAAAAAATATTAGAAAACTCCAAATTGCTCAAAACAATGCAGCGAGACTTGTTTTGAAGAAAAAGAAAAGAGATCCAGCACTGCCACTTCTGCAGAGTTTGCACTGGCTGCCAGTCGAGAAAAGAATAATGTACAAATTGTCATCCATTTGTCACAAATGTGTCAATAATACGGCTCCATCGTACCTAGTTGATTTAACTGATTACTATGTTCCATCTCGTCAACTAAGATCATCATCTGACACTACAAAATTGAAAGTACCTAAAATGAATCTGTCCACTGTAGGAGAAAAGTCCTTTTCATTTCTTGGCCCTACCATCTGGAACACTCTTCCAAAGACAACCAGGGAAATTAATGACATTGGTTCTTTCAAACGCCATCTGAAGACCCATTTCTTTCAGACAAACTAGGCTAGGTGTTTTTCGGCAGCAACAATAGTAAATATTTTTGAATTTCTTTTGTGTATGCGTGTGTGTGTGTGTGTGTAAGAGTTTGTTAAAGCGCCCAGAGCTTGTCATCGACGGGGTTGGGCGCTATATAAATGCAATATATTATTATTATTATTATTAAGTGGGTCCGGATAGACAAGATGGTGGATATGCGCATTCTACCTATAAGATGATACCTGTCAAAAAGGGCATGTGACCTAAATTAACGTATACTGACTTTTCCCGTATTATAACCTGAGGCACAGAATACCGAGACGAACCATTCCTTCTCCCACTATATTAATGTCCACAACTTGCGCGCGTGTGCATACGGTGAATTCTACTCTTTTTCGTTCAATTATTAAAGGGGTGATGCGAATTGTCGCACTGTTGACATCGATGATACGCGCCCAAGCCCCATGATGGAAGATACGATTTGATTGTCGGATATAACTGTATAGCCACTCAAAACTGACATAACGACAGGGTTATCTCCACCATCAATTCATCACTTCGCCGTGTTACTGCGTATATTGTGAGAAAGGCTGTCACGCCTGGCTCACAACCATCACTCGGGAAAAACAGACATGCATAACGCCCACAAGCCAGACCTTTTTTTTTCTTTCATTTTCTTTCCTCGACAGATTGTTTTTCTTTTTAATGACGATGTAATAGTAAACGATAAGAGATTAGGCTGAGCGGGGGATCAAAATAATAATGGGAAGGAAAAAGAGGGAGAATTTCATTAAAATAAACATGAACCAGGTAGAATCAGGTAAAAATATGACGATCCAAGAGTTAATTTGAAATTCTATGTTGTTCAAAAGCTCCAACCAGGGTGCAATCGAGCAGTGTCACTTACTGTTAAAATGAAACCAAATGGAGTATTTTCATACATGCGTCAAGTCAAGGGAGGGGGTGAGAGATGGAGAGAGGGGTGGGGTGAAAGAGAGACAGAGAGAGAGACTTAATGAGGGGGTGGGGGAGGGTGATACAGAGAGAGGGACAGAGAAAGTCAGGCGAGAGAGGAGAGATAGACAGACACAGAGAAAGAGGCGATGAGTGAGTGAGTGAGTGAGTGAGTGAGTGAGTGAGTGAGTGAGTGAGTGAGTGAATGAGTGAGTGGACGAGTGAGTGAGGGAGCGTGGGAGTGAGTGAAGGCATGAGTCAATGAATGAGTGAAAAGGGCCATTATCCATGGCGACGTTCCACACTGTAAGAATTGAATACCATATTTTTAACAGGCTAACCGAGCAAATGAATCAATTAATGATGACGTACCTATTGGCTAAAAATGGTACCCTTGCGGCCGTGGCTGCAGTAAATGAGAAAGTGTAGCTACGTGGACCGGAGTTTTTCAGAGAAATGAGGAAACAGACCAGCGAAATGTTTAACTAGAACTAGAGCATTATAAGGTAAGGAAGATGAGGATTTTTTTTCATTTTTTCTGTTTGAAATACAGGCCAGACTTAAACAACAAGTACAACAACAACAACAAAACCGCAGTCACAACAATGAACAGATCGGATTGCAGACGAAAACAAAGCAAGGAAAGAGAGGATTTCAGAATAACAGAAAGAAGAAAAGTGAGCATAGGTAAGAAAATAAAAGAAACAGCAATGGAAAACAAGAAAGAACGATTAGGGTGTAGACTGAAGACAAAATACGAAGAAAAAAGCATAGAAAGACAAGAAAGAAAGGGGAAAAAAACGGGTAAGTAAATGGAAGAAAGATTTACAAGTAAATGGAAATAATTGAAGTGAAATATATGGGATAAATGGAAGAAGACATACAAGTGTACAAACATGAGATGGAAGGAAACATAAACATATGGCCAAAAAAAGAAAGAGAAGGGAGAATGCACCAGAACAAGACCGAAGGAAAGAGCAAACAAAGCTGAAAGAATGAGAAGACATATTTTAGAGAGATTAATTCATAAAATCAGTTCAGATTTGCTCGTCTGTAGGTGCATGTAGGTGTTCGTCTATACGCATGTGAGTCATGGACGCTAACAGCAGAACTAAAGAGGAAGATTCAAGCAATAGAGATGAGAGGTCTCAGAAGAGTTCTTGGCGTCTGGTACACAGAACACATCACAAAACTGTCACCCAACATGTGCGTCACTATGAAGATGTTCTGAACGCTGTAAAAAGAAGAAAGTTCAAATGGTATGGGTATGTGACATGAGCCAGTGGACTATCAATGACCGTCCTCCAGGATACACTTCAGGGAATGAGGATACAGGCCAGACAAAGAAAGAAATGGACAGACAATATCACTGAATGGACAGGGGAAAACTTTGCCAAAACCCAGGCCCTTGCCCATGGCCGTCAGAGGCAGAAGCAGTCGGTGAGACACCCACTAGTGCAGGGCCCTCACGACGCTGGAAGGAATTAGGGGATCCAGAAGAAGGTGCAAAGTGTAACCTATCTATTTACCAAAACACAGAGAAAACCAGGTCATTGTTCTTCATGTCTAGGCTACACATTTGTTACGCATTCGAAGCAACAAAAAAAAAAGTGGAAATATTGGAACCAATGATTACCAGCCATACTGTCAGTGTAAGCACTAAAGCAGAGAGTCGTCTTAAGGAATGGGCATACTGGACAGTTGCCCAGGGGCCCCAAGGGTTTAGGAGGCCCCATGCATGCAAATTTACATTAGTTTTTGAAACGGGGAAGAAAATCCCGCACGTTACAAAAGAATCTGCCCAGGGGTCCGTGATGCTGTTAAGACATCCCTGCTAAAGTACCATGTACGAAGTACTGGTATTTTCCTCCCGACCACAAAAGAAACATTCAAAGAGATTTCTCCACCTTTCGGGCCAGCTGGTGAATCGGTCACAAAGAAGACAGCAGCAAACCTATGCAGGCAAGACGTGTGAGTCAACATGTTCAATCAGACATGCACCTGAATGGCTGACGGGCTGATTATGGTAAAGGATAAGAGAAAACAGCTGTTCTCTGGCACCAGGTCTGGGCATGACGTCATCAGTTGCAAAACTTTCTTAGCTCCCTTGTGTCGAATCTCTCAGAATGTTTTTTTTTTCTCTCTCTCTCTCTCTCTCTCTTTCTAACCCCCCCCCCCCACACACACACACCTCTCTCTCTCTCTCTCTTTCTACCCCCCCTTCTCTCTCTCTCTCTCTTTCTACCCCACCCTTTCTCTCTCTCTCTCTTGCTATCCCCTCTTTCTCTCTCTCTCTCTCTCTCTCTCCCGCCTTCTCTGTCACGCTCTCTTTCCTTTCTCTCTATCTTTCATTTCTCTATCTCGCTCGCTCTTTCTTTTCTCTTATCTCATCCCCCTTTCTCTCTCCCTCTTGCTATCGCCCCCTCTCTCTCTCTTTCTATCTATCAATTATCTATCTCAATCGCTCTTTTTTCTCCTATCTCCCACCTCTCTCTCCCTCTCTCTGTCTTTCTCTCTCGGTCTCTCTCTCTCTCTCTTTCTCTCTCTTTCTCTCTCTCTCTCTGTCACTCTCTATTCCTCCCTCATTTTCTTTCTCTCTCTCTCTTTCATATGTCTACAACATTTTCTCTCCTCCCTCTCTCTTTCTCTCTCTCTCTCTCTCTCACACACACACACACATAAACACGCACATTTCCTGTCTAGGATAATCCAATTTTCTTCTCTGTGAATAACTTAAGAACCCGCAGATGAATACACAACATCGTTTCCTTCGTCATGTGAATTACATTTTATAAAGTCACGTTACGCAACCGATGTCTGTACATACCTTGCCTACCCCTCCTCAGACATTCCTCTCTGTCCTTCTCTCCATCCGTTCAAAGACAGCCGGGGGAAGGAGTGGGGGCTCACCGTATAAACAGATTATTTTCTTAAGCACACAAATACGAAGCGTCCTCCCCTCCCCCCCCCCCCCCCACATAAATACACATGACATAAAAGTTATACAACCTAAATATAATACGCTGAGGAATCAGACACCTATACTATACTTTAGTCTACCTCTCTTGTTCACACGCACCACGACCGTCTTGACTTCTTTAAGTGCCGCTGGGCAGATTCTTTTGTAAGGCGCGGGATATTCTTCTCCATTTCAAAAACCAATGTAAATTTGCACACATGCCCCCTCCCCCCCCCCCCCCCCCCATTCAACCCTTGAGGCCCCTGGGCAACTGTCCAATGTGTCCATGCATTAAGACGGTCCTGTGCACACGTTACACATGCGTTCTTTGAAAGTACACAGACAAGTAAGGACAGAAAACGATCGAATATTATTTCAAATCCCAAACTCATTTGCCTGAAAAGTCAGTAGCCGGGAAAGTCACAAACCAGAACACAATAAACAAACAAAACTAATTTGCACGGATTTTAACGCCTAAGCTTCCTGACATTTGTACAACAATAACATGTTTTTAAAGGTGATTGGCAAACTAACAGACAAACTAACTAACTAGATATTTTATCTGGTTAGCACCTAACTAACTACCTAACTAACTAACTAACCAACTAACTAATAACACAAATGATTGGCTGACTGACAAAATACTTAACTGTCAAACGAACGCACCATCAGACACTCACTCACTCATTCACTCACTAACTCACTCGCTCACTCACTCATTCACTCACTAACTCACTCCTCTCTCACTCACCTACTCACTCATTCAAGCCCTCATTTGCTACCCATTACCACTCTCTCTCTCTCTCTTTCTTTCTCGCACTCTCTCTCTCTCTCTCACACACACATACAGACACTGACTCACCTTCACATCTCTCCTGGCCATCACATCTCAACCCCGTCCCACCTCCACACGCACACACATCATACAACCATCCAAAATTTAGTACTAATAGTATACAACATCATACGCACCTCCATTTCACCAATGCATTCATACACACAAATTAATATTAACTCACCCACGTATTGACATACCTATCCCACCACTCACTCACCCATCCACCTACCCATCTATCTCACACATTTACTTTTCATCATTCAAATTCAGACCAGGGGTAACGAAACACCGTTTAATTTCCTCAGCTAAGTGTCTCCAATTTCAGCTTCCAAAACACTCATAAGTGAAGAAAAAAAAGATGAATTCCAGCTGAAAATGAGATAGAAAAGTGAAACACATGGGTTCTGTAAACAGGACTGAAGAACGTACTGACAGATCACTTTTGCCCCGACAAATAAAGCCTGGGCTGACAATCTAAATCAAATTGGCTCAAGTGAAACATATTTTGAAGCACTCTGAGTTTGTAGCTAACGACTTTATTCCTGGAGATAACGCAGGAGATGTAGGAGTGAAAGCAAACAGAAAAACGGAGAAGGGGTAGAAATTTCAGTGAAGGTGTTAGACATGAGATGTGTAAGAAAAGTGTGTGTTCATGAGAGTGGGTATGTAGTTGTATTTGTATTACTGTCTTTAGTTTTGGAGGACCTCTACCCTAGACATTTGCACCTTGCAGTTGTTTTTATTGTCATGTTGTTGTTGTTGTTGTTATTATTATTATTATTGTTGTCCCTGCTCCTGCTGACGCCACAGTTTTCCATCAAATAAATATTTTGTCAGTTTGACTTTCATGTACATGAACTTTAACTCACTGCCTACGGTAACTTTTGTGGGTGTGGACGCGAACTCTCTCAACATCATCCAGTTTGAAATGTAGGGATGGTTCAAAGATGTTTTTCCGTTCACTCAGTATGAACACAAGACAAAACCTATTAAATTATAGATCAAAGAGAAGGAAAATCAGTGAAACAAGGACAGGATTCGATGTTTCGAAACGTTGGCTTATAGATGATGGTTTTGGAAAATCAGTGTCCACTCCAGCAGAATATTTGGCTTTCCGTAGTGAATGAGTTAAAACATTAATTTGAATCAAATATCTCACGGCATTGCCAACCCCCTCCCCCCCCCCCCCCCAAAAAAAAACAAACCTATAGAAGGTAAAAGATTGTCCTGTCATAATTACAAATCATTCAATATTTCAGATTGGCAACCCATGGTCCACTGAGAAAAGTACCCAGGCTAAAAACTGTGGGGGGTCGACAGAGAACTTGCAGCTGAGCGCGGAATTCATTGGAAAGATCCGTCTTGGGGGTCTGGTCTGTGTAGTTAAAACTGAACGAAGAAGAAGAAGGAGAAGTATTTCAGCTTTGCTGGAGATCTCCATTGTTCCTGACAAACCCGAGTGATTAGGAGCAAGAGTACAACTTTTCAGTTTTACCGTATCGCCATCTTTCTTGTTCGTTCTGTCTCCATTTTCTGCAAAACTGGAGATCTTTTAGTTTGTAGAAGAGGGAAAACTAATACACACCTTGACATTTGTTTAAAATACATTGTGGCACTTATCTGGTTATTGCACAATTCCGATTTATTCCACCTCTTTATCATCATATAATAATGGAGCTTGGGCCCAACTTTGCGACCGCAAAGGCTTTTTTACTACGCAACGTAGAGAAATGAAAATTGGCACATGTATGTAAAATTTATTAAGCCTGTACGTGTCGAGCTCATTTTTTCCCGAAACTCTTAACTTTTCCCAGAAATTCAGTTATAATTATCAGTTATCAATTCATGAATGCGAATACGACGTGATAATGTACTTCCGTCGATTTCGTCATTTCCGCCTCTAGTTTCTTACCGGAAATGTAAACTAGAGTTCACGATCCAGCCACGCCGAGAAAACTTTGATAGTGATACCGAGTATAGTGTTATACAGATGAGGTGAGTGCCATTCATTCATACCAAGAAAACTGTGCGTAAATATTTAGATCATTTTTTACGAACACATGAGCCCATGAAAAATGCTCGGTGCGCACTGCTGTGCACTGTGTACTACTGTAATACTATCCTATCTATCTATTGATCGCCGATTTTATGTGGATGACCCAAAGTGTCTCGACATCAATGTCTTTGTGCTGATTCCTTTCGGTCTGGAGTGGTGAGCTTTGTTTTTTACCATTCGAAGAATGGGGCAGTTACTAGTAATACTAAAGCCGCGAACGTTCGACGTCGTATTTCTGATTGGTGCAAAAAGTGGAGTTGGAATGTCAAACAAGAACAAAGGTCGCGATACTTTTAAATAGCAGGGGGGGGGGGGGGAAGAAAAAAAGGAAGGGGTGGGAAGCTCAAAGAGTTAGTATGCACACTTCTATTGACAAACTCTCAACAGGGGTTCGAATCTTTAACTCTAAATCAGGTAATCAAGCTGTAATCACTTCCTGTTCTTTCTGTATGTCACACATTCCCCGCCACAGGCTACGTGATGAAAGACTCGGCCACATGCAAAAACCGAGATAAATAAAGTCTTTTTTTGCACAGGTAACTGTAAAGTACACAAAACTGACTTCGCCAAAACAAAGCCCTATTGCTCGATTTACATTGTTCCGTTGATCAGAGCTCGTCATTGTTTTTCAATGAGTTTTTCTCATGTCATGTAGGCGCTTTTGCCATCTGTTGGTCAATAGTTTGTGCTAACGCTGTGTGGCCTCGCGATGGTAATAGATGACATTTGATTTCTATGACTGTCACCCCTTTCTCTCCCTGTGTTTTCACTTTTGCTCTGACTGTCGTGTCTATTTCGTCAATATATAATGCAGAGAATAAGGCCTGTTTCGGAGGAGAGTGACTGGATGAGTGTATGAAACGAGTGAGGGAATAATAACATGTATGTTGAGATAGTGAATGAATGAGTAAGTATGTGAGGAATATGACAAAAATTTAATGAATCATTATTTTACTCTCATTTACTCACTCATTCGCTCGCTCATTTATTCACTAACTCTCTAGCTCACTCACTCACTCATTCACTCATTCACTCACTCACTCACTCACTCATTCACTCACACACTCATTCACTCTCACTCACTCACTCACTCACTCCCACACTCACTCACTGTGAATGGGCGTGTTAGAGAAGTGAGTAAGTGAGGAGTGAGTGAGATAGTGAAGATTAAGGAAGACAGAGAGATAGAAAGAGAGAGGACAGACAGAAACAAAGAAAGAATGAAAGAAAGAAAGAATGAAAGAGAAATGAGTGAGTGAGTGAGTGAGTGAGTGAGTGAGTGAGCGAGCGAGCGAGTGAGTGAGTGAGTGAGTGAGTGAGTGACTGCGTGGATGAGTGAAGGGATAAGTGAACGAGTGCGTGAAAAAAAGCCATTACGTCAACCAACTTGCCAGGCAGTAAGAACTAAATGTCATGTCGTTAACGAAATACCCATCCGCCCATAGCACTGTCAAACTGCCATATCCACAAAGAACCTTCTTATGCTCAAACAATCGGTATGTTTATCGATTACGACCTCACTGTCATTAGTAGTTAAACAGTGATCGATTATTCCCGTCATCTAATCTATGGCCCGTCATTAGCTCGCCATTTGATAGTATTTAACGTCAACAACAGTCAGTTTAAAAGAGGTCCATTCTAGATAATCACCACGAAACCTGAGGACGCCAGAACTGTTGTGTTACTATGACAAAGGTAAATCAAAGCACATATGGCACCCTTTGATTTACCTAAAGCAGGGTTCCGGCTAACTACACGTATGACACAGTTTGGCTTATCTGACTTGTCAATAGTTCGTGCGCCGAACACAATAACGTTATCACCTAAACATGATTTTTCATTTTTTAAAACAATAATATAATCATGCTCTTATTTTAACTACCATGTTGTTGTATTCTGGTCATCTGTATTGAGGAGTCCATATTTCACTTTATCATAACTTTATCCCCCCCCCCTCCAAAAACCCTTTTCACACACATACATACACACACACACACTCACCAGATTCCCGATTAGCGAGGCGTACAAAAACAAAAATACTTTCTGAATCTTGTCCTGGCAAATAACTTGCAGACCTATTAGTAAGGCCAAAACACTTAATCAGTACACTTCGTACACCTCTGAGGTATCTCGAAACGGTCAGTTATGAGTCCACGAATATGCACGTATGTTCATAACTCCTCTTATGCAAATTATTTCCTCAATCGTTTATTGAAACTTGATATTTATATGTACCAGGGTATTTCAAGAGAACTAATCACTGTTATGTCTTCCAGACACATAATAACAAATTATCCCCATAGAATGACACGGTTCTATGATCTCCACTTTTTGGCTACACTGACTTACACACTACACATTACTTCTATGAGCCTTCGCCGTTGTGCGTCAAAGTATCAAGCAGACTCGATGTGTAATTTGTAAGTATTACTAAAAAGAAAAAAAAATTCTTTGCTCTAAAAGCTATGGGTACATGAAACTTCAACTCTCGAGTTCTCAAAAGTTGACGGAAGGGAGTTAGAACCTTGTCATCCTTAGGGGAATGAAATGGTGTGACTTTCTGTGTGATTTCTTGATAGAAACAGTCAGGGCGTCTCATCCAGTGAGTAAAAACACTACAGTGCACACAGAATACACAGCAGACACTAATGGTTACCATACGAATCTTCATTATGGCACTACTTATTTCAAGCACTGGTTTGTTTTATGTCAAACTATGTCAAACTGAGGGGGAAGAGAGAGACAGAGAAAGAAAGAGAGGGGGTAAGAGAATGAGAAAGGGAGAGGAGTAAAAAAGAGAGAGAGAGGCGTGAGAAAAAGAGAGATGTAAGAGAAAGAGAGACGAGAGAGAGGGAGAAAGAAAGAGAGCTAAGAGAATGTGAAAGAGACGGGGAAAAAAAGAGAGTGTCGTAAGAGAAAGAGACACAATGAAGAGAGAGAAAGAAAGAAAGAGAGAGAGACAGAGAGAGAAAGAGAGACAGAGAGAGAGAGAGAGATTATGAATGAAAAAAGTATTACTGCAGCAACATAATGCACTGTCACAGCAACAACAGTGAGCACACCACGGCTTGCACAACAGAAGCAACTTTTGGTTAGACATTAATTTTCTCCTAGATCAATGGCATGTTATCATATTATAATGGAGCTAGCGCCAAAACATTGTGGCACCTAAGGCTCAAAAACTAAGAAACGGACACAAACCAAATTTGCCATGTTAATTTGGACAAAAAAAAAGGGTGTGAGTGACACTTTTTGTTTTTCAAAATAATCTTTGGTTTGATTGAAAATTGACTTAAAACACAAAATAATAAAAGCAAAAAATGGATTTTTCGATAGGCCATTCCAGTACGAACTGTTTCCTGTTTGATACGTTTCCTGTAATCACTAACAACCTGAAAGCAACAGTACCAGTACTCGAGTATTCATATTTTTCGTTGCCTTTCTGTCTGTTCATTAAAAAAAATGTATTATCATTTGTGTCATTAATAAAAAAAATTGAACTCTCTCATATCTGAACAATTGTCGGAGTCACTGGGAAAACATAAAACTGAAGCTAAAAGACCTATAACCTGCGAACTATAAATACTCAGATATTTTTTTTTTGTATCAGTTTTAAATTCGGACAAATACAGTTATTGACACATCACTATCAGCTGGAACAAAGACAACAATGGAAGCGCGGCGATTACAGTTGCAAAAATGAGCAAAAGTGAAGTTTTTCAGTTGGAAAAGCAAAATGCAGACGTTATAGATTTAATAAATATCTAGATCTAGATCTAGATAGTTTCGTGTGTGTAGTTTAACCTCAGTAAGAAGCTCAGATCTAGAGAGTAGATTTAAAGCTCTGCAAATTTTCTTCCACGTGTGTGTAGTTTAACCTCAGTAAGAAGCTCAGATCTAGAGAGTAGATTTAAAGCTCTGCAAATTTTCTTCCACGTGTGTGTAGTTTAACCTCAGTAAGAAGCTCAGATCTAGAGTAGAGAGTAGATTTAAAGCTCTGCAAATTTTCTTCCACGAGTTTACCTTTCTTTTTATTGGCTTAGATCTAGCAAATAAAGTACATTGACATTGTGAAAATTAATCGTCTTGGAATGTCCTGAAATAAAATTTGCCTCATCATGCCCCGCTCAAAAAACCGTTCATCGTTAACTAGCAGAACTACTCGACAGTTACGAAAGAGAGAGCAAACTAGAATTGTCAGAGATGTAGGAAATAATGACATTGAGAATGAAACAACTGTAGAAGTAAATCTAGAAGATGCCGATAGAATAGGAGTGGCAACTCGAGCTCATGATGAAACGCCGTTACAATCTATCATTAATCAAGCCATTCTGGATGGAGACGATGATGATACAAATCAAATTCAAAGAGAACCTGCTAGAGCACGACGAAGAAAAAAAGATTATGTTGGGTGTGGACGACAAGTAGACAGCGAAAATTTTGATGAGAACATTCATCGTGTAATAGAACAACACAACGATGGGCAAATGGCTGTCATCTGTGAACATTGTCGTGCGTTACGATGGTCGTCACAGCGCTCTTCTTTTTGCTGCGGAAATGGAAAAGTTGTGATTGAATTTCCTCCACCACCACCACCAGTTTTGATGACGTATCATAATGTCAACAAGAGAGAATTTATGACAGTGTAGATTCGGTGGAAGAGAATGAACATCAGTATCCATTAGAATTCATCAACAAACTTTGTCCATCGGGGCTTCTCCTCATCGTCTATCTCTCAAACGCCACTGTATTGTGATGCTGCTTCGTAACCTGGACCCTCACAACGGTCATTGCAATGGAACTCGATATGTTGTAGATCAACTCCATGCTCACGTCATTGATGCCACAATTGCATCTGGGCCACATGCTGGGAAAAGAATATTTATTCCACGCATTCCTCTGATACCATCGGAAAATACATTTCCATTTCAAATGAAGAGAAAACAGTTTCCAATTCGTGTTGCATTTTCTATAACTGCTAACAAAGCACAAGGGCAAACATTACAAAGAGTTGGTGTGGCCTTGAACACACCCTTTTTTTAGCCATGGGCAATTATACGTCGCTCTGAGTAGAGTTGGAACAAAAGAAAATCTGAGAGTGCATGCACAACAATTTCCTGATCATCCCGGAGTATATACAGACAACATTGTTTACAGTGAGATTCTCCGCAACTGATGTGGTAAGTGATGTTTGTACCTTTTATTATATGGCGCTAGCTCCTTTATAATATGATTTCAACATGGCTATTTACATCAGATCATTTCTTCACTCCACTATACCTTTTTTTTCATCTTCTCAAAAACAAAAAAAACAACAACCAAAAAACCCCACTACATTTTGTTCTTAACTTACTCTTTTTCAGGAGATATTTGTGCGGCTTATTATACACTAACATTTTTTTTTCAGTTCATATATTTGCATCTTTTTTTTTTTTTTCATTATATGTGGTATTTCGTTATAGCTTTTTAGGTACTCAACTAACAAGTTTTTGTCACCGTGTCCGTTCGTAGAACGGGTATACTTGCTAGTAAAAATAATGAGACAAAAGAAAAACAAATACACAAAAGGCACAGCAAACTCAAGAAAACAAAAATCACGATTTAAGACGCTGCTAGCAAAACATTTAGCTGCCATAACAACATTACAGAACAGACACAATACGTGCAGCCCTCAGGTATAATGATATTTCATAAGCAAATAAATAGAACTCTTCACCACAGAACGAGAAAAATAAACACGATAATTTTATTTACCTGACAGACACACTCCAAATTCTCTCCGAGATAGACTTCCGTAACCAAGAACAAATAAAATACTCCGTTCTGAAGAGTTCCGAAAGGAATCACTCATCAGCTGGAAGGTTTTTGAATGCCGGGAAGAAACCCAAACAGTGGTATATCATCGACACTTTTAAAACAATCAGCGGAACTGTGATCTGTAAACAAACAGAACCCACGTATTTGACTCTTGTCTGGTCCGCCACCACGCGCGGGTTAAGTCTCCCTCTCGCCACCTGTGTATTTAATTACAGTCTCCCTCGCTTTACCGACTCGCGAATACTCTTGCGAGGCGCCAAGCGGCGTTCACACTACCCACACTGAACACCAACACTGCTTTTCGCACTAATGAACGCGTCTGTACATCGGAAAACCTTCATTAAACATCAACCGGTGTCAGAATCTGATGCAGGTGAATTTCTGTAAAGAAAAACAAAAATACATACATAAATAAAACTGAATTATTTTGGGCACCAGGCCATCAGTAAATTGAATCCAAATACATTATTAGCTCCCAGGTCTAAACCTGAACAGCATCAGCATTTTGGGTACCGCAGGATGTCGTTATCACAAACACAAATTACGTTCTGAGGCAAAACGGGAACGCTGGATATAGAAGACCTTTGTTATCATTGCTTGGACGCCATGGGCATGTGTGACTTTGATACCTGTATGTGGGCGTTTGTTGCGCTTCGCGGGTGACGTCACCATTCAATTTTATTTGCCTTCTTATTTTTTCTTGCACGCTTTGCAATCTTTTATTCTGATACAACAATCTAAAAAAAAAAAAAAACTATCATGTAGTCATAAGTGAACTACAATTTCTGCTTCTTATGAAACGGAAAGACAGGTAATTAGAATCGACATAAAATTATGTATCTAGACTAACAGACAGTCTGATAGCAAGGAATTGCATTGCCATCTATAAACGAACTGAACTTTCAATGCTCTTGTAGCTAGAAAATCCAGCCGGTTTTTCCAAGGATTAATATAACAGTTTAAAAAAAAATATTTTTGGAAAGGGGCGGGGGTGGAGCTCCGATTGAAATGCGGTTTGAAATATATTCATTCTGTGCAAGTCTGTGCAAGACTCAGTGACCAGAAATGAATAAATAAATAAATAAATAAATAAATAAGACAAAAAGGCTAATTCAATGCATAAATGTATACTTCTATGGGTATGTTTGTACGTAAATAAGTATAGGACTTTAAAGTGAACAAGTGGATAAACTAATAAAGAAATAAGATAGTATGTAGATAAGTAAGATTAATAATGTACGAAGATAAATAAGTAAGTAAAATAAATCCAAACCTGTCTGTAAGGTCTATCCTGGGGATCAGACCCAGTCGAAGCCTTTTATATCCCAAAATAATATAGCAGTTAAAACGAAACCATGCTCCAGGGTGTAGGCATTGAGACAAGTCGGGAAAACCCGCGTGAAAAGTATCAAGCCGGTAACTTCGAAATAATATCTGCAGTGAGGGGCAATCAATAATTATTGCAGGTCACAATCACAGCATCAGTTCGAGATGTGAGAGTATTGGGTAAAACAGACCGGCGGCTCCCGCCCATAACGTTTGCTTCACATGAGGAGACAATAGGCACTGCCCGCTACATCCCGCCACGTCGTGGTGTGAGCAGTGCCTACTATGTAAGTGTGCAGAAAAATTTATGGGCGGGCGAGCCACCAGTCTGGCGCCTTCACCAGCCGTGATCTGTTTCGCCCCTAATGACGAGCTTCACATGAACAGAATGCTCCGCACGAACTCAACGATCACAGCACAGACACACAAAACTGCAGCTCTGAGCATTTTGACAATTATGGTCAATAATTGTTCCAATCCGCGGCTGATGACAATCTGTTCGTTTAGCGTGCTTCGGAAGTTCATGATCACCTACAGTGAAATTTAGTTCGACGGGCCCTGCTCGCGCTGTACGAGCGCAATAACAGTACAGATCTAACTTACAAGAAGGAGAATTCTTTTCACGTAAGAATTGTATTTACGACTGACAACGTTCTGAAAGTGATTGGCTTCTGCACAGCGGACTCACTCACATTAATGATTCACACATTTTTCATTCATTCCTTTTGTAATTCTCTCCCACATTCAAACATTAGCCCGCTCGCTCACTCACTCATTCATTTACTCACTAACTCTCTCACTCACTCACTCACTCACTCACTCACTCACTCACTCACTCACTCACTCACTCACTCACTCACTCACTCACTCACTCACTCACTCACTCACTCACTCACTCACTCACTCATTCACCCACTCGCTCACTCACTCGCTCACTCGCTCACTCACTCGCTCACTCACTCACTCACTCAATCACTCACTCACTCATTCACTCACTCACTCACTCACTCACTCACTCACTCAAGCAATCAATCAATCAACCAATCACTCATTCACACGCACTCATTCACTTACTCAGTCACTCACTAGTTCACCCACCCACTCACTCAGACACTCTTTCATTCACTCATGTCGCTCAGTCGATAAGTCACTCACTCACTCTCTTTCTCATTCAGTGTCACCTGACCGTACATCTGTTCAAATATTCAATGAAATTTGTCTATCAATCCAGCCTCATTCATCAACTTGTTTCGTGTGATATCCAGCTCACCATTAAGCCGCCTCTCTCTCTCTCTCCTTCCCCTCTCTCTCTCCCTCCCCTCTCTCTCTCTCTCTCTCTCTATCTTTCTCATTTGCTCATCCATACATATACTCCCCTCACACACGCCCTCATTTTTTTACCATCCGTTATACTCTCACCCACTCCCCTCGCCTCTCTCTCTCACACACACACATAGCCTACACATACACACATACACTCACACAGACATTCATCCACGTATATATATCCGCCTTCTCACTTACTCACCCACCCATTCACCCACACACTCACTCCCTCACTCACTCCCTCACTCACCCACCCACTCACCCACCCACTCACTCACTCACTCACTCACTCACTCACTCACTCACTCACTCACTCACTCACTCACTCACTCACTCACTCATTCATTCACTCCCCTTACACTGCACAGCTCATGAGCAAATGTTTCCCTCTCAGCTTGACATCCGGTGTTGGACTGTACGAATGCTCAAGCCCTCTGTGGGTAACTTTCTCCCTGGGTACAAAAATACCAAGCACGTGGATTATTATTTGGATATCATTTCCTGTGGATCTATTCAGTGTGAGCGGGGGAGACAGAGATGGTTTTCATCTCTTCGTGAACACATTCACATAGATGAGGGATGGGCGGACGGGAGATAGAATTGGTAAATGTGAAAGACATGAGGGAGAGGAAAATACAGAGAGACGATGATCACCTGTAGGAGAAAGAATGGAACGAAAGTAAGAATGCCGAGGGAAAAGGAGAATGGCTCAGAGTTTAGAGTCTGAGTTTGAATTAAGGAAGATTGGATGACAGTGTGAGAAAGGCGCTTTGAACTCGTTTTCTTATAATACAGAGTGGTTGAGAGAAAGAAGAAAGAGAAGGGGAAGAGAGATAGAGAAGAAATAGAGAGGGGGTGGGAGAGAGAGAAAGAGAGAGGGATGAGAGAAAGAAAAAGAGAGTGGGGGGAAGCAGAGAAAGAGAGAGAAAAAGAGAGAGAGGGAAGAGACAAAGAGAGAGAGAGAGAGAGAGAGAGAATCAAATCAGAAAATTATGCAAAGTTTGTGTGACGCAAGAACTACGACTACACCACTTGCTTACTCAAGCCTCCACCTCACTGATGTAAACATTACACGTTTCATTTACTCCCACATCAATGCACTGCCTGGGCTTCACACATCAAAGATACGGATCTCCTCAGCGTGCGTTACTTTGTCTTATTTGATAAGTAATAATAATAATACTGAAAAGACCTCCTACATCGGCCATTCGGAGGTCCTGTAACTTCTGGGTAATTCATGGTTGCTCAATGAAAATGATACAGCTGTTCGGTAATACAATGGATGTGTGCGGGCCCAGCAGCCTCATCAAGAAGACGCTAGACGTTAATTTTCACACTTGCTATGTTAGACAATATTATGTTTGCCGTTATGTAAGCCCCCAGGAGCTGTCGATGTGATATTTGCATGTATTTATTGAAGAGCACGGTGATTTATCGGGTCACTGGCGATGGGGAGGAGATGGGAAAATGAGAAGAGAATGTTTTGTGATGAAGCGTCAGAATGATAAAGATTGGAAGAAAATGGAGTATGTAGAACTGATAGAAATGGGAGAGAGAATGGAGGATAGAAACGATGAGAAAGGGACAGGGACAGCGAAAAAGAAAGAAAGAGAGGGAAAGAGAGAGATGGAGGAAGAGAGAGGCAGAGAAAGACTGCCAAGGAGGGGAGAAGAGAAAGTGAGACAATGGAGGGCAAAAGGGGGGAGGATGAGAGACTGAATAATAGAGAGGAGGAGAAAAAGAGATGAAGAAAGAGGGAACAAAAAATTATTGAAAAAACAAAATGACACTGTGAGTCGGTGCGAGCAATTCCTGAATCGCATGAGTTGCCTGTCGACCCTAACACTAACTGTTCAGCATTACTTTGCCTCCAATGCCGTCAATTCTCACCAATACACCATAAAACTATTGCAGTGGGCTCAGTTAGGGCAATGCTCTGACGTCAGACGTAACTTTAACGTTACTAGCGGACTGAGTCAAGCCTGTTTCTGCGTAGGTTTTCACGCAGGTTTGATCTTCCCTTGGATCAATTAGCGCGACACACGTATTTCAGTCTCACCAGTTCTCCGGGTCCGTTTTAACTCCATAGACCACAAACTCGAGGCCAAATAGACTTGACTCTATACGCTGTGGGTGCAAAAAGTATGTATTTATAGAGAGACCTCACTTCCGCCAAATCGCGAAACTGGGTCGCTGCGGTAAACAAGAATTGAAAGAGATCGCCTTCACCAAAGACAGTGTGCATATCACTATTTACTGTGGTTTGTTCATATTTTTTGAGCTGATTGAAACTATTTAGAGCTATTTGTAAGCTATTACGTCCCGTGGAAATGCACAAACGGGTATTGTTTACCGCAGTGACCGACTTTCCACTTCATGCTAACAATGGTTTCGCTGAGCCTCCCGTGTCTGGCTGTCCAAATCGACAATAGCGAAACCTCTCTGGCCTAACTCCATTTTACCCACCACGTACTACACAGTCAATTGACTACGTCACTTAACTTCACCACATAATTGTTTTTAAACAATTAAATGATGGGTTTAGTTATTTGGGCCAGAATACCATTCTTTCTACAGGAGGTTGTTCAGGCGAAGAGGCTGTGATTCACGAAATGGACACCAAAAAAAAAGAAAGGAAAAAAGACAATTTGAAGAGAATGTGGAAGTTCCCAAGCACACATCACTGAGAACCTAACCTGAATCATAACCCTGACCACATCCCTAAAATATACTCCAAAAACAAGGTTTCAGAGTCGATAAGTAGTGTCTTTTTCTCGTTATTTATTTATTTATTTTTTTTAACATTCATTTTTGCCATGTCAGCCACTTTTTGCCATAATTCCAACAAATAAAATTGACGAAAGCTCATCACAGGCCAATCAGTCACCAAGCCAGTCTCTGATTTTGGCTTCAATCAAATCTGGTCAACTGTGGAATTCCTGACCACAATCACTCGCATCAAAATTGTGTAGTTTTTTTGTTTTTCTTTACACTTTCCTTAATACATTGTGTGTGTGAGCCCGCATGCATGCGTGTGTGTGTGTGTGTGCATGTGTGCGACCGTGCGTGTGTGATAGCGTATGTGTGTCTGTGTCTGTGTGTGTGTGTGTTTGTGTTATATTGAGTCTTTCAAAAATAACTTGACACCTTTGTTTTTTTACTTAAATCTGGGTTGTTATTAGTTGGATCGACATGAAAATTTCAGAGATGCCAGATTTTTCAATAGGAAAAAGAATTACCACATTTAATCAAAAGATTGGGCACGCGTTAATTTATTGTGGTACTCACAATTAACAGGGGGGGGGGGGCATAATCAAAAGTTACAAGTCTAATAATGAGTGTGTTTGCCTGTTCCACTGATGACAGACTGGCATCGGCGACGCATAGACTGAATCAGTCTTGTGATTGCAATATTATTTAGTGATACTGGTCGACCATTTGCTATTGCATTTTGTTCATTTGCTGTCTTTTGAGCTGTTTCGAAGCGATTTTTTTAAAAATGACTTCCAATGCAAATAAATGCATCCCGTCTGCGACTTGTCACTCTTGGCCTGCCTGGTCTCTGGCGGGTTTTTACTGTCCCAGTTGTTGCCAGACGTTTCTCGTATCGTATACTGTCTGTCTGGTGACGTTAAATCTCCCAGCTACAAGGGCTATGGGGAATGCAGCGTTTATGCACCCCAGTAACCTGATTTCTTTCATTTTGGCTTAGTCGCGGAATGTTTATCATAATGAAAAGTGCCGATTTAAACACGGCGCATAAAAGAATTGGGTCAGCCTTTCCTTTTGTGTTTTTTCCTTTTTTAAAAAATACAGTTTTAAGGCTAAGAGAATGGGAAAATCAAATATCACGTAATCCTGTAGGTCCCTGGCGACCAAAGGACCCTAACGTGGAAGTGAATAACATTCATGAGTGGTCATAGTGTTCTCAACGAGGTGTGAACATTTCAACACAATGGGTGAGGCAGTTTTAAAGTTACGCACTTTTAAACTATGTCAAGTTATTTTTGAAAAACTGTATATTTCCGATCCTAAAAAAAAAAAAAATTGACATCTATATGGAGAAAAAAACTCTGCAAGAGATCTTGAGAGAAACAAAACCTCCATCACTCAAGTATTTCGGCCTTTGAGATGCTAACACTCTATGGCAGTTTCCGATAAGAAAAAAAAAAACAATAGGAATACGCCGTAATACATTATGATACTTCATGCAGAATCTCCTTCTTACATACGCTGGTGCCTGCAGACTCGGGGCGATATCGATAGAAAAGAAGCTAAAATAATGCTGTAGTCGAGATCGCAATTATCATAAATATTGTTTCCAACGTGGAATCCGAAAACAAACGCTGGCCGTCTCTCTGGCATATCGATGTATAGATAACACTGTGTTCTTTTGGTGTTCCCGTCGATTCCCTTGTTTCATGTACTCAATCATGCGATTCCAGACAGAAATAGTGGAAATAGATGAAGGAAGGAGAGGGTTGGTGCCAGCCGCCTTCATTCATTTGTACAAAATTGGCAACAACTTGACAGATAATTTCAGTCTTACCTACTCACACCATAAACGATTACACACTCAGTGACGTGCTGCTTATTTTTGTGTATATAGGTCACAGATTACACCACTCTTTACCATGCGGCGTGTCATGTTTCAGTGCAGTTTTTTAGCTTTTCAGAGCAAAACTATCTCACTAAAAAAATACCAAAACATTGTCTACTCCGTTGCAAAATTGTAAGATTTTTTATTTTAAAGGATCTTGCAATATTTCTACTGAGAAGGTTGGTGTTTCTATGATAGTTGCATGCTGTTGTTGGTTCCGAACTCCCAAACGTGTCCATATATTATTGCTGGCTTCAAAATATTATTCTCCAGAGACAAGAAAATGCAAAATGGTAACTTATTCCAGAGAGTATGTATAAAAAATAGAGAGATCTCACTTCCGCCAAATCGCGAAACTAGGTCGCTGCGGTAAACAAGAATCGAAAGAGACGGCCTTCACCAAAGATGGTGTGCATATCTGTTTACTGTGGTTTGTTCATGATTATCTTTGGGCTGATTGAGACGATTGTAAGCTATTACGCCCCGTGGAAATGCACAAACGGGTATTGTTTACCGCAGCGCCAAGCGACCTACTTTCCGCTCCATGCTAACAATGGTTTCGCGGAGTCTCCCAGTGCAAAATCTACCAATAGTGAAACCTCTCTATACATACTGACCCTCTGGCCTAACTCCATTTTATCCACCACGTACTACAGCCTATTGACTACGTCACTTGCCTTACAACACAAATGTTTTAAACAAAGAAATTATGGGTTTAGTTATTTGAGCCTCGCGTGTCCGGCAGCGCAAATCGACCAATAGTGAAACCTCACTATACATGTATACACAATCTCTGCTTATTCGCATAGCCTGTATCTCAAAATAGAACACGCATCATATAATCTGAATTTTGTGGATGTTGCTAGGGGACCGTGGTATAAATACAGTGCCGTATAGAGAAAATCCCGAGGTGTTTTCACTGCTCAGATATAGCTTACTATATAATATACCACGGTCCCGTAACGGAACCCCTTTGATTTTATAAAAAAAATTTTTTTTTTTTTTTTGTATATCGGCCTGTGTATATTTATTGGATCTAGTCAGTCAAGCACCGGACAAAATGAATTATTTAAGATGGCCAAAACAACAATTCTTCCTCTGTAATAAAGATGCAAATCACACGTGGGAACAACGGCCATGATCCTATCGGGGAAACTGTGATGTTTCCACTTTCTCTCACTAACTTTCTTCTGACACCAGCCGTGATGGGCACGGCACAAACACACTAAATAATCGACTATCTCTCTTCTATAAGTTATAACAAACGATATCTGTATTGCTTACATATATACAATAATTATTAATTCATTCAATAATAATAGGAACATAGGTCATACAATTTCATGTGAATTTCGATGGAATGAAGTTGATGCAAATCAGTACATGCTAATTAAATGGCTTCGTAATATTCAATTTCTAGCACATTTTATAAAACACATGGGAACATTCAGCATAAGGAAACCTCTCCTTTAGGGGTGTATGGCGCTATCTGGGCACTGGTTCTTCCTCTCTACCCTGGCTTGACTGCGCAGTTAGATCAACAGGTATCGGCAGGTACCAATAGGTCGGGAAGCCAAGAAGCCACGATGTCGTTAATCAAAGTACAAGAAGTTGAGAAGCCAAGAAGGTGTTGTTCTTCCTCCTCTGTAGAAAAACAATCGTAACTTCCTAATCTACTGCTGGAAGGCATGACTTCCATACTTACTCCATGACGGATATTCATCATTAACACTTTTAACCGCTGACACTGTTATAAGTCAGGCTGCAGCTCCCATACTCCATAGGCTCCCATATAGGCAATAGAATAAACGATCAATACAGTTTTAATGATATTTACACGTTCCCCACGAAGAATAACGCTCTCTCTAACGGACCCCATCCTATAAGGTTTCGTAACATATATATAACGGCGTTTCCGTGACTCTCTCAGAGGCAGTAGTTATACCAAAGTAAACCCACTAGATTTAGGTTCTACAATCATGAACATTAAGTAAAATACACATACATCGTACAATTAACTTACCACTCAGCAACAGCCCAAATGCCGACAAGATACCAAAGATACCACGCTCTGACAAAGGATGTTTGCGGGTTCCCTGACCTTCCCCACTCACAAGACTAGTACAAAGTTACAGTTGCAGTTGTGGTCTCCTCTTCGGCACGAAGCTGGTGAGTGCTCTCAGCGGTCTGAAGTTGGAAGGAGCGTTCGGGGATTTATACCCAGTCAGGTAGCGTCCCAAGACGCCCACCGAGTGTGCGTTAGTTATCCTAATAGCCACCCCCGTCGGCTCCACGTCAAATACTATTGAAACAGCTCTACCCCCCCAAGCAATTCCCAGGTGATCTGATCGACAAGTACGGCGGTCAAGTAAACACTACCCTTTTCGGGTGTCAAAGCGCTTCAGTTGCATCCCATACTTTCCCCCTCTGGCCTACAATGACTCTGTCTCCCCGCCGTTAACTATCTTCCCACGCTAGTTATAGGCACAATATTATTATAACTACTAGTTATACCTTGCCAATCTATCACACTGTTACAATCGCCCCCACTTAAGTCGATTTTCCCTGGCAAAATCGGCTAATAAAATTATTAATCTACTGGTAATCTAGATAGAGTGTCGGCCCATAGAGCGTCTCGCCCCCTGATGTTGCTGACTCGAAAGTTATATGGTTGCAGCGCCAGGTTCCATCTAGTTACCCTCGCGTTCTTCTGGTCTTTAGTTCGCATCCAAGTTAGAGGTCGGTGGTCCGTCTCTAACACGAGGTTTCTCCCATACAGATACGCCTGCAACTTACTAACGGCGAAAACTATGGCCAGGCATTCCTTTTCAATTGTTGAGTAGTTCTTCTCCGCAGGTTTCAACTTTCTGCTAACATATACAACTGGATACTTCGTACCCTCGTCTTCTTGAAGTAGGCAGCCACTCACTCCAAGGTTAGATGCGTCTGTCTGGAGAATCAGTTCCTTGTTCCAGTCTGGCATCCGTAGTATCGGCTCGGAACTCAAACAAATTTTTAGGGCATTGAACGCGTTCTCCTGCGCGTGTCCCCACGCGAACTTTGTGCCCTGGGACTTCTTTGTGAGGTCTGACAACGGCGCCGAGATTGCATTGTAATTTGGTACAAACTTCCGATAGTACCCCGTTAGCCCCAGGAAACTCCTCACTTGTGTCTTGGTCGTCGGTCGGTCACAGTCGACAATGGCTCGCACCTTACTCTCCTGCGGTCTTACAGTCCCCTGTCCCAGCTTATGGCCTAAGTACTCGACTTCTGTCATCCCTATTAGCGTCTTGGTAGGTCTAGCTTTTAAATTTGCCCGTCTCAGTCGCTCGAAGACATTCCGACAACGTTCCAAGTGATCAGGCCAATTTGCCCTGTGTATAAGACAGTCGTCTACAAATGCATCTACCCCTTCGCCAGCATCTTTTAATACTTTCCTCATGAGCCTGTTAAATGTGGCGGGGGATCCCTTCAACCCGAACGGCATGACCCTGTACTGGTATAGCCCAAACGGTGTGGCGAACGCCTTCAGGTGTTTATCTTCCTCGGCCATCGGAACTTGATAAAAGCCCTTTGTCAAGTCCAGCTTGGTGAAATATTTTGCCTCCGCTAGATTGGAAATAATGGCTTCTACCTCAGGCATCGGTTCGGCGTCATCGGCAGTCACAACATTTAGCCGCCTGTAGTCGTTGCAGAAACGATGTTGACCATCGGGCTTCTTAACTAATACAATTGGACTATTGTACGGGGACTCGGACGGTTCGATGATTCTGGCCGCAAGCATCTTGCCTACCTCAGCATTGACAGCTTCTCTAGTTGAGTACGGTAGTTGGTAGGGTCTTACCTTCACAGGTTTTTGATCTAGCAATGGGATTTTGTGCTTGATCAGGTCAGTGAGCCCCGGTACATCGGTAAATATATCTTTGTATTCTTCCATGAGCTCTTGCATCTGTTCTCTCTGATCCTGATCTAGCGTGTCCCCTAACTGTACATCCCTGTAGGTTTCGGTCTGTTCTAGCTTAGGCATGACTGTCTCCAGAGGCATCGAAGTCGCTTCCTCTCCTTCATCGGTCTCGTCAATTATAGCTGCAGCTATTGCCTCTGTGTTTTCCTGTTCGTCTTCCCTCTCAATATACTTCTTCAGCATATTCGCGTGATACAGTCGTCTCTTCCCCTTGACGTTCACCATGTAGTTCACTGACCCTCTCTGCTCTTCTACTTTGTAAGGCCTTTTCCAAGTCATCTGTAGTTTCGATCCGTCACTTGGGAGAAGTATGAGGACGGAATCGCCCACTTGGAATTTCCTCTGTTTGGCCCCCCTATCGTAGTATTTCTTCTGCCTGTGTTTTTCGACGCTGCTGTTCTCGGCTACGACTTTCATGGCATCCTCCAATCGTTCCCTCATATCTACCACGTATTCGTACGATGACCTCGTTTCTGACTCCGCTTCCCCAGTCCACAGATTCTTCAGTATTGCAAGTGGTCCTCTCACAGGGTGACCGAACACTAGTTCAAACGGCGAAAAACCTGTACTGGCCTGTGGGGTTTCGCGATACGCGAACAGCAGTGGACACAACATTCTGTCCCAGTCCTTGGGTCTGTCATGAGCTACTCGGCGAAGCATATTCTTCAGCACTCCGTTAAATCTTTCACACAGACCATTGGTCATCGCGTGGTAGGGCGAGCAGAATATCTGTTTCGTTTTGAGAAGTGCACTGACCTCTCTCATCAGCTCACCGGTAAACTGTGATCCCCTATCTGAAACTATTTCCTTTGGTATGCCTAACCGAGAAAATATTTCCATTAACGCTTCACTGACCTGCTCAGCTGATATCCCCCTTAAGGCTACGGCATCCGGGAAACGCGTGGCATAATCTACTAGCGTCAAAATATAACGCGATCTCCCATGTTCCGTACGCGGAAGTGGACCAACCAAATCTATGGCGACGCGCGAAAAGGGCGTGTCGATCAGGGGTGTCGGCACTAGGGGTACCTTTGTCACCCTACCTTTATTGGATGTCCTTTGACACGCGTCACACGATCGACAGAAACGACCTACGTCCGCACCTATCCCAGGCCAAAAGAACGACTGCATTATTCTGTCCTGTGTGCGCGAAATTCCTAAGTGTCCCCCGAACACTCCTTCGTGAGCTATCTTCATCAGCTCACTTCGGTACTGCTTAGGTACCAACAACTGCTCCACATCAGCACGTCCAGCCCCGGCCTTCTTTACCCGATAGTAAATTCCCTTACTCTCCTTTATGTGAGTACCTACCTCAGCCGATTGCTCCAACGTGGCTCTCTCCCTTAAAACTCTCACAGTTCCGTCCTCTCTCTGGGCCCGGGCTATCTCACCTGGTGTGAGTTCCCCTATCTTGGCCCCTACCCTTACCTCCTCCGTTGAGTTGCCCTTGGCCTCCTCATTATCTGTGGTCTGACTCACTTTCGCACTCGCATTCTCACACTCATGCTCTTCCTTGTCAATCTCCACCTTGCGAGATCGCGTGAGTACCACACTTATCTTCTCAAGAGACGCCCCCTTTATGTTTCCTATAATCAAATCGGCCACTGGGTCTTCCACTACTAGCGCTTTGAGAAGCCCAGTATAAAATGGGGTTTCTACCCACATTTCCGCGACAGGAGCAGACCTTCTCGTCCCGTCCATCAGGACATAACTCCTGTTCTTCCCAGTTAAGCTGTTAGGAGGCAGTTTGTCCCTTTTTATAATCGCACACGTGCATCCCGTGTCACGAAGGATAGTAATCTCTTTATCCCCTATCCTCCCCTTCTCCAAAAATGGAGCGGATAAATCATTCTCCGGAACATCGTCTTCGGGCTCATGTTCTGTCGAACCTTCTAACTCAATACTCTTACCTTCCGTCTCCCAAGAAATGAAGGTTTGTGGCCCAACACTCTGCTCAGCCCCTGGTTGAGTATTCGCCCTGCCCGATGACTCCCACTGACTGTCATCGGCTTCCTCATCGCTGGTTAGTACGACTGCGGTCGTCTCTTTCTGTCTCTTCCTACAGAATCTCGCAATATGGAGAAGTGACCCACACACAAAACAACCACGCCCACTCTCACGCTGGGACTTACCTCGGTTGTCCTCGACAGTGGCAGCAGCACCCTTCTTCGTCCTGCCCTGGTCACACTGCCTACTCAGGTGATTGGGAGAGCCACAGTTGAAGCATACCGGTTTACTCACTCCTAAACCCTTACTTCTGCTCTCCTCAACCCTCTTACCTGACTTCTGCTGTTGCTCCAGCCCTCGCTTCGACTGATGAGCCTCACTATACAAGTCCGCCATCTCAACTAACTCATGCACGGACTTGGGGTCCCTCTCTTTCAAATATATGGAAAGATTACAGTCGACAATCTTCAACATCTGCTCCCTGACTAACAGATCCGTAATCCCTTCCATAGTTCTCTCTGCCTCTGAGAGGTCTACCCACCTCTCAAAATATCTCTGCAATCTCACGGACAGCTGCGTATAAGTTTCGTCCTTATCTAGACGACTCTCCCTAAACTTACGCCTATAACCCTCTGCCGTGAGGTGATACTTCTTGAACAACACCTTCTTTACCTTCTTGTAATCCCTACTGTCTTCATCGCTGAGACCGGAATAAACATCTAACGCCCTGCCAGTTAACAATGCCCCTAACATGTCTGCCCAGGTGTCTTCTTCCCAATCATTTGCCTGCGCGAGCCTTTCAAATCTTTTCAAATACGAGTCGAGGTCCTCGCGCGAGTCATCAAAAATGGCAATTTTAGGTACCTTCGGGGCAGCAGATTTTCCATTCCCTTTACCATTGTGACACCCGTTTTTGGCTAGTTCCCGTTCGCATTCCATTCTCTCCCTTTCAAATTGTCTTTCCTTCTCCTTTTCTTCTCGTTCGCGCTCCTTTTCTTCTCGTTCGCGCTCCTTTTCTTCTCGTTCGATAGCCCTTTGTTCTCGGTTTTGGGCTTTCTCTTCGTCCCACCTAATTTTGAATTCCTCATCACTAATGCCTTCTTGTCTGGCAAGCTTCAGTGCGCCCAGATAGTCCATCAGCAATTGACCTGTAAACAAAGCTAACAATAAAGCGTGGATCGTAACTGTGAAGTTAACAACAATATTCCTGCAATAGCAAACAACAATTTTCTCTGTGACAAAAGATAAAATTGAACAGTCAATGCACAGGTAAAATCAGAGCATGTCGCAGGCACTAAATGTCAATCTCTCTCACTCGCCTCAGGGCAGATGACCTGTCCACACAATCACACAATAGCCCCTTGACACGACCCAGATCAAAATTAAATGTTATTTACTAGCAGGATCCCACTTCTGACACCATTGTGATGTTTCCACTTTCTCTCACTAACTTTCTTCTGACACCAGCCGTGATGGGCACGGCACAAACACACTAAATAATCGACTATCTCTCTTCTATAAGTTATAACAAACGATATCTGTATTGCTTACATATATACAATAATTATTAATTCATTCAATAATAATAGGAACATAGGTCATACAATTTCATGTGAATTTCGATGGAATGAAGTTGATGCAAATCAGTACATGCTAATTAAATGGCTTCGTAATATTCAATTTCTAGCACATTTTATAAAACACATGGGAACATTCAGCATAAGGAAACCTCTCCTTTAGGGGTGTATGGCGCTATCTGGGCACTGGTTCTTCCTCTCTACCCTGGCTTGACTGCGCAGTTAGATCAACAGGTATCGGCAGGTACCAATAGGTCGGGAAGCCAAGAAGCCACGATGTCGTTAATCAAAGTACAAGAAGTTGAGAAGCCAAGAAGGTGTTGTTCTTCCTCCTCTGTAGAAAAACAATCGTAACTTCCTAATCTACTGCTGGAAGGCATGACTTCCATACTTACTCCATGACGGATATTCATCATTAACACTTTTAACCGCTGACACTGTTATAAGTCAGGCTGCAGCTCCCATACTCCATAGGCTCCCATATAGGCAATAGAATAAACGATCAATACAGTTTTAATGATATTTACACGTTCCCCACGAAGAATAACGCTCTCTCTAACGGACCCCATCCTATAAGGTTTCGTAACATATATATAACGGCGTTTCCGTGACTCTCTCAGAGGCAGTAGTTATACCAAAGTAAACCCACTAGATTTAGGTTCTACAATCATGAACATTAAGTAAAATACACATACATCGTACAATTAACTTACCACTCAGCAACAGCCCAAATGCCGACAAGATACCAAAGATACCACGCTCTGACAAAGGATGTTTGCGGGTTCCCTGACCTTCCCCACTCACAAGACTAGTACAAAGTTACAGTTGCAGTTGTGGTCTCCTCTTCGGCACGAAGCTGGTGAGTGCTCTCAGCGGTCTGAAGTTGGAAGGAGCGTTCGGGGATTTATACCCAGTCAGGTAGCGTCCCAAGACGCCCACCGAGTGTGCGTTAGTTATCCTAATAGCCACCCCCGTCGGCTCCACGTCAAATACTATTGAAACAGCTCTACCCCCCCAAGCAATTCCCAGGTGATCTGATCGACAAGTACGGCGGTCAAGTAAACACTACCCTTTTCGGGTGTCAAAGCGCTTCAGTTGCATCCCATACTTTCCCCCTCTGGCCTACAATGACTCTGTCTCCCCGCCGTTAACTATCTTCCCACGCTAGTTATAGGCACAATATTATTATAACTACTAGTTATACCTTGCCAATCTATCACACTGTTACAGAAACAAAACACGCAATAATAACAGACTGCCTGAGACAGACTGAACATTATGCGCACAATGTATTCCTCCTTCTGCCTGGCATCCATCAGAATATAGATGGATTGAGAAGATATTCGTCTCTTTTTTAAGGCTAGCTCGGGACAAAATATCTATTTATACAAAGGAGAAAGGGAAGAGTCCGTTCATGGAAACCACAAGCATGATTATTACTGATACGATATAGACATAAGGGAGATGCCAGACAACCAGTAATCTAATATTTGAACACCCAAGAGTTCGTAAGTTGGAATACAGAAATGTGGCATTGCACAGTAGGGTTTATTCTTTCAATCCCCTCACCGTATTATTTGATGAAGATTATTTTGTTTCCTTGGATTTCCACTTCCTATTTTCATTCTACGCTTGTCCGTGGCAATCTCTCTCTCTCTTTCTCTCTCTCTCTCTCTCTCTGTTTCTCTAACTCACTTTCTCTCTCTCTCTCTATTTCTCTCTGACTCTCTCTGTCTGTTTCTGTCTTTCTCTGTCTCTCTCTTACTTTCAAGAACAAAACTCAGGGGATTTTTTACTTCATACCATTCTGTTTTTAACCTCGTCAAGCCTGTCTCCCTTTTCTCTTTGCTCTCTCTCTATCTCTCTCTTTCCTTCTCTCTCTTTTTGCTCTTTCTCTCTCTTTCTCTGTCTCTCTCTTCCTCTCCCCCTTTCTCTCCTGCTCTTTCTTTCTTTCATTCTCTGTTTCTCTCCAGTGGTCATCTTTCAGATCTACTCACACGCAAACAAGCCATCTGGGCTTATATTTTGTTTCCGTATTTGTAGTTTGACCGACAAATTATTTCAGCGGGAACCTGAATGTAAACCATGGGTTATTCTGTGTTTTTCTTTCCGAACGGCAATGGGCCGCTAATAGACCAATGATGGATCTAGCCTCCCACAGTGGCTGCTCACCCACCAATGATCTCGTGTGTCTGAAGGATTGCCTGTACAAGTTCATTTTTCACAGACGTTTTTACTTCTCCATTTCGTGTGTCCTTGGGGTACGATAGAGCTACAGTTGTTGTCCACTGACAGAGCCCATTTGTCCGTATGTTGTGATGAGTCCATTGCCCTCTCTGTAGCCTATTGATGAATAAAAGGGCGGGAAGAGAGAGAGAGAGAGAGAGAGAGAGAGAGAAAGGGACAGACAGACAAGCAGACAGAGGTCCTAGACAGACAGATGGGAAGACAGCAAAAGAAAGGAAGAGGGAGAGAGAGAGAGCTAAAAAGAGATCAAGACAGAGAAAGTGGGTGAGACGGAGCGAGAGAGAGAGAGAGAAAGAGAGAGAGAGAGAGAGAGAGAGAGAGAGAGAGAGAGAGAGAGAGAGAGAGAGAGAGAGATGACAGGACAGGAGAAGTTAAAACACGTAGGACTCAACTAAGAAATTCCCTGAACAGAAAATTCCCGCTTGTTTATGCATGAGAAAAATAAGAAAGATAAGAGTCTTAAATAATTGTAAAGCAAGGCCATTGGGCTTGGTGTGAGCGGATAAGAGAATAAAACTACGGAATACTCACGATTGTATGAAAAATATTTAAACGAGAGAGAGAGACAGAGAGATAGAGAGTAAAAGACAGAGAGGCAGAAAGAAAAAGAGACAGAGAGGGAGATATGAAGTGTTAAAAACAGAAAGATACTTTATAAACCAAATATTCACAGCATTTTCTTCTTCAAATTAAATAGTAACAATAATAATCATATTAATGATAATAATAACAACAACAAAGACATGTTTCACTTGCTTAGACATGAGAAAAATGAAAAAGACAGCTGTTGGATTTGTTTTAAAGTACGTACTAAAATATATATTCAAACTAACATAAGTTTCTGAAAGATGGTTAAACAAAAAAACTGGATGCATAGCAAAATATAGATACAAAAACTCGTTGGCTAACTACAAGATACCCGTCTCTGTGCTATGTGGACATACAGAAAACAGGCAAATATCATGTCGTTGGTTTTTTGTTGTTTTTTTTTGCTATAAAATAAAGGATGGCACAGAGTACAAACAGTCCAAGAATCAGCGCAGGGTACTTTCGGAGTGCATTCGGGTAATTCACAGCGATATGTCACCAAAGACAACCGACAAAATTAGAAATCAAAAACCTATAGTTATATTTTCTTGAGTTACAGGGATGAAACAGGAAACTGAAAATTCTGAAATACCACAAGTTACATAATTTGCAAGTCCGTAATTTGCAGATTTTCCCGCTCGGTTCAAGATGTGTAATTAAGGAACGCATTATTTCGGGGTGGTGAACCAGGGAGAGGGGGGGGGGTACTTTCTTATGCAACTTTCTCTTACTTCAATTTCTAATGTAACCAAAATGTTGGAATTAATTCTGATTTAGTTATTTTCAAATATATTCAATTCACTGTGCAATTCCTGACGACTTTTGCAGAAAAAGACACCAGACTTTGAGGCATTTACTTCCTAGAAAAATTATTTCTAAATATCTTTAACCCATTTATAAAACGAAAAAACGACCAGACTATCTCCTCCTCAACAACCATTATTACATGGAAAACTCTATAATCAGAACAGAATGTGTATTTCTTCGTGTGTTCATAACTCTACTGCGCTGGGGCAACTAATTAATCTCAATACTAAGTCAATTTTTGTTTCGGCGGGGCGGGGGGGGGGGGGGGAGAGAGAAGGAGACAGAGAAAAAAAAAGAAGGCGGGCGAAGAGGAGGGAGAGAGAGAGGAAGAGGTAATGACAGAGACAGAAATAGAGGGGGGGGGCGAGAGAGAGAGAGAGAGAGAGAGAGGTACAGACTGACAGAGGGTAGGAAGATGGGAGAGAGAGGTGAAGAGAAAAGGGGAAGGAGAAAGAGAAAGTTAGAGAGGTGGAGAGAGAGAGAGAGCGAGAGGTCCACACCTATTACCTGATCACAATAGGAAAATAATAACAGTATAGACATGACACGGTCGTCACCGGTGAAACGATGTTGGTAATAAAGAAGAAGATGCTTTACCAAAAATTGATGAAAAAGACTCTTGGCCCAGTCACCAGTGTTAGTGCACCTACAACCACAATCACCATCACACAGCTCCTAGACCTTCCATCACTTCTTCACCTCGAACTGCAGGCCTAATCTATATCGGTTAATACCCAGGTATTTCCAACGATATCAATATATCTGGAGATCTGCCTTTATACATATAGTGCAAATCCTAGCCTTAAGCCTTAAGCATCTCACCTTTTGTTATTATCGTCCATTGTTACAGCCTTCAGCTTGCGTATTGTATCCTCTGGTAATTACAATGGGGCAGGGCAAAGACAGTATGTGGTATGGATTAGACAAACCGATATAATAACGGCACTACAGCCGTATTATATTGCAGATTGTGGAGATAGTAGTTTGCTTATCCTACGGGTTATGCTGGATCTGTCTGTTCTAATATGTTTTATTGTTTCTTATGGTTTAGAGGAGATTGATGACTGGAGGTTTGTTGAAATACATGTAGAAGTAAAGAGTAGTGAATATCTAGCTAAAAAAACAACGCCAGAGCTGGGTGTGGCAGAAAAATATAAGTGAGTGAGTGTGAGTGAGTGAATGAATGAGTAAGTGAGTGAGTGGGTGAGTGAGTGGGTGAGTGAGTGAGTGACTATGAGTGAATAGGTGAGTGAGTGAGTGAGTGAGTGAGTGAGTGAGTGAGTGAGTGAGTGGGTGAGTGAGTGAGTGAGTGAATTAGTGAGTGAGCGAGTATGAGTGTGAGTGAGTGAGTGAGTGAGTGAGTGAGTGAGTGAGTGAGTGAGTGGATCAACCAATCAGTCACTCAGTCAGTGAGTGAGTCAGTCAAATAATCAGTTCCATTACCTTTCTCAGGTATCAGAGTGTTACACAAAGAAACAATTATTTCAACGACCCCATACAGTAGGAGGCCAAAGCTTACTAGCACTACAACCATTTTTATTCAGGGTTTTCACGTTACCAGCGCACTATGGGCAAGATACGGACGGTGTCCTCAGAGGTACAGGCGTATTTTAACTGCAGCACTCATGTGATGTGTTTGCATGACACCTACTATAAGAGTATACTAATATTTTTAGTAAGTCTATCTATGCTACAGAAATAGGGGACAAAGCTTTTTTTTTTTTTTAAACTTTTTCATAACATAAAGAAGGAAAATGAAGACATAAAGGCATGTTTTTTTCTTTTCTCCTTTTCAGGACATGAAGAAGGAAGCCAGAAATAAAGACTTTTTTTCTGTTCTCTTTTTCAGGACACAAAGAGGGAAATGAAGAAACAAAGATTTAAAAAAAAATTGTTTTCGGGATGTAAAGAAGGAAATGGAGAAATAAAGAAATATTGAGGAAAAAAAGATTACAAGAGTAATTATCAGTATAAGAAACGTGCCCAGTAAAGAAACGAATTAAGCACACTCTAAAATTAAAAAACAGGTTTCTGTTTTCAGACAGCAGCTGTTTGTTGATAATTTATCCGGAGCCACGTTGGACACATAAATAGCTTGGGGTGTTTATCTAACCAGATTTGATAGTTTCAAGACAGACCTCGCAGTTTATCTGTGGCACGCACAAGGCGAACGTAACCCAACAGAAAATTGCTTCTTCTCGATAGCCGATAACTCGACCATGTGCAATTAAAAGAGCAGAGATTATGCAGGCCAAAAGACGTCATAATTATGCCAAATATACACAAAGGCGCCAATGTTGTAAGGTACTGACCTTTTGGGCCCCTTTTTTGGCTGTAGGTTAGATGTGGTCATTGGCCCTCTCATTAGCATCCAAGATTTGCCAGCAAGGCCTAAGGTCTACGGGTAGGGTGAGCTGAACCACGTCCAAAAAGACAAATATTTACACTCCCATTATCTGATGCATCGATTCTCGGTGCTGATGTTGTTTCTTACTTTCTTCTTTCCTTTTCTGGAAAATTTTGGCTATTATTTTGAGATGGATTCTGGTTGTTAAGTTTTTGTGTATTATTTTTCTG
This sequence comes from Onchidella celtica, assembly GCA_963931925.1. Classification (NCBI taxonomy): domain Eukaryota; kingdom Metazoa; phylum Mollusca; class Gastropoda; order Systellommatophora; family Onchidiidae; genus Onchidella; species Onchidella celtica. The sequence continues at coordinate 27,832,566 of OZ007571.1, read as the reverse complement.
CATAATTCGTCCGATGTCTAGCATCCCTCCCTGCTGTTCAGTGTGAATGTCTTCCAGCATTCTGGGCATCTCTCATACGGAGATGGAACTGTCTTTTACTTGCCTTCATCCCTCGTATTCGTCTTTCCCACCAGTGGCTCTTTCGCATGAGATATCAAAGTTTATGTTTTTCACATTTCTTCCTTTGAATGTCAAATATCTGCCGCGATAACTCAAAAAAAAAAAAATAATCATCCTGATAAAGAAAAAAAAATTCTTCACGGGGTAAGGACTGTGGAGGCGAGTAGGGCTATAGACCCTTTTCACTTCCGCGTTACGGTTGTTTGCGGGGAGCCGCACGGCTTCGAAAAGCACCGTGTAGGGCAAAAACCTTAACTTGCCTTAGTGATGGCATCTGAATATGTGCACAGTTTAAGCAAAGATGCATTTTTATGCCAGAACTAGCACATAATGGGTTTGTACAGTTGGGTGCCCAACAAGAGGATGGCATCATTCGACTGTTGTCCACCGCTTCCGCCCTACAAGTGGGGCACACCGCCATTTTGTTTGCAAATCACGTGATATGGAGGACGGTAAATGAAAGGGGCCTATAAAAAAAGAAAGTGAGATAATAACTTAACTTCTAAATACTTACCAAATTCCTGAAGGATATCTCCAAGACCTATGTGTTGTCTAAGCACAGTTGGTGGAAAGCAACTCCATAGTTAATCTGCAAGAGAATAAAACGGTTTTTATTCCTCAACTCTAGATACATATTAGAAAGCAAAACTACAATGTATCAAGCTCATAAGCCAGATGCCTCGAAAGACAGAGTATTTCTGTTTATTGGGAGACTTATATACATTTAGCATTTGACGTTAAAAAACATCACCTGTGGAGCAAGCTGAGTGGAGTTTGATATGATGAGACCATGAAGAGAGTTCTGTTCTCCATTAAAACTCATAGAATCGTACTGCACAGAGTTCTTTTGATTTGGCGTATTTATTAATTTGATTTCCTGAAAGCTTCACAGGCAATCTTAATCTAATCTGAAACAACTTTTCCTCGCAGGTGAACAAGAACCAGAATGATATTAACCAAGGTTTGGGGCGGGAGGGGAAGAGGGAAGGGGGGGGGCAGATCATGGTAGAGGACAAACTTCTAAGAAAATTAATTATTTTAACGAAGTACATGTAGGTTGTTTCCACAGCAACAGATTATTGCCCTGCAAGGCACGGCACCAGGAGGGTGAAAGAGTGGCAGACAGAGAAAGAGATGGGAATACAATGTAACATAATAGACGTACAAGAAACTCACTGACGCCCTGAGAAAGCCAGAGGACCAAGAGGTGAAGGGATCTGGTTGCCAGGTCATCAATGGCACACCAAAAACGATTAGCTGACCAAGGCACAGAAAGGAGAAGAAAAACAAAGAGAAGAAGAAGACATACTGTTGTACGACAAAGAAGACAGTTCTCAATGTAAACTTAATCATTTGTACTATTATTTGTCAACCTTTTTTTTTATCCCACAGCCCACTTCAGTTTTCCAAATAAACTACGGATCCCACCATGATCGGACAAAGTCAGTGTACAAGTAAATCCCTATATCCCATTCTGAAGTGGGCCCCTCCTTGAGAAACATTGATTTGTACACGAGTAGATGGAAGTAGTTACAGCCACTTTATGCTGACGGGCAAGAGATTCAAATTTAATAAAGGAGATAATTATTCTCGTACCAGCTCATCCGTCGATCGTTACAGAGTTCAGTTTGACACTGCTAGACACGATTTGCTGCTGCTGTACGTGTTGGGAATGGGAAGGATGACATAATATTGTTGCGTTTTGTTTTCAGGATTTTGCGGACTGACGTACGACATATTCTACTGCAGTACATTTATCATGATGCTTTTGGTTATTTTTATTTGTCTGTTTGTTTGCAGAGAGGGCAGGGGGAAACTATGTGTGTCGTATTGTCAATGGTTCTGCTAGAACTGAGAAATAGGGAGGTCGCATCGCCATCATTCTATTTCTATACACAGCTTTCAAACGCATGCTGTAAGTACATTCTAATGCCCCTCTAATTTCCTTCACGTCAGAAATCATCCCCCTGTCTGACGTCCCGACAACAACCTGTAACAACATGTCAATGAGGTCTCAGCAAGGTCACTGCGTGCGATCTTTCTATTTAGCGTCGGCGGTGCTTTTCAACTTGAACAAAAACTGGCAGTGAGTCATGCAGGAGCGTTACATCATTCGTTGTTATTATTAAACTAGGGGAAAAAATAAGAAGGTATTTTAATATGAAGCGGACACAAAATGTAAGCTTTACAGTACACCAAACAAGGGATGTATTTCTTATTTTAATTTATTGCCATGAACATTGAGCTGAAGCATGCTGGGCCTGGCTTTACAAACAAAAGCCGGTTTAATAGTTATTTATACCCTGCGACATTTTTAAATCTGAAGTAATTATAGTTACATTCATGATAATAATAGACTCTCGTCTATTTAAACAGCTCCAGTAATTTGTCACCTCGTCTACATGTGTCTGAGTTATTCAATTCAGATGATAGTTTAGGCTTGCCCTGACAGGTTTGAACTTCAGAACCTGTGACAAATACTTGGTACAATCATGTGGGTCGCTAGTATACGATGACAGTACAGAAGCTTAACGAACAAATTAATGATCAGTTGAATGCCCACAAATGGGCTCAATTTTGAATAGCCATACCTTCTTCTCCCTCCTCCTCTTGTCTCTCTCTCTCTGTCTTTTTTCTCTTTCTCTCTCTGTCTCTCTCTCTCTGTCTGTCCCTGTGTCTCTATCTCTCGTTCTCTCTGTCTGTCTCTGTCTCCCCCTCCCCCTCTCTCTCTTTCTCTGTCTCTCTCTCTCACTAATTTAGCATTAATTCTTTAAGACATTATCTACAAAAGTCAATCAAAGAGGCAAAAACAAAAGTTATTGTCGTCCAGTGGTTCCTTCCTGGGGCACCATTCAAACCCTAAGAAATTCTGTCAAGATACATTTTCATCAGATAACCCCCCCCCCCTCTCTCTCTCTCTCTCTCTCTTTCTCTCTCTCTCTCTCTCTGTCTCTCTCTCTCTCTCTCTCTCTCTCTCTCTCTCTCTCTCTCTCTCTCCGTTAAATAGCTATTGTTCCCCAAAAATAACGCGACTTCACAAAAACACCCGTTTATTTTTTTATTGTTAGCTCTTCTCCGATGACACTGACTTTTTGCCGAACAATCAGCAAGCAACCGATATATTATTATTTTGGCTTCTTGAGCCTTTCTCTTCTGACAAATTTGTGCATCGCTGGGACTACTCTCTTTCCAATCCATGCAGCCCGTCTAGAAATTTTTACACAACCACTAAAATAACCATAGTGATCTCCCCAGAGACATCGGCACACCTGCCAGGAAAGCAAGAGGATAGTATCAATACCATGTCTTCCTTTAAAAATGCTGAGACCAATGAGTGTTGTGTTTCACTTTAATAGTTAACACCCTAAACTGCAGTTGTGAGAGACCGAGAAAACCAGAGACCAAATGAAACCAAAACAGAACAAAACGTTTTTGAAAACCGGTGTTTGCAATTACAAATTAAAAAAAACAACAACATTAAGTTGATCGATTCCAGAAATAACCCTTCATTCGATTAGAAAACACAGAACTTTAAATATCTTCATGGAATTTATCAAATGATCTGTAGCAGCGACATCGAAATAGCAAGAATATGGTTATTATCAATTTAGTGATCCACTTTTCCTGTGCTATCCAATTATTATACAACAAATGTTAAACAGTTGCTATGACCTGTAAAACCCGCGAGCGCCCTTTTTTTTGTGTGTGTGGAAAAGGCGCTGTACGTCAGGGGGTCAGGTGCCGTCTTCCATTTTGTTGCCAACAAGAAACAGAAACAAGCTAACAAAGAAAAAAAATCGATCAACATGGTGACGTCCGTGGCTAAAAATAGCCATTGTGACCTGTCAGGTCGAACAAAGGTGTCCCTCCATTGTATTGTAATAGAACATTTTTGGAAACATGCAGAGCTTGTTCTACATTGTGTCTTGATGCTCTGGGTTTTGATGGCACTATCATCAAAGTTCCTGTGACCTCCACACTGATCACCTTGCAGGATGCCATTTTCGTCTGCTTTTGACAGCACTGTGCGAACAAATTTTTCACTTATGTTCAAAGTGTTAAGGAACATCACTTGGCAAACAGGGACTTTCGTGTCATCAGCTGGCAAGCTATAAAGAACGTTCCTCTGTCGTTTTGAATCTCCTTAGTTGCCTTTGACGACACGTGCCGGGAAACCCAATTTCTTTGCTCATGAAGTTCTCCGATGTCCCAGAAAGCATGCAACAATGCGTCTCTCTGAGCGTCGGAAATGTCGAGGCATCCTAACTTTCGCTTCTGACAAGCTATTCCTCCACAGCGTTCCCGAACTTGCCGTCGACCTGGACATGTCTTCTTGGAGTTAGTTGAAACGTAGGCCAAGCCAAGGTTCCGTTTCGTCTTTGCCTGAAAAGCATAATACGAAATTAACAATAACTCATTACTAAATTTAATTACCACAGGATCAATAGCTCTGTTGAATAATTCACTACATTATAATAAATAATATATAACATGTCGATGAGTAATTTAAATTTAGAAATCATAACCAGTTATTTAGCAAACCAGCAACATAGTTGGTAAACCATCTGCCATTTTCTGTACATTTGTTCAGTTGAAGTAACATTTAGAAATTTGTACATAAATTGACAACGATTCAAGCGCCTTTCGTGAATAACTAGAGAAAGAGAGTGAGACCAAGAAATGTAAGTTGTAAATCAATATCCATCCTATTATCAGTTTATAAAGCCTGCATTTAAAATTTGCAACATTATTTAACTGCAGGAGAATACCTTTTATTTTAATTCATAAACAGACGACTGATTAACTGATGGCATATTATCTTACCTCTTCTCTTTTGCGCTTTTTTTGGTTCTTCGTAAGGTCGATTTCAGCACTGCGTGGCGATCCATCGACATGAAAGTTCTCCGGAATCAGTCTTTGGAGCGCTTGTTCAGGTAGATGCTGGGGACTGTCTGGTGCTGCCTAGTGTACAGTGGGTGACTCAGAGACTGAATTAGAGACTGAATTAGTTACATCTGACCTTGGCTCAGTCTGGAGAACATCTGGTACGATCTCGCCGATAGACCCGATGCTGGCATGGAACAGTTCATTGACCGCTGACGTGACGGAAATGTCTAAATCACTGATGAGTGAAACTTCCAGTAAATCTTCGGGAGTATTCTCGGTTTGGTGATTGTCAGGTTTCACTAAAAGTTTAGATGGTCCACTTAAAGCTTGGCTAGCGTTCTCTTCGGGTCTTCTACTTTGTGTACTTTGATTAACAGCAGATTTGGCTAACTCTACCATGCGCCTTCCTCTACTGAAATTTCGGTAGTCCATGTTTAAAGCTCGGAGGAGTAACTGAGACCGCGTAGCACCAGAACATCTTCCGAGTTTATATGGCAGCTCCTTTGCCTTCACTCGCTAATGTGTCACAGTGCTCTTGATCTCAATGTAATTATCATGACAACCAAATATGGTCATCTTTTAGGCAAGATGGGGATTGACAACCAAATATGGTCATGTGCGAGGTACAATGGGGATGCCATATTCAAAATGACAACACAGACGCCAGTTTTCAACGGTAGTCCGACTTCATACATGTACGGCATATTTTTCTTGGCGTCGGTACTACAGTTCTAATTTATTTAGCTCAAGTATCAAAACATGGTTATATAACTATAAGAGCAAACCATATGGTATTAGATCTTCTCCTTCGCTCCTACTCTCACAATCACATTCATACAATGGCATGTGGCTAGATATCTGCTCCTTTTGAAGTTCATGTCCGGTTAGCTAATCCGACTTCAAAAGCACGCCGCTGTCCCCGCTGGTGTGAAGAAAACAATAGGCAAGAGCCAACAAAGACACCCTCAAACCCAGCAAAGTCTCATACTACTGGCAGTCCTGGCTTGGCACAGGCCCAGAACTACAACGGTTCACTTTCCCAAAAACTTGGCGCCTCGTCTAACCACTGCAAAATGGCCATACAGACTTCCTCTTTTGCCCCCCTTCCCCCACCTGGCCCCTTTTCCCCAATCCGAAACCTTCTCATTTTTTTTTTTTTTGGTGGACATCTCGAAATCTCGAAAAAGTCCATGTAAAAGCAAATTTTTCGTTACATATCAGCAACAAGATGCTTTTTGCGATGTGCCCTCCAAATGGAGACTTATTGCAATTCTCCAGTGAAGGCATATCAAACTGTCACTCGCGCGTGGGATTACCCGAGTTACCATAAAATTGTGTGACTTTACGCTCTTACACACCGTTAGTTGGCAAAACTACATTATTTTGTTATTCTTCCGGCCTCAGTGGTTGATGGAAGAGGTTTTATTGTTATTGTTGTTGTTGCTTTAGCGCTGCCGTAACGGGGTGGAAAATTTCAAGGGACCTCTTTCATTTCCGCAGTCTGACGGGCACACGGGTAGCAAATGCACGGTTTTCTGAGCGTAAGAGCAAGTCTAGCTCGTTTTCACTAATCAGATCTTTCGTTATTACTGTACTGGCGGATTCAGCGGTCACTTGAAGTATGTCGCTGAATCAGAATGTAAAGCTGATGGTTGCTGTGGTTAGGTAGTTAGTTATTAGTCTGTGAGTCAGTCAGTCAGTCAGTCAGTTAGTCAGTCAGTCGGTCGGTCGGTCGGTCCAGCGGTCGGTCAGTCGGTCGGTCGGTCCAGCGGTCGGTCTGTCGGTCGGTCGATCCGTTGTTCGGTCGATCAGTCTGTCGACCGATCAGAAAATATAGTAAGTTAAGTTAGTTAGCTAGTCTAATCGTTTTGTAGTAAGTCGGCCAGTTATTCGTTCCATCAGTTAGTTAGTTAGTTGACGAATTTGGCACTACAATGAAAACTATTTTTCGGGAAAGAAGCCCTTCTGGCATCGAGGGTCACTCGTGCATATACATCGCCAAAGGTTAACGACCGAAAGAGAAAAGTGGAGGGGTAAACCGGTTTTACTTGGCCTGTTGAGCATGACAGTGAATTGGCAAGGTAAACTGGCAATTACTGTCCGTGTCTGCGGTGGCACGTGAGCTCTTTATCGCGACCCTGCACAGACATGTGCACAAGAGTGGCGCAGTTACATGGAGAGACGGGCTTTTATCTGTCATTGTTATAATGTTATCAGGCACGGGTTCGTTCAGTAGTGTGGCAAAGACCACCTGAGCCTTGTTTAAAAACAGACAATAATCGGCCCCGTTGCGGATGAAAGTGTTACAATTGCACAGAGGTTACAACAAAGTGGAAATGGTATGATTTATCCTAACTATGGATCAAACATTTGTCGTTGTTTTTGTTGTTGTTGTTGTTGTTTTTATAGCTGAGAGCATTGTGGGACTGTTACTATAATATGGCACCACAAAAGGGAAAGAACAATGGAAAAAGGGGAGAAAAGGCGTACAGCGTAACGGGTCTCTAGTGTAATTTGTTGAACTCCAATGGATAGCATTCCAGAAACACACTGCTTGTTCTTCTTCTTTTTCCTCTTCTTCTCCTTATTGTTTATTATTATTATTATTATTATTACTATCATTATCATGAAATTAGCAGGAGCAGCAGTATCACAAGTAGTGGCAGAAGTAACAGTCGTAAAGGTAGTAGTAGCAGTAGTAACAGCAATGGTAATAGTAGTAGTAATAGTAATAGAAAAAGTAGTAGTAGTAGCCTTAGTAGACGTAGTAATAATAGTAGTAGCAGTAATGGTAGTAGTAGTGGTAGTAACATGGTGGTAGTGGTGGTAGTTGTAGTAGCGATAGTCATAGTAGTGGTAGCAGTAGTAGTAGGAGGAGGAGCAGGAGTAGGACTAGTAGTATTATCAGTAGTAGTAGCAATAGTAGTGGTAGTAGTAGTAGTTGTTGTAGTAGTAGTAGTAGTAATGGTAGCAGAAATAGTAGTGGTAGAAGTAATAGTATTTGATGACCACAAACGGACAACGGCGGATAGCAAAAAGTTTCCTTTGCTCTGTCATGGCGTGTTCTTTGCAGTTGATATCAAGCCTACTACATCGGTACTGAAAGTCAAGTACCTGGCATAAGGAAACACACAATTGCACTTGATTTACGCAGAACACGCACATCCGACAATGCCATAAGGAGTCAGACTTACTCCACCTCAAGTAAAAGAAAAAACAGTTCCTCAGTTCACTCTGTCAGTCTACATAGCATTCCATTGTCGTTCAGTCTACGCACAATGACCAACAAGGAAAGGCCGGATTCATAGAGGAAGAAAGAAGGGGTGGGGGGGGGGGGTGGGGGGTGTCCATAGATACAAAAAATACAATAATGAGTTTAACTTTGTTACATCAGCCATTGTTATCTACTGGAGAGTATACAACAGCATTGCTATGTTCTTTGTAATTTGTCTTATCTAAAAATTTACTTGGAACTTTGGTGACATGTATTTATTACACACGTGTATTTACTTCAGAATAATAACTCATTTAACCGTTCCATGTGTGTATAGCTTGTCAGTTCCAGTTACATGCAGTTAAACCGACTTCGATGTATAATTCCGTGAATTGTCGGAGTTTTTAATTTTTGTGTATGAGAGGCCAACCGAACCTGAATTCCCCCCCCCCCCCCTTCCACAATCCACCCAAACCGAGTCTAAATCCGACCCAACAAGGAAGTGAACTACTACATAAGACTTAGAGAACGGGTCACCAGCGACGTGGGTGTAGGTCGCATCCCTTGGATTACAGCACTGACCTTTTCAGTATTCATCAAAGAGGCACGTACTTAATTCTGGGCAATTCTCTCCAGAATGAACTGTTTGTCCAGTTGTAAGAACAATTAAATTACTTATCCGACTACGCGGATCCTTCTGAAAGTATGGTCTAAACTCCATCATATGAAAGAGGAGACTGGTCGTTGTGAAGAATAACCGTTTTCAGACTTTCGTATGTTTTGTCCTAAATTGACTGAATCAAACTTCTGAACTGGTCTGAGGGTGGACTTTTTACAGATTAATCAAAATGGTAAATCCACTAGATCTATTGCTTTTGTGAAGAAAAAAATCTTTTAAACGCATGGAAACTTTTTTTTAATGAATGCTGGTGTAATGTTTTTTAAAAAAGTATTTCTTCCTCCCTGTACGAATAAATTTGCTTACCATCGAAAAGAAATGTTCCCACTACAACTTTTACAAATCTACTGTGGTTGTATTCGAATTCAGAAGTACAGGACTTTCTAGTTCAATCTCCTATTATCTAGTCCGACCGTTTCCACACAACATATGTCTATCAATCCATGTCTTGCCGTGTGAACAAATTACTACACTCGTTCCAGACTTGTAATTCCAGCATCTCCCTGGGTGGAATCACATTAATAGGAGTGAGTTCCCGAGTACTGATAGATGTACCCGCACGTACCACCCCTGACCTTTTACCCTCAGATCCCGTCTCCCAAGAACCAGTGACGTGAGCAAACAAATCTATTTTCCCGTGGTAGCAAGACCCCGCGCGTATTGGGAAATAAAAAGTTCACCAATAATCTCCGTGTGCGTTCTGACATCTGAGCTTCCATGCATAAATATTTGATTTTGTATACCCTCATAACTTGATGTAGTTGGCCTTGTCTAGAAAATTCACTTTGAAATTTCGTGGCATGTAATGTAGCGGGTGAGTATTTTGACCTGAAGTTGAAACACAAACACACACAGATGTGTAGACATACAAACACTCAAGACAGAATCTGGGCCCTTCTAACATCAGTATGGGCCTCTGGGTGCCAAAGTCTTGCCCCCCCCCCCTTCCCCGGCAAACTTCGCAGTGTGCATATGCGTTAAGACGGCTCTGGGCAGAATGGCCTGGCGTCCATCACAGTTAACAGTTCCACTCCACAGCCCCTCACACATTCGTATCACTACGTTTTCGGTTCAGATTTGAAATTCTTGCCACTCTCAGCTGCCTTCATCATTAAATATTTAGCCCCGAGGGCAATCATGCGGCTTCTCTCACACGCAAGGAACACATTAATCAGCCACTAGCAAAAACAGGGATGACAAATTATCGTAATTATCATCATCACCATCATCATCATCACTATCATCATCACTAGACAAGCGTCAAAATAGTTTCAGGACTAATGATATAAAGTGGACCACACAATTATTTTACTGCTGGTCAAACACACTCTGATATTTCTGTTTCACTCGACAATACCATGAAAGTGTCTGTCTATTTGCTGATAAAAGCAGTTAAGATTTTGCTCAGCATGTGAAAAATATAAATAGACAAAATACTAAAAGCGTGCATTTGTCATCAAAGAATTCTCAACCTTCTCTCTTAAAAATAGCTTTCCTCTGGTTCATCTGGATGGCTTTGATCTCGGGGTGGGGTGTGGGGCAGGGGAGGAGAGGTCAGTCATTAAGCATCTCTTGACCTAATTATGCACCACCATGAAAGATCAGAAGGAAACCACACAAATGAGATGTCGTTTTTATGCATTCCATTAGCAAATGTGACATCATCATTGGGTCGTTGCTCCGCCTTTTACACATTTGTAACCTCTTAATGCTTCCACGGTTATGGACGATAAAATTAATGAAAGGAGAGAAAGAAAAACACGAAATATAAAATTTCTTGTGAGAGATGAATGAGAGGTGCGAAAGCAGGAACTGGCAAGGGATTGCGGGATGGAAAAGATGAACAGGAGAGGAGCAGAGAAGAGGGGGTGGAAAGGACGAGAGAGAGGGGGGGGGGGAGAGGGAAAGAGAGAGAGAGAGAGAAAGAGAGACAGGAGAATGAGAAGAAAGGAGAGAAGAAGAAAAAGAAGAACAAAAAGAGATGGGGACAGGGGGGAGATTGAAAGAGAGAAAGGAAAAGAGAGTGAGCGAGAGAGAAGAGGAGGAGGAGAGGGAAGGGAAAAGAAAGAAGAAGAAGAGAGAAAGAGATGGAGAGAGAGAGGGGGGCAGAGAAAGAGAGAGAGGGAGAAGTGGAGGAACAGAGAGAGAGAGAAAGAGAGGGCGAGAACAACTACGGAGGAAACAGTTTAAGAGAAATGAGATAGCCTGGGACTGAAAGACATGCCCGATCTGTGTCTGAATGATACTCCGCCGACACCATCCGCCATTCTCTGGTCCTATACGTAACTACCACAGCACTCATCCCTTCTCAATGCCTCTTCCACCTCTCTCTAAATTTCATCTCTCTTGAACCCCTTATAGCCCCTGCTGCACAGACTTCGGTTCAGATTCACATTTGCTACAAAAAATAAAAAAAACTTCTCTTCCAGAAAAACCATGATCAGGCAGTAAAATATAATTAAATTACCCCACAGGTCGATGCCAATAAACACCCAAGACGACCGCACAAACCTACGCAGAAGTAGACCTGCTGCCGATGTTGACATTTAGATGAGAATATTTTCTTTATCAGCAAAAAGGTAATCAATGAATCAATGCTGGGTTACAGAAGCCAGAAACACTGGTTTACACCAACAGTGTTACGCTGATTTATTTGCGCTCGCATTTAAGCTCGGAATAATATTCTGCTTTAATGATGATTACAGTTAAATAACTTAAAAGACTTCACTGAATGCGGAAAAATCCCATTTTCCAGGTCGCCTACTTCGGGCCAGAAGTTTTTCCGGTCTCTGAAGATCTTCGTTTCTCGAAGTCCTGGGGATAATACTGTTGACCTTACATGGAGTTGTCGGCCTGGCTTTGCAACGAGTGTCAAATATGCACTGAAACTATAGATGGTTTACAAATAAGACTGACTTATGGCCCGCAAAAATCCATCAATTAGGCCAGAGGTATTCAGATCGGTGGAGATCTTTGTTTCTCGAAGACTTCAGGGTAATGCTGTTGACCTTACATGGAGTTATCGGTCTGGCTTTGCGATGATGCTTAAATATGCACTGAACCTGTAGATGGTTTACAAATGAGACTGATTTACGGCGTGCAAAAACCTATCGATTATGCAATCACTTTCCCAGGATGCATTGGGTGAGTTTACAAACAAAAGCCCTGGCCAGCCACTCTCGGAATTCTTCCGTTGATTCGCATTTCTCCCCTCCTGGCCAAGGCGATAATGGCGGAAATAACTATGCCTTTGGACCTAAAGGGTTCGAGAACAGCCGACTACAAAGTATTCAGTACAGGACACTACTAGAATAGATGGCAGAAGCCCACTAGGTTTGATCTCTCTCTTACCTAGGAATATTTCTATTTCTGTAAATGTAATTCCTATTTAATCTTATCTACTTTTTCAATTACTAGACTTGCAGAAAAAGTAACTTCATAATAATCTGAGCAAACTTAATAGCAATATCTAATTTCTGAGTCATGCACAAAATGAATGCATTAAAATTCGCATTTCAATCTGAGCCCCCCCCCCCCCCCCCAAAAAAAAAGAAAAAAACAAAAAACTATGCCTTTGGGATCTAGCCGAAGAAATCGATTTCAAACTGGTATCGACCAACTATTCCCTTGGGGCACGCAGTGAGATTATTGGGCATCGACCTAACACTGGTATCGCCGTATCATCAACACTCAAGGGAATTCCAAGAAAAGCCATAATAACCGGAGTAGATTAAATCGAATCAAGATGGATAGGGGGATTTTTACCCCAGAGTTAGGATCGTGTGTATGGAACAGAAGCATTACAGGATATATTTTCCCTCAGTGTTTTGTAGATAAATACGCAAACAATTATCTACTGATTGGTATAGAACCACGTATTATGAACGGCTGTTGCTTCAGGAAATTAACAGACTGTCAATACAACCTTGCTACAAACCCCAGACATGCCTGAACGCTCATGAGTCTAAGCCCAGGCATTTGTTCGTTTTGTTGTAGTTTAGCCATCCTATAAGAGGTTTATCTGATTTAATTATTTTCCATTATCTCTTTGAAGATACAGAGCTTTTAGGTTACATTTTCAATTTCCGTTTCAGGGGAATTATATTTTCCTAGTTCATGATGTATTGGATTATTATCTTCCTGAGCACACAGAAATTTTAATGTTGTTGCTTTTGTTTTGTTGTCTTAGTTTTCATAAGTTTCCTTTCACTCTTTTTTCTTTTCCTTTTCATCCCAAATCCACGTCGGATAATTATTCTGATGATAAGAGTCCATCTACTTCACATTTTCTTCTTCACTATGAAACGCATTTTTCTATAGCACACCACTGATATTTGCTACAGCCACTGATATTTGCGACAGCCACTGATATTTGCGATATTCAATGTAGGCTGGGCTAATTCTCCTCTACCCCGGCGTGGCCCATGCTTCGCTTCCACAATCTCCAACAGCTACACAGAAAGGATTTTTCTAAGACATATTCCTCGATATTGGAAATTTCATTAATGTTATCAAGGTTGTAAAGGGCACCGTGATGCAATGATCCTCCGCCATTGCTGGCAAAAATTTAAATTATGTAACAAAAAAAAACCTTCGAAGGATGTTTATCAATACTTACTTCCTTTTTTACCTGCGGAACGTTCGCTTTTCAGATCTGGGGACTTGAAAAGTCGGTGACGTATGTTTTTCAGTTTGCTTTGTGTCGCTAATTTCGCCCCCCCCCCCCGAATCTTTTTTTTTTTCATGAACGACGCATAAGCCCCATGACGTCATCACTTCTTACTATGTGTTCGCTATTCTACACTCTGCCGAGTGCGTACATGATTGCCATTTCATGATAATCTTCGCCTCAAATGCTGACGGAGTACGTCAGCGAGTGCAGTAAGACTTCTCTAAAAACAAACAAATAACAACAAAGGGAATGGGCAGCGTAAAGCAGATCCACTATGATCACCCCCGAACTGAAACTAATAAACAGATTTATCACAGGCAAAGCAGGGCATTTCAGCTGGTAATTTAAAATTTTGACGAAGAACTATTCTGTAAAGTCAACTGAAAATGATCTTCTTTGCACCATGATTTCGATAAACAAGCTGGTCATGGTGGATTTTCAGGGATTCAAGAACACTGTTATCTGCACAAGGCTGGGAATACCAAGTTTAAATTTCCAAGAAGGTGGCCACTGCCTTATCTCAAGATCAAGTTGATGTCTGTAATAATGGTGGAAATGAGGGTTGTGACAGCAGGAACACTAGACACACGAATATCAACAAGAAGTGACTATTCTGGCCAACTGGCCAAAAGAAGTTTTTGGGTCGACATTGAATTTTTCAGAAAGAGTTGGAGTTTGTCTGGCCAGGTGGTCACAATAAGCTTTCCATTGATGATAAGACACAAGCCACAAAATGTCCTCATGCAACTTGTTGTGAATATTTTGCCCCAGTGACCACAATAAATGAAGGAATCTAAGTTACAAAAAACCAAATCTGAGATACTGAGCAAAAAATATTTTAAGTGCACTATATAATTAAATTCGTGGACAACAAACAAACGTCACAGCAAGAACTCCTTCTTGAAGTTGGCTGATGACAGATCCGAGTGGAGAGCCATGACCGCCAATGTCTGTTCCAGACAGGGCAACTGATGATGATGATGATTAAATATTTCGGCTCCTTTTAGGCCTCCCACTCTAATAATGACAGTCCTGGATTAGTGTGCTTTGCAAAAAAAAAAAAAAAAATCTGATCTTTATGCACCACTATAGTCATTTTGTCTTCCAGTTGTGGTGGACTTAAGCAGGGTATGGCACTTGGCCCTGCAACTGCTTCCGTATCGGAAACAACAAAACAAAACAAAAATGAAATGAAACAATCCTAACATAACAAAACACAACAAAAGTTACGTTCTAAAGACTTCTAATTCAATCTGTGCGTCATCCAGTGTGTTGGGCTGTATGTCTATCAATTTGTGGACTCCTCCAATCTTTCCCCGAGTAAAAAAAAATTATTTATATATCATGCTCCATTGGCAAAACACGTAATATCTCTTGTCCCATTAGTAATCTTCCATGTGTATAACACTGCCGTGTTACAGACTACTCTCAAAGCTCAGAGGGATCCCAAGTTTCAGGAGCTGTCACAAAGAAGGATAACTTCGTCAGGGGCATAGAATGAAGTCAAGGGATGGAGACAAGGGGAGACATCTCGTCTGAGCACCAGAATCACTATTAAAGTATTATAGTAAAGATAAGAGTCAAGGAACGGACTGACTTGGCTGCGTTTCTTGGTGCAATTTTTTATGTAGTAGACCATTACAGTGTTGTTCCTATTGCTGCAGCTCCAGCGGTCGTTTGTTATTGCTGTAGTTATTGAAGGTTATGGTTTCTGCTCATGTTGTTTATGACGAATCAGTATCTTAATCTGTTCGTTATTATTTAAGAATCGCGTACTATCAAAATGCACATCCAATCACAATTCATTCTCCAAAATACGACGCTTAATGTTCAACTACTGAAATCTTTCTCCTTAAGCTGTGTATGATACAGACGGCGAAACTTGATTCAAATCATAGATTTGTTTTGTAAGAGGTGAAGATGTAAATGGGAAGTACAACCACTGAAACTACCACTCCACTCTGCAAGGATGAAGTCAAACTCACTGCAATCAGTCGTGTGTTGTAGGGGTGACTATAAAAGCAGTTTTGTTTGAAATTAGCGACCAATTCTATTCTGTATGTAGACAATCTTCGTTTTCCTTCCTCGCCCCAGAGATCCTTAAAGATGCCTGTTGCATAATTTATTTTTTTTTGGTCGTTATTATAACAAATGCTATTTTCTTTGGAAAGCTTGCATCAATTTATAACATGGCCCAATACAAGACCGTGTAAAACGATATGTGCAGCGGACGAAGTCAACATTTTATAACACTCTTTCTCTCTCTCCCCCTCTCTTTCTCTCTCTCTCTCTCTCTCGCTCTCTCTCTCACACACACACACACACACACACACACACAGAGCCTACAGAAAGAATTACTGTAAAGCTGTTTGATGAGCACCTGGCGTGTTTATCATGGCTGGAGGGTGTAGCCAGTGCTGAAAAAGTAATTTGTTGGGTTATTACAGCGATCATTGTTTGAGAGCTGTAATACTTCGGAGCAGCACCGCAGGTGGTGATCGTCGCACTATATCCAAACTGAAATCGGTAAAGGTGGAAGGGATACTCAGGGCGTCACCCAAAGACGGGAGGATACGGTTGAGAACAAGTAAAATGGAGAGGAAACTATGTAACAAATACGTCCCTGTTTTGCGGGAAAGGGGTAGGACTGAAGAAAGAAAATGTTTATTAGCACAGTTAACAGTAAGTGAAGCTGACATAGTGTGTGTCCTAGAGTTTGTATATCCCATAATGAGTGACATAACAGCCATTTAGTTTACGGCTGCTGGAAATGTAAATGGAGTATATTTTGTAATTAGGTATTATCAATATTTATTTAATGTGTTCATTTATTTCATAGCACTGTTTACAATAACAGGCAGATACTGAACATGGCTGGCATTAAACTAAAGAACAGTACTGCTTCAAGTATTTTATGATAAATGTTCAGCCCAGAATTATTTCACTTATCTCATTGAATTTATGAAATATGTCATCAAACAGTGCTTCGTCCACATTTTACTTAAAAATTTATTCAGCGACGCCCATGTCCCGAAATGTTACGTGTGTAATTAGTCCGTATGGATAGGAATGGGCACTTAAACTATCCCCCCCTCCTCTCTCTCTCTCTCTCTCTCTCTCTCTCTCTCTCTCTCTCTGTCGTGCACGAAATCGGAATTGCATTCTGAGAACGGCGGCACAGCACACGTACGAAAAACTATTGTACACTTCCCTGAGCAATTTTGGTGCTCAACCTTTTGCTGTTCAAATATCGAGATCACTTTACATCTATTTCTTGTGTTGTCATCCTGGTTAGTCCATAAAACAATAGACAACGTGTTTAGTTTCATTCTTTCCTTCTCATTACTGCAATAATTGTATTTCTGGGAAAAATCAAACCAAAATAATTAATTAACTTGAAAGTGCCGCTAAAACAGTTGAGCCAAAATAGAATTCCGTTCCCTTATTTTACCAAGCAAAAGTCTGGATTTATGCATAGCAGTAACTGAAATGAAAGCAATGTCAATATTATAATAACAATGCACGCGATAACAAGAATAATAAATATAATGAAAACAATATAGCAGGAATAATAGTAACAAATGACACGTGGTGCTGTCTATCAAAACCATTTCCTTACAATAATGCAGAAAACTCTGTCAGCAGGCAAGAGATGATAATATGATAAAACAATCGATTCTGCGATCTTTCCAAGGTACACAAATATCAATTTAGCGAACCTGGAGCCAGTACAGATCGGAATGATATCGCCACAGAAATAAATACCAATTTAGATACTATAAACATGAAAAGCTCGATACGCATCCAAACGTTATCACTGAAGCTGACCAGATACATGCAGTTCTACAAGGTCAGACTGACACAAGATTTAGGAATACAGGATAAATTTTATTTACCGCTGCATTGCTTTCACAGCAAACACGAGATACCTTTTTTTTTTCATTGTTTTATAATTATTCGGGGAGGAGACGATAAAAATGTATGCCCGAGATGTATCGCCAATGTCTCTGTTCTTTGTTTCAGGACAATTATTTTCCACGGTTTATCGTATCTTTCACTAAGGCTGAGTGACAGATGAGTTTGAACGTGTTAAATTAGTGTAACAAAATTAAAGGTGCTTTCTGTGCCTTTTTGTTTTTTACGTTGACAAAAAGTTGTGTTTTCAGCACACAGCGGGATCATTCTGTTCTCTAACTAGCGCTCAGTTTATAGGGAATTACCCAGAAGATCCTGTGGGACATCACCCTGTCTGAATTTGGACGTATCTGTCACAAATCCCAGACTGGGAGATGTAATAAGTTATGACAGGACAACAATCACGAACGAACAAGTTTAACACTTAACAGAACAACCCATCAGACTCACACATTTATTAAACATAATTATACAGATAATAGCGCAATTACATACATTATATTATTGAATTTAACTGCCGTACAACGGCCTTATTCCCACATGCACTCTTCCTCGGATCCACAACCCGGTAGTTACTTCCTAAAGACACTTCGGCCTCAGCCTCTCCCCTCAGGGTCTTAATAGCACATTAATAATTCACTGGCACCGCAGTCTCTCAATATCACCTTCCTATTGCCATAACACCTTAGCATTCCACTAGCACCTCAGCAGGGCAATAGCACATTATCATTTCAATAGCCCATCAACATGGCAATAGTACATTATCATTTCAATAGCCCATCAACGTGGCAATAGTACATTATCATTTCAATTAGCACATTCACGCTCATATCTACGTCCCTGTCCGTGGCCAGACTGCCACGACTTTATGTGCCTCTACTGTCCTGCACCGACAGCCTCACTCTTGGCCTATGTGTGGCCCCCGGCCCTATGCTGGCCTATCCCCTGTGCTCACCGAGGTGGCTCTTCGGCCCGTCCCCGACACCAGTCATCACTGGAAAAAACTCTCTCACTAGTCTTCCGACTGCTCCCCTTATGTTCGCCCACTGGGCTTTCTCTTGCGTCCGCTCTTTAGGACGTTCTAACTTGCAGTGATAGTAATACAGCGCTCTCGCCTCATTCAGACCCCCACCACTCATAACATGCACGCTTTCCCTTACTTGTCTACGTGCGTTAATTTTACTCTCCTCCTTTCCCCCCGTAATTATTAACTATCGCTCACTCCACTCGTGACAGTATCCTTGCACGTTTCTGAGGCAGAATTCGGATATATGTTCCATCACTGAAAAGTCTCTAAGGCAGAATTCGGATATATTCTATCATTGAAAAATGTTTCTAGGCAGAATTCGGACATAATTTTATCACTGAAAAGTCTCTGGGGCAAAATTTAGATATTATCACGTCACTGAAAAGTCTCTGAGGCAGAACTCAGACATATCCCAATACCAAAAAGTTGATGTCAGAATCCGGATATATTCTATCACTGAAAAGTTCCTAAGCAGAATTCAGACAATCCTGTCACTGAAAAGTCTCTGAGGCAGAATTCAGATATTATCCTGTCACTGAAAAGTCTGTAGAGCAGACTTCAGAATATAATTATGTCTATCCTATAATTCAAAAGTCAAACAATACTACAAATCCCTTACTTAAAACGCTTCCATTTGGCCGGAGTTATTGGCTGACCATTGTTTAATATTTTCGGCGTTCTCAACGAATAATGCAAAAAGACAGGCTGCCCCACAAATTTGTCCCCGAACACCGCTGCACTGAGGCCAACGGGCGGACACAAATAATAAAAACACATCAATATTGGCACCATAAATTGTCTCGGGAAGTGGAGATTACGTTGTAGTTGTAGACAATTTTTTGCACACAGACAAATTTGGTTTGACGATGCTGGTCTATGGATTGGAGTTCCTGATGGGGAAAATCGTGGTAAAATACCTTCTTTTACAGTAACCCCATGGCGTATGACAGTCCTCTTAAAATGAGGGAAAATGCACAAACAGAAATTTTGTTTCAGTACTATAGTATGATGCAATAACCATGTACAATATTTTCTCAATAGCAAGAAAATTTAAGTTAGAAATATATACACAGATATGCAAACTATACCCGAAATATCACTATTGTTATTCCATGTATTGTTTTTACCCACACTGTGTTATCGCTAAATAATATGAAGCTGAGCTGGAGGCAGCTGAGAGAAGTACTCACAGTTGCCTAAGAATGTGAATTAACGGCAAGAGGAGGAAGGAGTGGGTGTGGCGGTCGATCTACTTCTCAACAAATCTTGTCAGCAATTCGAAATTTACCAGACCAAACATAAAGAAACATGGAGCTCTTGAATAAACATTGAGAGAGGGAAAATGCATTTGATGAGAATTTAGACTGCACGTAAATAAATAACACCAAAGCACATATGACATGTCCAGGGTAAAGCTTCGGGCAACAAGACAAGTAAGGGAGGTGTCATGATACTGAGCCTAGGGCGTCACAGCCAGCTGCTGGCAACAAACTGTACACCCAAGAAATGGTGGCAGAGGCTGACTGTGTCTGACCGAGCTTAGTATGATAGGGTCCCGCCCAGATTTACTAAGAAAATATAGGAAATTATGGTGTGAACTTCTTGTCTGCCAGCAGCTGGCTATGCTGTTCTGGCATTGGTCTGATACCCTCTAAAAAGCGTCGCCAACCTCCAGGTCTTGCAAATGAAGCCACCGGCTAGAATAATATTTTGGGATTGGAATGGCCATCTGGCCAGAATAATACTCATATCATACAGTGTTTTCACGTCATATGTCAAATGTTGAAGACAATGCATGCATAAAAAAACACGCACATGAGGTTCGCATATATAATATATAACTTTACAGAGAGAAGTGCGGAAACTTGCTGTGTACTAAAGCGTTCCAAAGTTAAAGGTGATAGCGCTTTCTTTCGTTCTTTCTTTCTTGCTTTCTTTCGTTCTTTTTTAAAAGCCAACGCCAGGGAGCAAGCGAAGCTACAGTTTTCTTTTTTGTTTATTTTTGGTGAAATCTCTCAGGAAATGAAGACACAAATGTCATCCTGGAAATTTGCTAGGGGTGACGGAAGGAGACAGACCGTGAATCTGGGAGGTAGGAGAAAAAGGAATAGCATCAGAGGGGAGAGAGGGAGAGGTGGAAAGTCAGAATAAGAGAGGGAGAAACAGACAGACAGACAGACAGACAGGCAAACAGACAGACAAACAGGCAGCGGAGAGAGTGACAAAGTGAGAGAAGCAGAGGTGGAAACAGTACAGAGAGAGTGAGAAAGGGAGGAAGAGGCGGAAACAATCAAAGAGAGAGATTCAGACAGACGAGGGATGTAGAGATGAAAACATCAGATAGGCAGAGAGAAAAAGGGAGAGAAAGGGAGCGAGAGAGAGGGAGAGAAACAGCAGAGAGAGCACAGACAGAGAAAAAGAATAGATCAACACCAATAAATTTTACAATTACACAATCTATAAGACAATTGGCCTTGAAGTTGAAAGGAAAGACTAAAAACAGTAAGAAAAGTGATCAAAGAATTAAAACGTAACGGCAGGGGGGAAATGACATACGCAGGCTCGGTGGAAGTCCCGACAAGGTTAGGGGAAAATAATATAAAAACAGTTTGATGGGAGTTGCAGACAGAGTGATTCTGTGATGTCAAAGAGTACCCTCTTAAAGTCCCAAGGTAATTTAGGAAAGAGCGTATTTGTTATACAATTGTATTACTCGGAATCCTCGGAACACTGCAATGTCCTAACAGCAAACTATTTTGTAATTCTTTCTGACAGAGGGAGGAGAAATGCAGATAAAAAGAAAGGTTTATAATATTAAACATGACAGAATGAAAGAGACGTGGCTTAGAGCATTATCAGAGAGAAGAGAGAGAGAGAGAGAGAGAGAGAGATGGGGGAAAAGAGAGAGAGAGAAGTGGGGAAGAAATAGAGGATCTGGGGAGGGGAAAGGACATGGATATGCTTGTATGAGAAAGAACGAAAGGGGGGGGGGGGGGAGTAAATAACATGGACGAATGAAGAAAATCGACGGGGTACAATGGAGAAAATGATGGAAGTGGCGGATGAAGAGCGAGAGAGAGACAGAGCAGAGCAAGAGAGAGAAAGCGAGAGATAGACAGAGAGACAGCGAGCGAAAGACAGAGAGTGAGACTGACACACATACAGAATAGACGGACAGATAGCAAGACCGGACAGGCGGGCACAAAAAATAAAAATAAGAAATGTCTACATCTCTCACCTAAGGGTAGCCACACAAAGGCCACCGAATTCGGTCACCGAGCCACTAGGCGCCTTAGGTGAGAAGAATTGCACTAATTTCAACAACTGCACATACTAGAGCCCATCTAGATTCCGTGCGTTTATATAATGCAATTCTTCTCACCTAAAGCGCCTAGTGGCTCGCCGAATTCAGTGGCCTTTGTGTGGCTACCCTAACACTCACGCGTATGTTACAGTAGCGTTCAATCTCATGTTTGTCCTTTTACCTTGACAAACTTGTGACGTTATTGCTTGAGCATTTACGACACAAGGCCGCGGGAGGATATTGTGTACATGTGTGTGTGTGGGCATGGGGGGGGGGGGGAAATAGCATGAAAATAGATAAGACTCATAATGAAAATGTCTGTATGAATCTTAATACATATAAATAGAAATCATGTCTAATTTAAAAGGTAGACAGACAGACAGACAGAAAGATAGATGGATAGATAGATAGATAGATAGATAGATAGATAGATAGATAGATAGATAGATAGATAGATAGATAGATAGATAGATAGATAGATAGATAGATAGATAGATAACATTGAATATGACATTATATTTTGATATCAGTTTGTGTTCAAGGGAAAATATAGACATGACAAGCACGCCTAGACATAACTGATATGACTAAGAAAAATCTGCATAAAAGCAAAGATAGTACTGTGGTGGCAATGTCACTTGTATCAATGTAGTAGTTATTTTATACTGCCAATATTATTGTTTTACACCAGTCCAACAAGAGCATTTAATGGGAATACCCGTAATTGTAAAAACAGTAACAGATCGTGCTATGTGTGTTGTAAATACCATCTAACACACAGAATTCTGAGTCCGTTGCTATATCGATAGCACGTGAACATACGTTTATGAGTAAATGAAAGAAAATGTCGAGGTTTATTAAGGAGGCGCCGAGGGCTCGTTTGTTGGTGAAACATTCCACTGATTCATCTCACAGCACGTCACAAGGAAGGTGAGCTAATGGTACAACATCTGTTCTTCATTTCTCGGGACAGGATCAGAAAGCAGAGAATTCAGCAGATGGAACTTTTAATCCTGCAATCTCAGGAAAAAATATAACAATCAATGCAGGTGAAAAGAAAAAAAACAAAGAAAAGAAAAAACCCTCGGCTGTCTATTCCAAACCAGAATGATATTTCCCTCCTTGAGCGGTCGCCGGAAGTTTCAATAAAAAAAACAAAATGTTACAATAAAATTATAAACTAAAAATCATTTCTTCCTTAGAGATTTGAGATCTTTCTTTCTGGAGCATTTTACATCTCAGCTGTTCCCTTTTTTTTCCGTTTTCTCTTTTTTCTTCACCATTGTAAGGCTTGATTAAAAATGAGAAATTTTACCATGAAACAGAGAATGGGCTGATTCCATTATAAATATTTCTCGCGCGCCCTTTAGCCGCGTTATCCCCAACTTATAAAAGTTTGAATAGAAATTTCAAAAGTGCAGATTAGTCAACAATGAATGCACGAGTAACCTTTCAGAATCTGTTCATTTTTACGCACCGAATGTCAAGAAATATAGGGATTTCTCGGTAACTTAATTAAAATTTGCCAGCCCTTTTGGCGAATTTAAGACAGATTTTCGTGGCAAGCCAGGACAATGATTAATATCGTCTCTGGCAGAGCTGATGTGCCAGTTACGCTCACATTATGCATTCTGTTTTATTATCTGCCCAGACAACACTGACTCTTTTGTGTACTCATAATGGCTGTATATCAGCCAGAAGGCCCGTCTTCCGACAAAATTAATTAGGAAGGGGAGAAAGAGAGTCCGTGTGGGTGGGGGGGGGGGTGGGGGGTGGTGGGGGGAGAGGGGCGAAGGCAACTGAGAGACAACCAGAGAGGGAGAGACACACAGGAAAGAGGGGCGAGAGAGAAAGGGACAGAGCGCGTGGAAGAGAGAGAGGGAAAGAGGAGGGGACGAAGAGAGAGGCGGAAAGAGAGAGAGAGAGAGAGAGAGAGAGAGAGAGGGATAGAGCCTGTAGGAGAGAGAAAGGGAAAGAGAAAAGGAGAGAGAGAGCGTCGTGGGAAAAAAGAGAGGGACTGCGAGAGAGAGAAACGGGGGAAAGAGCGAAAACGAGAGAAAACAAGGCAGACACAAAAAGAAAAAATCAAATACATACAAAGAGATCAAGAGACTCGAGTCCTAACAATGAAATCCAGCTTCCCGGCTTCTCTTTACAACATAAGTGCTGGATCGTCAAATAGATACAGCAATAACAAAACCTTTAATGTTGGTCCGCCAAAAACAATTTATCTCTCTGTATCAGATATAAAGGCTCATGATCTCAAAGTGGTGCATTTTCCACCGGCTATAATCTCGGAATGTAGTGTTCTGCAGAATTGTACAGCTGGGATTTGGTTACTGATGTTATTCGTTGCTTATTTCTTTTGGGGGGGGGGGGGGGGGGTCGTCACTTATTTCTGGTGGAAGCTGTTGTATATTTAATATTTTTCAGTGTCATCTTTCTGTGGTGGTCTCCAGAATCTATCTATCATATCTATAGTTCGAGTCATTGTCATACTAAATGGTCTTCAAAATACTCAGACTTGAAACCATTTTCATTCTAAGAAAATCTCATTTCTGAGCTTCTATTTCTGATCTTCATCATCCAAGCCAGGGGTTTCCCAACCTCGGGTAAATTTAAATTTATATTTCCTTTTAGATTATGATTTTCAAAAAAATTAAAAACAAAACATGTTCTATACACTTATACATACATGAAGTTAAGAAGGAAGTTTGAAATGGGTCTATTTCGTGGAAAAATACTAATTTATCTGTTCATCATTAGCTGTTTATAAATACGTGAAATAACATTATTTATCCCTATTAATAATCATTATTGTTATTTCAACTAATAATGATAAAAACAACATTTTAAATTTCCTCATTGTCGGTTGGTTTATTGTGGTAGAAGAGTAAACTTAAATTACTGAACGAAACATGGAGAGGGTAAATTTACGTTCGCAATGTTGTTAGGGGTAAAGGGGATGACGGAGGTTGGGAACTCCTGATCTAAACCGTTTAACTACCACCCCTCCCCCCACCCACTCACCCACACACACACACACACACACTCACACAACCTCCCACGCTCCGGTACGATCTCACCTCAGGAGATCCGCTACACTGCGAGAACGAGATGTTCAGGCATTTTTTAGTCTTATAATTTGACCCCGAATTTTGTTGATAACCACATAAAAGCGTCCGTTTTCATACACGCCTTCTGAACTTTATGTGCACTTTGACGCAGCACCTGCTCAAATTAATTTACCTGATTTCCCACAGACCTATAGTGCGTGGTGTTCTGATAGCTACGCGTACACAGGTAGTCGCTCCTTCTTCATTAAACAGCCTCAGTTTCTGAAATAGTTAGCGCTTTGTATTCTTCCGCAAAATTTGTGGTACTTTGCGTTTGTTCTTTGATGCCCAGGAAGTAGTCCGTGTTTCAGATCCGCTAGTGTTCAGTATGAATTGAACTTGCAGTAAACTTTCCACAAAAAAAAGCATAGGTGACAAGACGCCATTGACAGACACATTAAAAAAAAGGCCTTTAAAACGATAATATGAATGTCAAACTTGCAGATCTCAGGCATTTTGACCTTTAAACCTCTGGATGCTCATTTTCATATCGATGGCCTGATATTGATGGCTCCTCTAATGTTATTGTTGTTGTTATTGATGTTCTAATACACTTGAGTCCATTGCATAACCATTCATCTCTTCCCCATAACTTCATACAATCGTTTTATGCAAAATGCTAGGGTTTGTGTTCGATAAGGACGACCAGGATGTTATGAGGGGTATTTTAATGGACGAAGAACAGCTAGCTCAGAGCTATAAACATCATACTTTATGCCCATAATCCAGTCAATAATTAGTTTCTTCGGTGCAGTTCCTTTTTTCTAACTATCTTATACTGAAACACGCCAAAGAAGAGTAAAACAGATTCTAAAGACTCGATTTCATAGTATGCTCACACGCGTTAGATGATTGAGCTGATGGGTGATGTGCATTTCTTCCTTCTCACTTTCTGCTGGCTAATTACAATTCCAAGAATCTGAAAGACAGGGGAGGTTTACACTGAGGACCACTCATGGAGCAGCCTGAATAGGAAACAAATATAACACACGCATAGGGAGAGAGAGAGAGAGAGAGAGAGAGAGAGGACAGAGAGATAAATGGACGGAGAGAGAGAGAGAGAGAGAGATGTTCAAAATACCGGAACTAAATATGACAAGGAGGTGTCAGAGAACGCATTAAATTTCTGTCTGAAAATTTACATAACTGCTATGCAGTAAATCTGATATCTGGAATATCTGAAGCCAAATAGATCCCAAGCGGATCAAGATTCCACATAAACAGATAAACAGGTGGTACACACAGAGTTCTGGGTTCAATCATCGCATTTTCCTAGCTCTGTCAGTTCTGTTGGAATGCATTACTTGTGAATCTCCTCTTATGTCTATATAACTACTTAGATAGTGGCTACGAAACGCTATTCAATCATCGTCAGCGAACGTCATTTCCCAGTTCCACTTTTCACCCACATCTATACAGTATGCACATTCGATTTTGGCGATTTTAAACCCCCTCCCCCTTCCCCCGTCCCCACCGACATAAACGCTTTTTCGCGCCCCCCCCCCCCCCCCCAAAAAAAACAACAACACATAACAGGGATCTTTCCTATTTTTGGAGAACGTTCGAGAAAACATTAGAATAGTGAATGTCCATGATAATGCCTTACGTTTTTATAACTTTTTGTCTCATATATCTGTACTAATAAAAGTGAAACTTTACGACAACTGCAGCGCGCCTTTCGGTACTACTCTGTTAATGCTGATTCAATGGCCCTCAGATTTTATACAGCGCTTAGTATAGACTGTCGTCGTGTCGCCGGCACAGAAAATAAAAAAAATGATTAACAACTCGCAGAACGTTTGTATTAGTTGCTAGGTTGCGACACATTGGCGTTGGATCTATTGTTTCGGTAAATTAATGTAACTGAGATTGGTTCCGGTATAGACTGTATCACACTCACAAAACAACTTCCGGTTAGGACTGGTTTGAACGATGAGATTTGAGTTAAGAGTATGAAACTTTGTGTGTTCTCAATGTGTCTAGACTAGGAAAAAGAAAGGGTCTGGAATTGGGAGATTGGCGCTGCAGGGCCAAAAGTACAGGGTTGTGTTTTCAATATGCCTAGGAAAATATACTATAATATTTCTTTTCCATTAACACATGACGTTATCACTTCCTGCGATGTGCAAACAAACTAACCCGTGCGCAAATCATAGCCATTTGACGGATGCTGGCGGGACGCGCAGGACGTCAAAGGGAGAGCAGTAAAACGTATCTAACTACAAACAAACAAACAAAAATAAAATAAAGCTAAAGGAACAGGCAAAATGAAGCAGGTCCATAATAATCACCCAGAACTGAAACTAATAAATTGATTTATACCGGGCAGGGCCGGGAACTCAGCTAGTTTTTTATAAAGTCCAACTTCATTTCCAGAGAAAAATTTTTTTTTACTTCATTACCATAATTCAAAAAGGTAAATGCGCTATCCATAACCGCCCCCCCCCCCAACACCCCACCCCCACGTCTCGCTTTCCATACGCTGGAGGGGGGGGGGACCCTCTGCTCCCTCCAAGTGTACAAGCTATAAAGATGGCCCTAAAGTAGTCATTGCTGCTTCATTTATGTCACCACAACAAAACGACGTGTATAGACTGTCATGCAATGCTCTGCCTATATCCTTAGGCCCAGACACACGGAAGAAAACGCACGCACTTACAATTCATTACTGTGCCCATATTTTAATGGACAGAGAGAGAGAGAGACGGCTCACCACTTTGCTAGAGTGCTGGCTGGTTATGTAGAGAGTCATCGTGACATACGTGCATCCGAATGCTGCAAAGTTAAAGTGGCTGTTTAAATGCATTTCTGAGACATGTAATGTCATTATGAAGGAGCCAATATGGATCATACTCACTGAAGCAAAACGAAAAAAAAAACCACAAAAAAACACCCAGCCTTAAAAAAAAAAAAAAAGGGAAAGAAGTCGTTGGATCAATAATTCATTTTCCATGTACGTCGGAAGAAAACAAAAACACACAACAAAAAAAGTTCGGCTTAAATGAATGCTGCTGGAAACCCAGACAATGAACGATGCGTATTGTAATTGCTCGGGGGTATTATCTTTTACCTTTATTGCTTCTGTTGTTCATGCCCTGATGTATCGGAGATTGGGTTTTTGTTATCGTTGGCTTGACAAAGATATCGATCTTCTTAATTGGCAATATAGTGATCTTTCTGTCTCTTGTTCCTATTTTTTTTAACTGAATACAGAAATGATATGGTTGGAGTTATGCCATTGCCTTGCTTCCCAAAGATCAACGAAAGAATTTTATTAGGCATTGAAAAAGAAACGATATAAAACTGTCGTCTCCATGCGTTTACATACTTATCACGTTGTAAATTCCACAGATTTCTTAGCTTTTTTTTTCCCTTGGGTGATGACGATGATGTCGTGATGATGAAAATGCTTATTCTCTGGCACTGTTCCACCCCACAGCATTGCTATCGATTTTGCACAGATATGGGTAATCAATAAAGTCAGTAATATTTAAAGGAAAAGAAACAATAGTTCGCTACAGATCAGGTTCCCTTCGGGCCGACCTGACCAGTTTTGGAGAAGACGTGTTCGGCTACACCGTGATGGGGAGTGGTTGGTCTCCAACAGTGTTCATACACTGGAGAGGAGGACGAGCCCCGTGCCAATTGCCAAGAGTTTGTGCTGTAACCCAACATGGACATTATAACCGTAATTTTTCTCTATTTGACAGACGTGCAAAAGCCTATGACTCTGATCGTCTGTAAATAGGTTGAGGATCTTCGCAGCCTTTCTCGCCACAGATAAATACGAAGGAAGGCCGAAACATGTCAGCACAACGAGATCTCATCGTATATCAGAGAGGTTTGGCTTCTGTCGTGCTGCGCGCAAGTGCGTGCTTTATAAACACGGCTGGAAATTAGACTGGTTCCTACACCGAGCGGAATTCGAACCTGGGACTTTTCACGCGCGGCTTGAGCACCCTAACCGATTAGACATCTTCGCCAGCAGATACTTAAGATGAAATAGCCATTAAAGATGTTAATATATACACACATGGAATTAAGGGAAAGAATTATATACCTGTGAGTGGTTTTCAAGTTGTAATTGGTAATCTTATAAATTGACCACTTCGAGCTTGCAAGGACTTGGAGATCCCAAAAAGAGTATACATTTCTGGGAAGTCAGCGTCATTTGCTCCAACAGAGCTGTATTGAAAATTTAGCCCAGATGTCTGATAAAGACGGGAGGAATGTTTACTATGA
The DNA here is from genome assembly GCA_963931925.1 of Onchidella celtica. Classification (NCBI taxonomy): domain Eukaryota; kingdom Metazoa; phylum Mollusca; class Gastropoda; order Systellommatophora; family Onchidiidae; genus Onchidella; species Onchidella celtica. The sequence goes on along the minus strand of OZ007571.1, from coordinate 27,803,390 downwards.
AAGATAGGTGAAGGACGTTTATATTTATCCCACAAGTACTGCAAAGGACATTAGGGTTGTGCAGGGCAACGCTAATGTATGGGCATAAATAGCTGCAACAACAAAAAGGTCTCAGGAGTTTGTCTGTCTGTCTGTCTAGCTGCAGCACACTTTAATATTATTTTATCACTTCGAAACTAAAACAAAAAAACAACGGCAAACATCCAAACAGTAGTTTTTGTTCAATCGAACCTCAAGACCACAATAACAGCAACTGTGAAACAACTATAACAACACACCAGTTTGTAGCACTATAACGCTGTATCAAATGCTGAAGAGTCTGAGGTTGAGTTTGCTTTTGGATATTGGGTGTTGATACGATAATGGTCATATTGTGCTAGGGAGAAGCAAGACGGTAGGATAGGCTGATCTGGCACAGTGATAGGACAGACGGAGACCGACCCTACCAGAAGCGCCCAGCAATCAAGCGCTAAATATGAAGAGAAATAATAACAATTTAGCGTTTGTCCAACCTCGAGCTGAACTTGACAACACCAACAACAACGACAATGAGATAAACACCGACAAAAACCAGTATAACGACAACAAGAGCACATCAGTGTAGTTTGGTGTCCCTTCTACCAAGATTGCCAGACTGAAATTTTAAGTTTAAGCCAAACAGTGTTAGAAAGAAAGCCAAAAAGCGAAATGAATTTTCTGAAGCCAACCATTTCTAAAAAAAAAAAAAAAGCAGAATTTGGCTTTAAAAAAGCCAATCTGGTAACCCTGCCTTCTACATCTAATACAAGATACAAGAAAACAAATCAAACTTGTCCATTCTGACATTCTCGCCCACTTGAACCTACGTCTCCCTTCCTTGCCATCCCACCACTTCCCTTAAACAGTTTTAGCGCCGACTTCCTCCCAATCCCCGTAGCCGTCCAGGGCTCAAGATACAAGTCATCTCGAGTCATCTTGCTACACGTGTGGCCCGGACAATCAAATCACCGTGTCACGTGACGTGGATAAGTCGCTGGCTGCCTCCGTCACATCAGATCAGTGCTGGAGGAATGTACAAGCCCATGTGGTTTATGGAAATTTGAGTGCTGAAAGAACGAAAATGCTATTTTCTGGATTGAATAACACAAATGACATGAAAATGAACGGATAGAAAGAACGATAAATATAAGGATGGGAGAGAGAGAGAGAGAGAGAGAGAGAGAGAGAGAGAGAGAGAGAGAGAGAGAGAGAGAGAGAGAGAGAGAGAGAGAAGGAGAGAGAGAGAGAGAGATGTGAAAAGAAACAAGTGAAAAGCAAGATTTTTTTAAGTTTTACTAAGCTCACTGTTACAGACAGACAGACAGACAAACAGACGGGCGGTGATAGATAGATAGATAGATAGATAGATAGATAGATAGATAGATAGATAGATAGATAGATAGATAGATAGATAGATAGATAGATAGATAGATAGATAGATAGATCTTTAAACTCCTCAGACTAGTTTTGTCTGTAGCAATCTGATTGCCAGATAGTTCCACATCAGACAATAACATTATCTCACATCCGGCTTCCCAGTTTTGGATCAGTTGAAGGTACAGTCATGTTTCCGCCCCTGCAGTCACGGAGACATTCCCTCAGACTGGTCAAGAATGGGGAAATTGTTGGAAGTTGCTAGATGGGACAGAGAGATTGGATTTTGGACGATTTCTTGATAAACCTCTTTGGCACGTAGCCCATAAATACAGCCTTATCAAAACTGGCACTGATGTCCCCAGTTCTTCCATTGCTGGTCCCAAACTAGAGAATTAAATTGAAGTGCGGGGACACCTACATGGGTAACTCCCTGTGTTTCTCTGGGAGTTCTTCTCGTCTTTAGGCTGTGGTTTTGTGAGTAGATCAATAAATATAGTTAGATCTTCTACAATGTGATCTATTATTATATGAACCTCTGATTGTGAAAAAGTATTCGATATGAGTTTCGCGAATGTTGAATGCAAAATAGAGGTGAAAAATATCACACTGTCACAATTATACTGTTGCATGTCATTTACTTTGTACTGTTTCGAAGAACAGTGAACATTCTGCGATTCAACTCGTTAGATGTGGAGGATTCGCTACGGATTGTACAATCGAAATGACAAAACTGGAACGATTTGACTTTGGATAAACCATGCAATTTGCATTCATCTGCCTGGTCATTTGTTTTAATTTCTTCAGAGAAAATTACTTGAAGGAAACCTTAGCTTCTCCTTTTAATCTGTATTTTCACACAGTACCCGGATGGCTCATTAGCAACTCACGAGTTGTCTGGAAGACCGGATAGAATCATCCCTTTGAAAGTTTTTATACTGTTCAGCCCTTTTGAGGGCTAAGAAAGCCAGAAGATGGACAAGGACAAGAACTCAACGAGGAACAAGAAAAACGAGAAAAAGAGAGGTGCAAATGCCCAGTGCAGAGATCCTCCAAATAGAAAGATCTACAATTCTACTGTTCAGTCTGAAAGATTACAGCAGATCGATAAAAATGCAGTCGTTATCATTATAATGTAAATTTAATATCTGCATCGAGACAGAATTCTCACTAACGTGGATGAATACTTATAATCCCAAAGTAACAGTGGGCGTGCTTTGATAAGGCAAGGACCGAACAGAGCAAACTATATGAAACGACGAAGGCATACTGGGGGGAAAAAATATCGAACAGAGCCAGAGGAAAGAGGGAGCAGACCGTTGGAAAAAAAAAAAGAGACAGGATAAGTTAAGAATCACTTTATTATCCCATGAGGGAAATTCTTTTTCACGGCGTATTTAGGAGCACACACGAGGTACACGCGTCCGATGGGGGACAAGGTGGTCTAGAGGCAAGGTGCTCGCCTCTCATGCCAAGGGTCCCGGGTTCTAAACCCGGGCAGTGCAGGCATGTTGGAAAGTGGATTTTTCTCATATTTTCAAGTCCCTGGTCCTATTGGGGGGTAGGATCGAGTAGTTCTTGGAAATTGGATTTTTCTCATATTTTCAAGTCCCTGGTCCTATTGGGGGGTAGGATCGAGTACCTAGTCTTCTCGGATAAGGACGAAAAAATTCGGAGGGCCCGTGTGCACGTTGCGCACGTTAAAGAAACCTTGGCAGTTGGAAATCGTAAAGAGCAGGCCGAAAGGCCGCTGCCCGGGCAAAATTGAAATTAATAGATTAAAAATTTATCCATATCATCTCCCCCCCCCCCCCCCCCCCCGCCAGAACAAGAAATAATAAAACAAGTAAAGTGAGGTGTAAATGCCAAGGGCAGCGAACCTCCTAAAATAAAGACCTCAAACCAACACGCGTCCGATGTATCATTACATGAGTATGTGATAACTCAATAACAGGTATGACACATGAAGTATCATGGCATGTCATGGCATCTTAATAAAATATGGCACATATCTATCTGGAATGCGTTGCTGAGGCGAATTGATGATGGTAAAAACGCTCTTCTGTATCTTTATAACAGTAATTAAAGGAAAGCAAGAAAGAAGAAAATGGAAAGAAAAATATGTGGAAGAGAAGTGAGAAACCTGAATGTTATGATATGAAACTGTAGCAAACTGATACATAAAAAGAGAGGAAGAAAGAGCGAAGGAAGGAAAGACCGACGCTGAGATAAAATATCAACAAAGCCGGGAAGATTATAGCAAGATAGCCAGGATAAACGTGTACAGAGCACAAGATAAACTGCATTGAACATTTATGAAATAAAGGAAGCGTCACAGATAGCAAGAAATACACTATATTTATTAGGTTGAATATAAAACAGAATGCTGGAGACGCCATACATAACAAAGTGCAGAAAATATGGGGGCGTCACAATGTCGGCCAAAAAAATATCTGATTTATGAAAGATTAGGATAGGAGAATAATTTGATCCAGGAGACATTGAAATCGGAAACAATGTCTCGATAAACTGTGAGAGTGGGAACAAAATCATTATTTCATCAAAACGATTTTCATTTTATGAACGGATGGAAAAGAAATAGATCTAAGGGTTTGTTTTGTGTATGGATGTGTGTGTGAATTTAGGTTGGGTGGGGGGGGGGGGGCAAGGCTGGATTTACCATGAAGCAAAATAAGCACGTGCTTAGGGCACCAAGGGAATAGGGCACCACAGAACATTTTTCATTGCCGGATTTACCATGGACCAAATGGTGCAGCTGAACCAGGGTCCATGAAAAGTGGCCCCCCCACAATAAATGAAAAAATTGAAGTATATCTACATGTATTTGCGTATAAGGCTCGCTTTTCCCTTTTTTTTTTTTTTTTATATGTACCAATGTATTTATGGTTTATTTTTGTTCATATTTTGAATTACATATACAGTATATGGGGACACCAAAATCTTTTAAGTGCTTAGGGCCTCCGAATTCGGCCCGGGAGGTGGAGGGGCGGGGGGGGGGGGGTAAAAAGAGGAGGTCTGGAGAGGAATACGTAGCATCCCTTTGCTGGAAAGAAAAATTCAAGGAGTGCCCTTCAAAGACAGAGGGGATAGCCAGAGGGTGAGTAAAATGAGGTGTCAGGTCATTGGAGAGGATATTTGAAATAACAAGAAAGATGAAGAAAGAAGGAAGGGCTGGAAGGAATGCACACACAAAACAACGAAGAAAGGGTGATTACTTAAAGTGAGAAAGAAAAGTCGAAACTCAGTGAATACACGACGTTTTGACAAGAAGGATTAGAAACACAGGAAAAGACAAGGCATCTCATGGTATTTGCACATAAAGCACATGGATTTTAAGAAGTACCAAACATTGGAGACCAGTGGCTGGAGACTCAAATCGGGATTGCGGTACGAGGAGGGAAACGGGTGAGGGCAAAAAATAAAAGAAAGATTCTAGTGCCTCCCGAGATCTCAGAGAACTCGAATGTCATCACAATATGAAGACCTCTGGAATGACAGCAGCAGAGTGTCATTCTTTCTAGATATTGGGAGACATTTCTCTTTGTGTCTGGATCGTTTTGATGGCATTCTCTACACACACGCCCTAGGATGCTGGGGACATATTCAAGGGAGAAATGTATGTCATTCCTCGACCAAGATATGGAGTGAAGCCAAAGACAGGGGACATAATAAGCTAACTACCGTCAATTATCTGCCTTGCTATCAATCACATGCAATGAGAAAAGCATTAAGAGATTATTCCACAGAAATGGGTTGGTTGAGCGGATGAGATCCTTTAAATATAGAACGATATTAACCGGCAATGATAACCTGAACATTCAATATAATTGAAAAGTACAGCCAATACTAAGATTTAAAACACATTTGTAACCTCTCGGGCCGTTCATCAGGTTGATGCCATAGAAAACAGTCTCTCATGGCACAAAAACAAAACCGTACACCTAGCTGTTGACAGGGCAGTGCCCCAGCCATTAGAGCCCTAGCACCAGCTGCGAGAGATCCCAGATTTGGATCCCTTTCCCTACGTTTAAAGCAATATTATTATTTGTTAGCGGTCTGGAGGGGGTCTAACCCTCGTCTCTGAAGTGTATAACCTAGTTCTGCTGAAAAAGGGAAGTAAAATTCAACACATGGTCTGACGGTATGTGTTGTGTATAGGCATGTGTTTTACGATTATGACTACACAAGCATTTGCACTTCTTCGTTCACAAACTCATTCTCTGGTAATTTTAAGCAAAAATGAACCCAGATAATGTCCGATATTTTCCTGGAGCTTATAAATACCGGTTGTCACAATAGCTACATGCCAAGTAAAACGGTGAACGAGCACCCCTTTAATATCGTGGTTTACGACTTTACTGTTGGTCCAGCCTCAGCACAAGACCACAGCGATAAAGAACTTATTGCCAGTATTATCCATAGCGTTATCCAGACCTGATGGCTAACGGCTGGTAATCTTCCCCGCCCACATTCGATTCCAGAGAAATAATTTGCCCCCTCTCTCGGGAGTCTCGCGCCTTTATAAATATTGTTATCAAGGGAAAAGGAGAACAGCAGAGAAATAACACGAATACGAAATATCACGTCACATTTTCAAGTCAGAAGGATATCCGAACTATTCTTTCCTAATTTCGTCGGGTATTTTCCATATTGTTGTATGTGCATTTCTTGCCTTTTGGAGAAAATGAGGATTGAAAGTTTGAAGAGTTGTGCAAAATCAGGGCCAAAACTCATACGATATTACATCACAAACACATGTCTCGAAAAGTTCTGAACCGATTGGAATAACACTTATACATAATAAAATTAGGAGTGAGAGAACCACTTTCATGACAAAACCTCAAAATCGGCAAAATGTGGCATACAACAATATGGCAAATATTCCTCTATTTATCTTGATATAATCCAGACTCAAACCATGTGGTTCATTTGATCCACGTCTATGAATTAAAAAAAAAAAAAGGATTTAAAACAAGTAAGTTAAGCAAAACAAAGCAGTCGCTTGCTCCAAGTACAGAAAAAATTGTCCCAGGCAAGCTGTAACATTAAATGTCAGTCCTGGACTCTCTAGCGGCAAGACAGCCACATATAAATTTATGCACTGATTAAAACAATTGAGTATGGACATTGCAGCCCGTCTTCTGAATACCCAAAGACATAGTGTAAAGCAATTGTTGTAAGTGACGTTTCTATTCAAAATTATGATAATGCAAAGGAATAATAATTAAAGAAAAAGAATACCAGTGAACCTATTGGGGCCGTGGATGATGATGACGATAAAGGCGGCGACGACGGTGGCGGTGATGACGGTGGCGGTGATACGGTCGTGGTGATGATGATGAGAAGGAAGAAGGGGACGAGGAAGAGGAGGATGAGAAGGACAAGGAGAATGGTGATGATGATCCGACGAAAAATTCATTTGTTTGTTGTCGTTTCTGTAACCTCCGTTGTTGTAACTCTTGTGGTTTTTCTCTATCTTCATATTTTAAAACATAGCCCACTATTGTGCTGAGAGAGAAAAAAAGGGGAGGGGGGGGGGAAGAGGGGTCGGACCGATCTAGGGGTGATTAACAGTGAGTAAAGCATTATTATGATGTAATAGCACATAAATTATCAGATGAGAAAAATCTCGAGACCAAAAGGACACAATGACAAAAGGGAGGGAGAGAAAGAGAGAGAAAGACCAGACAGAAATGAAAACTTCGAAGAAATCCACTGGAAAAACCGTTCTCAAACGGAGGTAAAAGAAAAGATGCTAGTGTTGTCTTGGGCCAGATTCTTGGTAACCTCCCACCAATGTTATCAAAGCTGTCTGGGCAACGGTCCGTAGTCTCTAGAGCAAAGATCTGACCTGGCACCCCGGAGATTTGAGACCGACCCCAAAAATCTGTTCATTTCACGTGCAACTGGAGTCTGTCACCCCACATCTGGTCAGCTGTGGACCTCCAGCGCCCCCAAACCAATAGGCCAGTATCGGGGAGAACAATGGTGAAGCATTCAGAGGTGCATGTGGCAACTCTTGCAAAGGGAAACCCTTCCTTCTACTCGCTCCACATCCCCCCTTCTCCCCGGCCAACATGGGGGGGGGGTGAGAGAGGCTGGCATTGAGGAAGGGAAAGGGGGTGAAAGAGGGGAGGTGGCAGAAAGTATGAATTTGGAGAGAAGGGAAGATGTAAAGCACTTTGGTTCTCGACATCAGAACACATACATATTATGCATATTATTATATCAATGGTTTATGTTTGTTAGGGGACACTCTAGTGTCCAGCAATGTGCCTTTCCACAACTTATTTGATTATGAGGCACAGACTTCCGGAGAGCAAATCTGTGATTGTTGCTTTCCAGTAAATCCACGTTTTCTACGAACTTCAACATTTACATTTGCCTGACTGCAGTAGTGGATGAAAATACAAGACGGGAGACTAGAGGGGCTAGGACAATGTAAAAGCTGACCAACGTTTCGCTAGGGAAAATACGCCATACACCATTGATATCATCGGGAAATAGCGCCAGCTGTTCTGTCGTGCACAGTGTAGGTTATTATTATGCAAGATTTCGCTGGTGACCCGGATGGCTTAGATCTGGAAGAAAACAAAGAATGAACTGCACCTTCATAAGTGTACGTCTGTGAGTGCTAATGTTCTGCAATGCTGTTATATTATGTAGCCTGAGACTGATTAATATTCAATTCATTGAATTTCGTGCATTTTTTTGTTGTTCATATCAGTGCTAGGTAGCTAATATTTAAAGCAAGTTTTGAACCAAGAAATAAAGAAATAATGCAGTGTTCCCTGTGCCAAACAGTGGTTGAGGTCCTTTGGTTTCTCGGGCCCCCGAGAATTAATCTGGGGCCCCCTGTTCTTTATTGTTGTTCCTCGTTCGTTGTTTCTGTCTGTTCTTCTTTTTTTATTAGTGGCGAGCGCCATGAGAGGTGCAGAAGGAGGACAAAGATAGCAGTAGGAAGGCAGGTTCTTAAGCACTGTCCTTTTCAGGAGTTGATCCCTTTATTTGCCAATAAAAAGGTCACTAGTTGACTGTTTTCCTCAAGAGCCCAGTACCAAACAGTACCCATGTTTTCTCGATTTATACTGCATTCCAACCCCCTTTTTTTTTCTTAGGCACATATGAGCAGCGAACCTCTTAAAACAAAGATCTCATACCTTTTTTTTTTCCTTACAGTTACATAATGATTTCCCAGATAGATATTTTTGTAAGACGGTGCAGAAATGTGTTAAAATTGGGAGAGTCTTCATTAAAATTGCTGTGACCTGCAGTTCCTTGTAGGCAACCTGATAAAATGTCTCAGAAATTCAGGAAACATTAAATTGCTGACAATAAAAGGGGGGAAAAAAATCACCACGAGCGACAGGAAATGGAAATTGATTGTCGTTTGTCGGCGCCCCACAAAGACGTAAAGTGCTCGCGTTTCCTGAAAACTGTCTAGGAAATGGAAACTTGATAGATCAGAAATGAAGTTATAAGAAGCGCCACTGTTTGATACAGTGTCCGATCCCTGAGACATCAAGCGGCATTATAGAAGATGTCGAGCAGGAAAAAAAAAGTGGGGGGGGGGGGGTGATAGAGAAGAGAAACGGGCGCTTACGCAGGGAAAGTGCGTTAGACGCTAGATCATCTGGGATCATCTTCGATATGGTAAATGTTGCTGAGGTGAAGGTCAGAAAGTGACGAGACTTGCGACGTTGCCTGGGCCATGAAGAAGATGAAATCAGCGGAAATGAGGGGTTTGCTGAAGACACACTGCCTACTATTTCACTTCCTGTCGCCGGTTCAGTCTTTCCTCACTCCTCAGCATAACGTTCCTTCTATAGCATAACCTAGCTAGGACGTCTGAGTTCTGCCGTTCTACATATATTCGTCTACCTATTAAAAACACGCATATTTACGGTACACAGAGAGGGAGAGAGAGAGAGAGAGAGAGAGAGAGAGAGAGAGAGAGAGAGAGAGAGAGATAATGAGTGTGTGTGTGGGGGGGGGGGAAGAGAACAATTTTATATTCCATTCAGCATTCAGATTTGGGAATCAGTAAATTTACAGAGGCATTATGGGACACACAGACACAGCGAGAGAGAGAGAGAAAAAAGGAGGAGAGAGGGAAAGAGTAGAGACAGAAGAGTGAGATAGCATGCCCTATGCTTTTGTAAGTCATTGACCCTGTGATGAGCCTACAGCCCCAGGCCAGGGAATCCTGCAGAAATAACAGGTCAGAGAACTGATTAAAAATTGACTAACATTGTTTGGGTCACGGCAGTAACCATGCTACAACGTCACTAGTGCCCAGTATAACCCAGGGAAGTGTACAGTACCCCGTACATAGAACTCTATAAGACTCGTATCCCCCCATAAAATCTAAGTCATCTATAAGCATGTTCATAACACGTTCATTATGTATTTTGCCCAAAATATTGATCATCAACTTTTAAGAATTTATTCAGCGCTGCCCAAGGTTTAAGGGTTGCACACTGTGATTTTAAAACGCGGACATCGTATCAAAGCTTTTCCTCACCTTAACATCCTCTGTGTTCTTCCTTTACTCATCCTTTCCTCTTTTCCCAGCTCCCTGTAGAAGATCCCCATAATCCTTTCACTCCAACTCTCTCTCTCTCTCTCACCCTCTCTCATTCTGTCCATCTCTGTGTCTGTCTTCCAGTGTTCGCACATGTGTATGTAAGTTTGTTTGTGTGTGTCTGTGTTTTTGCGTGTGGGCGTGGATTAATACCCGTGTCCCTCTCTTTTCAGGGCTTTTATCGAACTTCACTTCTCCTCTCGCAATACTCCGCTGACAAAATCAATGCTCCATACCATGCATGCAAAGACGTGAGCATACATCTCCATAAAATACAATGTGTCTGTGAGTTTCTCAAGTATCCAACTCGTCATGTAGTGAACTAACACACACCAATAGCGCCTCATCCATTCTTTCTATCTATCCCCCCCTAGAGAGTTCGAGTCTGAGTTTGGAGACAAGCACGTCAACACGATTTCGGCCATATTGTGCCAGAAGGAACAAAGACGCTGGACAGGATAATATAGCAACACGATAGGACTGTAGGGGACCCTGCCACAAGCGCCAACCGACCAACCACCCCTCCTGGAGAGGAATGACCGCTTGTATAACAATTCAGAGGGAACATTTGCGCCATAATTATTTTGTCCCAATAAGGTTTTATTTACACAGTAAAATTCCGATAAAGTGAAAGTATCAGAGTTGGGGTTAGGGTTAGGATTGGGTTAATTCGTCACATTGGTCACAACAGCTTTTTGTTGGTGACACGATCAAACGAACTTTTTTGGTCGTTCTGAAATTGGCCACAAGTTGGTAACAAAAATCCTATAGTGAGTATTTTGACCAGTTGGCCCAAACAGTCTCTGGCACAAAAATTACAATGTGATTATTACGGCCAGACCGACAAATCTTTGACCAGTCATACTTGCTTACAGTTTCCTGTCATTATGTCTTTAATGTTCTATATTTCAATTTATTTTTTTATTATACCCTAAGGGTTAACGGTAGGTACAAGAGCATCGGAAACTTCCATAATAAAGCCAATCATATTCAATTTTTAAAATATCGCAACGTCAGTCTCCCAGTCACGTACCCGGCCAGAGTAATATTATTCAGTTACTCTGGCCAACCACCTGGAAGAAGCATTTCCCGAAAACTAGAAAAACTAAAAACTACGCCACAAGTGAGTGATTTGGCAAAACTGTCTCTCATGGAGAAGTCACAGATAATAGAGGCTAGGGGAACCACCAAATAAAATTTAAACGTCATTTCTTTTTCCCGATATGTCCAAAGCTTGATCTGTAAACGTGGAGGGTGGCGCTGACAGTAACAATCTCAGCAATAAGGCAACAATAACGATAACAACACTGGTATCTAACAACATGAATATCAAGTAGCGGTTGCCGACCAGCACCACTCCAGCCGTTGTGGTTTTAATAATTGAGCTGAGAACAATCGGTGAAAAAGCTCCTCCGCATAAAATTTGCCATCATGCCGGTTAGTGCCCTGTGTAAATGTTCATGCCGTCTCTCTCTCTCTCTCTCTCTCTCTCTCTCTCTCTCTCTTTCTCTCTCTCTCTCTCTCTCTCTCTGTCTCTCTCTCTGTCTGTCTCTCTCTCTCTCTCCTTCTCTCTATCTCACCCTCTATCTCTCTCACTCTCTGTTCGCTATCTCCCCTCTCAGTCTTCTCTCTCTCTCTCTCTCTCTCTCCCCCCCTCTATCTCTCTCACTCTCTGTTCGCTCTCTCTCCACTCTCTCTCTATCCCTCTCAGTCTTCTCTCTCTCTCTTTCTCTCTGCCCCCTCTCTCTCTCCGCCCCCTCCCCTCCTCTCTCTCACCCCCCTCCGTTTCTCTCTCTCGCTCTCGGTCACTGTCTCTTTCTCCGTACAGTAGAAACATTTCATGTCACATTCTAAGTGGACAATACAAAAGACATTTTGGCCATTTGAATTTAAACAAAATAAAACCATCTCCATGCAGTGAACTCAGACTATGATGTCAATGAGGACATTGGGGGGGAGGGTTGGTGGCGGCACTGCTTCATTTCCATAGATATCTACCCAGACCTTGGAGGCTGAAATGTCTCATATTTTGTCTGTTTGTCTGGAGATTTCTGATTTTTCCACAAACGTCCAATTTCACACTGCTATTTCTTTCTTTTCCCACAGCCATAATTACGCCAGCAGCTATTCATGAAATACTAATAATAATAATGAATGGATGGCATTTATATAGCGCATATCCATTACAAAAATGCTCTATGCGCTTTACAGAAACATGTCAAAAAATACATGGGTAAACTCACACACACAACCCACATTGATACACACATAATAATAATAATAATAGATAGCTTTTACATAGACTAGAAACTCTCATACAAATGACATTTTAACATCCTTTTAAACTGTGAAAATACTTGCGAACTGCGGACATCTAAAGGAATCTCATTCCACACCCTGGGCCCAACATGGCTGAAAGCCCTTTCACCAAAACTTTTTAGGTTCACTACGGGTACTTTTAGTCTAAGGTTGTCAGAAGATGATCTTAATGCTCTTGCAGGGCGATGCAGTTCTATAAGTTCTGAAATATACTCTGGCGACATGTTGTTGACACATTTATAACAAAATAAAGCCAATTTATATTTTATTCGCTGCTCAATAGGTAGCCAGTGGAGCTCCTTAAATATTGGTGTTATGTGATCTATCCTTTTTCTTCTTGTTATTAGTCTTGCAGCATTATTTTTGATTAACTGAAGCTTATTGATTTTACTTTTTGGAAGACCACTTAGCAGTATGTTACAATAGTCCAGCCTAGAGAGAAACAGCGATGTTACAAGCTGTTTTGTTACTTCAGTAGTTAGGCAGTGCCGTATACTGCTGATTTTCCGTAACTGGAAATTAAGATTCTTACACAGCTGACTAATAAATGGTGACATTGACATCTCTGCATCTAAGATTGTGCCCAGATCTTTTACTTTACTTGTCATTTTAATAAGATGGCCATTTACATTGAGATCTGGTGGATTGATTTTTTGTTTTGGATTCGTTATGAGCATAACTTCTGTTTTCTCATCATTTAGTTTTAGCTTATTATCATCCATCCATTTCTTAACTTCTTGTATGCAATGCTCCATTGTTTTTATCGTATCATCTAGGTTTTCAAGATCACATGCTTTATATATTTGGCTATCATCAGCATATTGGTGGTATTGAAGATCATATTTTCTGAAAATATCAGCAAGAGGTTGGGTGTATAATGTGAAAAGAATTGGGCCCAAAACAGAACCTTGAGGTACCCCAAAATTGAGTGTTTGGACATTAGAACAACTATCATTGACTCTCACACATTGTTTTCTATTTGAAAGATAGGACTGAAACCATGACAGTGCATTTCCTGCAATACCAAAGGTCTTTTCTAGACGATGTAATAGAATGTTATGATCTAAAGTATCAAAGGCAGCAGACAAGTCCAGAAGTACAAGAATACATACTCTTTTGTTATCGAGCTCTAGAAGAATATCATTCACTACTCTGAGGATAGCAGTCTCAGTACTGTGGCCCTTTTTGTATGCCGACTGGAATATCTCATTCAAGTTATTTATTTCAATGTGCTCCATGATTTGCCTCAACGCTGATTTTTCAAGGATCTTGGACACAATTGGTAAGTTTGACACAGGCCTATAATTTTTCACATTGTTTACGTCGAGCCCAGCTTTTTTGGTCAAAGGTTTTACAATTGCCTGTTTGAAAGAATCTGGTACAACACCAGTTCTCAGAGAAACATTGATTACATGAGTAATGGATGGTAATAACTCATCAAGATATAATTTCACAAATGTCATCGGAAATGGGTCTAATTCACATGATTTGGATGGTGAGTTTTTGATAAGATCTTTAATCTCAGTCTCAGACAACATCTGGAAATCAGTCAATTTCCTGCCTTCAAAAACACATAGTTCAGGTAATAAATTGGTAACATTGTTAAAATTAGATCTGATACGTTCAATTTTTTCATAAAAATACAATGAAAACATTTCACATAAGTCTTTATGGTCACCCTGTGGAAAAACCGAACTTGTTTCTTTCCCCAAAAGTTTGTCAGAGAGCAGAAAAAGATCTCTACACGTTTTAACACTGCTAAATTTTTGGATAAAATAACCCCGTTTGAGTTTCTGAATCAATTTTACAACATTGTTTTTACTTTCTTTGAAAATGTCACTGTGAACTTGCAATTCCGATTTCCTCCATCGCCGTTCATCTTGGCGTCTTTTACGTTTTAATTCCTTAATTTCAAGGGCGAACCATGGTGACCATGGTCGATGTGATACTGTCCTTGGTGTTACCGGAGCATGTTGGTCTAATGTTGTTTTTAGAGCAACATTGAAGTTTTCCATTGTCATGTTGTTTGCTGCCTGATTCATGAAATACTAGCATCGAGTAGTAAAAAAAAAAGACCCCAAACCCCATGTGATTGATAACCAGTCCAGTGATTGAGGGGATCAATAGTAATCAGTGGATGCAGCTTGTACTTGTGCCAGGAGGATTCTGACCTCTTGACGCCAAGTGATTCAAGGCACGAGCTATGATCGTGGGTGTCTGGATTACTTTGCCCTGCAACATATCCATCTGTGTGATGCCAGTGAAGAAAAACGATGCCATACTCCGTCCAACAGTCATATCAAGCGGTTCGAGACGTATTCCCTCCCCATGCTCATGTCCGCACCCTTGACATACAAATCAGAATAAATTGAGTGCGTGTATGAGACGTTGCAGGATTTAGAGAAGCGCTTCTAGCTAGCCCTAGCATAAGACCACAAAAATGTATTTGCACAACTACAAATAGTAACACTTTGTTTTCAAATGTTTTCTGAATCTCGATGGGATGTTCACCTTTCACCGTTCACCTAGGCATTGCCCATCCACTGCAGGATGTCTTCCATTCCTTTCTGTCTGTTGTCATCCTCACCCATGTCGTTCTCCCTCTCTTTTTAATATCATCTTGCCATCTTCTTCCCATCTTCAATTTGAGACACTTTTTAGGTTTTGTTTTGCGTGGTGATAACTCAGTTGAGAAACTTAACTGGAGCATACGGTTTTTGACCTTACAAGACAGTACTTTTCTTTTCAGAGAAAACAGCACTGGTGAGATTAAAGCCAGAAGACATATTTTGGTGGAATTTTGTATGCTCTGCAGCCCCAAATGAAACACCGTGAAAAACAATGGTTAAAGAAAAATGTCCCGGTCTAACACAATTTGCCTCCCCAAGCAATTGTGACCGACGACTGGCTGCCATTGTCTGGTTTGTACCAATGTCTGGTTTAGACTGATCTGATATAGTAGCTCTGGTTTGTAGGCTATTGATCTGGGGTTAGTTAACTAGCTGGACGTCAAAATAAGTAGCGGATGTAATGAATTTGGTGTGGAAACGGGGACATCGGTGGAAGTGGCAGAGATGCTGGATGAGATTCCGTTATGTAAGAACATTGAAAGCAGACATTAAGGGAACGGTAGCAAGTTTGAATTTGGGTGTTTGGAGAAAAAAAGCAAGTCGACATTGAAAACAGACATACTGTGTTAAGAAGAAGCGAAATGATTGTAATATTATAGAAGAATGACAGGAGACAGCAGGAGATCATACCAGAAGGGCCCACCAATCACCCGCAAGTTTGAGCTGGAGTTTGGAGAAGAATAACGAGGTTGCTGTTGATATCACAGCACTGTAGTAATAGTACCAATAACAGAGTAGTATCGAGGTAAAAGTAGGTAGAAGCTGAATATAATTGAGAGGTTGGAATTGGAAAGGCTCCAGGTGCCATTTGACTGCTTTTTACTCTTTGAAACAAAAAACAAAAAAAATGCAAAAACAAATCACTTCAGTAAAAACCAATTAAATTAAATATTTTGATGAATTAACCGAAAAGCTGACGTCAATATTTCAAATGTTTATTAAATTCGATTGGTTTATACTGAAATGATGTTTTTTTGCGTTTTTCTCAAAACCCATCAAACGGCACTTAAATCCTTTTTAATTATAACCCCCTCAATTATTTCGATGAACACCCCCTCCCCTTCCCACTATTTTACACATTTGCTACCACCCCCAGCCACACATTGACACACACACCCTGGCGTTCACTTACACAAACACTGCCAGCATAACGATTGTCTCGACAAGCACACCCCCCCCCCCTCCAACCTTACCCTACCGGTCAAAATACACCATCGCAATCCCCGCCCCTCAAACACAAACACCGCCACTATAAATAATGACTGTCTCAATAATAATCCCTCCTTCTCTCCCCTTTCCCTAGAAGAGTAGAAGAAAAAAAATGTGGCCGTGTTCTGTCATCACAGCCGTCACGTAATGTGGATCAGGGTACAGACTGTGATTCGAGCTGCTAGTTCTGTGTAGACATACCAGAGTGGAAGAGATTGAATTACCTCCCATTCCTTGGTCAGCTTTTCCGGTTCTCTCCCTTTCTCTTCCTTCATTCACGGAGGCTCTCGGCTCTCTATGTTCGTTCTTTCCAGGTTACTTTCTATCCTTCAATAATTCCTTATCGCTCACTTCCTTCCTTCCTTTCTTTCTAATTTTCACTCTGATATTTAACCTCCCCCCCCCCCCCGGGCGCCGTCGTTTTTTTTTTCTTTTCTTTCCATCAGTCTGTCCTTGGTCTGGTGACTTCTTGTTCGGCTCCCTCCCTCCCCCCCCCCCTTCAACAAACACACACACCTTTTTTTTTTCCAGCACTCAGTGCAGACATTTCCTGAAACATTACCTCGTGTAGTGAAAAATACAATGAAATAAATACATAAACAGATAAAACCTACGATCGAGGGAGGTTCACAGTGTCTATATAATAAAATAATATAGATTTAATTTATATGAGCGCGCTGAGTGTGTGTTTCTTTCTGGGGACATTCACGTGTACATTGACGTGGCGTTATTGGTTATCGTTGTTTCCGTTCGCACTATTCTTGTTGGCAGTGGTGATGATGGTGAACATAATATAGGTCATACATATTTAAATAGACAGATGGACATGCAGGCAAAGATAATAATAGTAGACAGATAGATATACAGACAGGCAGAGATAGACATAAGGATGGATGGATGGATGGATGGACAGATAGATAGATAGATAGACAGACAGACAGACAGACAGACAGACAGACAGACAGACAGATAGATAGATAGATAGATAGATAGATAGATAGATAGATATTTATATTATACTGTGCATATTATTTTCAGATTATGATAATGTTATTATTATTTTATATTATATAATATTATTAATGTATTATATTATTTTACGAGTACATAAATTGACATTATATTATAATATCTAATATTATATTTCTTTTATATAATTATTACAATGATTGCGTTTCATTCATCCCTCTGCGTGGCAATCACTAGACAAATATCTTCCCCTGCTGGCTTTCGTGCTGGTAAATAATGATCATTGGTTTTCTTGGCTCTCCCGTCTAAACTGTGGAAACAGGAACAGAAAAATAAAGTGGAAGTCGTTTCTACTGATTTATGCAGTCACACAGTGACGTGCTTGGACACCGCAGCGAAATAATGTTAGGGTTTGCGCCCTTTCCAGAATGTCAATAGATCAAGTGCTGCTGGGGAAGAATTCTGGAGAAGGGGAGAAAGAGACAGAGAAGGAGAGAGAGAGAGGGGAAGAGAAAAAGAGAAGAAGAAGGCATGGAGAAAAGGGTGGGGGGCAAAGGGAGAGGGTGAAAGAGAAAGAGGAGAAAAGGAGAAGGTAAGAGAGGGAGGCAAGAGGGCAGAGACAGAGAGAAAGACAAAGAAGGAGGGGTTGATAGTCAGGCACCGAGACAGAGAGAAAGAGAGAGAGAGAGAAAGACAGAGGTAGAAGAAGATGGGAGAGGAGGAAAGAGGAAAAGGAAGAAGGTGAAAGGGTGGGAGGAGAAAGGGGGAAGGGAGGACGGGAGAGAGACAAGGAGACACAGACAGAGATACAGAGAGACAGACAAAGAAAGAGGGAGGAAGAGATAGACACAGAAACCAGGAGAGAGAGAGAGAGAGAGAGAGAGAGAGAGTCTAAAAGAGACAAAAGTTTGAGAAGCACAGGGAAATATGTGCAGCATGAAGGAATGAACCGGACAAAAATACCAAATATTTCTGTCTTCCACAAAACCTGTTGCAAGAAGGCCGGGGAATACTGTAATGCTTTAGAGCGGCCACTCTGGCCTAGAGGAGGAGGGGAAATAGATCAAATAAATGTTTCTGTCATGCGACATCTCATACCAGTTATGTCACTGCTACACAACTACTTTCCTGTTCTTTCGTTTTGTTCTATTTTGTGTTGTACATACATGTATTATATACAAGCATTCACTACCGGCTTGGCTCAGGATAAATCTACTTCTTCTTCCTCGCCTTCTTCTCTGTCTATCTATCTATCTATCTATCTATCTATCTATCTATCTATCTATCTATCTATCTATCTATCTATCTATCTATCTATCTGCCCCCTCTCTCTCTCTCTCTATCTCTCTATCTGTCTGTCCTCTCCAACTGTCCTCTTTCTCTCTCTCTCTCTCTCTCTCTCTATCTCTCTCTATCTCTATCTGTCCTCTCTCTCTCTTTCTCTCCCCCCTCTCTCTCTATACTACACCCATCCACCCCTCTCTCCCTCTCTCCCCTTCTCTCTCTCTGTCTCTCTCTCTCTCTCTCTCTCTCTCTCTCTCTCTCTCCGTAATCTCACTGCCTCTCACCCTCACCCATTCCTCTCTCTGTCACTTCCACACCTCACAATAACGACCACGGGTATGTTAACATTTTGCCTCAGATTCAAGTTAAAACGGCGTGATTGGGCAGTTTATTCATCAAAAACTCAATTTTATTGATCATATTAATTATCCCTGATAAAATGATTGAGCTAAACAGTTTGGGAAAATGATTAATTTTTTTTTTAATGTTATTATTATTTAAAAGTTGGGAGGGGGACATCGCCAGCAGTACTACCACTAAGGGATTGGATGATAAAGGCCAATTGTATGTTAGGTTACAGCACTTGCCGTATGATACCTGTCGGTATACAGCGTATTGGGTCTGAGCTTCTAATTTTCTAAATTCAGTCTTATCCCTTGGTATATCATTATCATTATCTGTTTGAACGTTTAGTTTAATTACTTGTCCGGTTCGATCCGGTCCGGTCAGGTTAAACTCTCGATCAGTTAAGCTGTGTTTTCTTGTTACATACGGAAACGGAAATGTCAACGGAAACTTCAGAAATCCATCAAGTAGTGAAAAGAAAGGGTGTTTCCATGTGTCCGGAAACGGCGTTCTAGTACGAATGAAAATATTCTTTCTATTTCACTACTTGAGGGGTTCTGGACGTTGCCGTTTCCGTTTCCGTACATATGAAAACTCAGCTTTAGCCGGTCATAGTTCTGACTAGGACCTACGTATTTACGCCAGGTACTTGTATTATTATGTGTTGCCTGCAACGCTTTGATAATTTACTCTCCACTGTTCTCTACTAAAACATCCAGTCAGAAAGTCAATGATACTACCAACACTATCTGACAAATTGCTGTAGGGCCATTTTTAAATTAGAAAATTAAGAAGCAATTACGTGTCTGTACTGTCGAAAATAATCAGGCATTTTAACTGTGCAGACATAGATCTATATTTATAATATTAATAATGCATTAACTATATGGAAATAATATCTTAGACGTAGGTATGATCCACTGAAAGAACTATGCTGGCATCATGGTGGTCTTGAGCATATTCGTGTAATTTAGCAGTGTTACAGAACTCAGCCATCATATCATGCTGGTCCAATTTGTATTATGGACATATTGTATTTCTACATTGTTTCTGCTGCATATAAAATGGTTCACAATACATCGTGTATTTTCCATATTTGCTATATGTTTATTTTTGCCTTTTCGAGAAATGAGGAATGAAAGTTTGGATTGGGAAATCGAGGTTTGTTCAATACACTTCAAAATTGAAACCTGCATAAATGTGCCCACGAAATAATACATGTATGACACTTATACATAATAATATTAGTAGTGACAGAACCACTTTCATGACAAAAACTAAAAATCGTCAAAATGTCGCATACAACAATATGACAAATACCCCTCGACATATTATTATATAAAATACACATATTCATCATTCACTTGATTGTAGTACATTTTTACTTCGTTATTTGTTCATGCAAATTCCCTGCAATTTCTCCATTGGGCCATGCAAATTGCCACTTGTCATGACAAACTCAATTAACGTTCCTGGTTTAAAAACTAAGCCATCAAGCTAATGACCAGCACGCATGCGCAACACAATCAATAGTTGTTGTTGTTGTTGTTGTTTTTATTTAAGATGACGTAACGAATGGAAATTGAAGCCGAGATAATGGCAATATGTAGTGTTGGGATGCCACAGCAACACGAGGACGATGTTACACATAATGATTTCACTTTTCATACAAATACAAATTTAAATCTTTAACAGAAACGAAGAGTCCGCAGGAGTTACTAGATGTTCATCTAATTTTCTCTCTTTTCTCGTCTATTAAGCTCAAGGCGCACAGAGTCAGATCTATTTTGCCTCGGTCTGTGTGGTCCATGGAGTTTACTGGGACCTCGCACACTGTACTAGAGATACTGACAGAAGTCTGTTTTGCAAAGTGCTTCAAAGGAAGGTAAAGACTGAGCCCAAAGTGGCGCAAAACAGACGGTCCGTCACTGGCCTAAAGCTATTTTTCTCTTTAGTTATAGGCGTATTTGTATTTTGTATACTTCTTTAATCCCATTTAGGAAATTTACCTTAGTGTCATTGCAGCCCAGTTACAACTGGAGCAGACACGTCCTCGCCACAGTGCAGCGCCGGTCAGAGGCTTGTTTGTTGTCGTTGTTGTTGTTGTTGTTGTTGTTGTTGTTGTTGTTGTTGTTTGGGGGGCAAGAGTGATGGGGATAAATTTTATTTAATTTTTCCAGGGCAGTGGTCTGTTCGGCCTGCTCTTTTCGATTTCCAACTGCCAAGCTAAGGTAATCTTTAACGTGCGCAACGTGCACGCTGGCCCTCCGAGTTTTTCATCCTTATCCGAGAAGACTAGATGCTCGATCCTGCCCCCCCCCCCCCATAGGATCAGGGACAGGAAAATATGAGAAAAATCCCAAAATTCCAACATGTCTGCACCGATCGGGATTCGAACCCGGTACCTTCGGCATGAGAGGCGAGTACCTTACCTACAGACCACCATGTCCTCGTGTCAGAGTATGTACATGATTTTCACCATGTTTTGGTTCCTTTCCTCCCCCTTCCCACCACCGCCCGTTTCTGTAATAATTTTGTATCTTCACTCTATTGCACTGTACAAGTGACAATACAGTACAAACTCTAAATCACCGTTGCACTATTTTCGCGGTAAACGAAATTTCCACTATAGACCGATGACTTTCATTGTAGACAAATATTCCTATTACTTACATTTTCCCATCCTCTTTTGCCACTTGTCATCCAGTGCCTTCCAATCTATCATTCATTGTTTCTTGCTGCTCACATTCTTGGTATCGACATTGTAGAGTGGAATCTGAACAAGGAACTGTTAGAAGCTGACAGAAAAGAGACCGTTCTACTTCGCCGGGCCATTGACACGCCGAAAACAAAGCTTGTAATTTATTACGAACATTCCTTAATGCTGAGCCCAGGCTTGTACGAACGAGTACATTGTACTAGCGTAGAGGGTTCAATGCTTTGATATTCATCAGCTTTCCCATACATTGATTAAAAGGTGAGCACTGATGTCGGCAAGGACCTTCCAATACTTTGGACATTCATTCTGTGTCTTTACTAACAGCGATTCTCCAGATAATCTGCTCAGTGTGACGCAGAAAGCTCACACAAACTTGCAATGACATTGCGTGTTATTTTCCTTGTGTATTACACAAATAAGATAAATAAGATTAATCTTTGGGGGGTGGGGTCTAAAAATTGCATAGAAAGACAGAGAGAGAGACAGACAGACAGACAAAGAGACAGACAGACAGACAGACAGACAGACAGGCACGCTGTCAGAATGGTGGAGAGAATAGCATCATGTTCACTGTGCTGGTTCAGTTACTTTTGGGTTACACTGGTGACTGCATGGTTTGTAGATCCAGATTTTCTTCTTTCATTCTTTTTTCATTCAAGATTGATGTGGTCTCTTTCAATATGGAATGCTCTTTTTCACCACTGACATTAGTAGTCTCCAAATGAAGCTCTTTCTCATCACTGACGTTGGATGTCTCCATCTGAAGCTCTTTCTCATCCCTGACATTGGATGTCTCCATCTGAAGCTCTTTCTCATCCCTGACATTGGATGTCTCCATCTGAAGCTCTTTCTTACTACTGACATAGGATGTCTCCATATGAAGCTCTTTCTCATCCCTGACATTGGATGTCTCCATCTGAAGCTCTTTCTCATCACCGTCATTGGATGTCTCCATCTGAAGCTCTTTCTTACTACTGACATAGGATGTCTCCATATGAAGCTCTTTCTCATCCCTGACATTGGATGTCTCCATCTGAAGCTCTTTCTCATCACCGTCATTGGATGTCTCCATCTGAAGCTCTTTCTTACTACTGACATAGGATGTCTCCATATGAAGCTCTTTCTCATCACTGACATTGGATGTCTCCATCTGAAGCTCTTTCTCATCACAGACATTGGATATCTCCACCTGAACCTCTTTCTCAACACTGACAATGGATGTCTCCATCTGAAGTTCTTTCTCGTCACTGACATTGGATATCTCCATCTGAAGCTCTTTGACACTGGGTTTATCCATCTGAAGCTTTTTCTCAACTCTGATATTGATATTCTGCCTCTAAAGGTCTTTCATACCACTGACATTGACAATTCTCACCTGCAACTCTCTTTTACCACTGACAATGGTGTCTCTATCAGAAGCTCTTTTGCTGTCTGAAATGGAGAAATGCTGGAAATTTAGTTCTTTACGTGGTCTTTCCAAAGCCGCCTCTTGCCTTGTCTTCAAGGATCCCCTGGGGCATCTCTGTCATCCAAACTTCACAAACAAACCAGAAAAATCATTCGCCATAACTTGTTGATGCGGGACTCGACAAATCTGCTTTCTCGAGCATGCTAAGAAATAATACAGAAGCGGTGTTCAGAAATTTTGACTGGGTATGACCTAAACTTACTGTTTTGCAACAAGAGCATTTGGGAACATTTTGCAACAATTCCTCCAACGGCTTTTGTCAAACTGTTTACAAAAACAAGTGCAAACTAAGTCTATAATGTTAATAATAATGCACTGACTGAACTTGAAGTCGTGTCACACAGTTTATGTTTAGTGCGGTGTCCCGAGCTGTCTATGACTACCAAGATTGACAGCTAATTTGGAATGCAGACAAAATGCATTAACGGGAACCTTTTGCTGAACATTTTGCGAAAATCTAAAACAGGGGGAGAAAAAAATGTTTCAAAAGGGACTGAAGACTTCAAAATTCCTTCTCCCCCCACCCCCCCTTTTTTTTTTTCAAAACGAAATAAAACAAAAAGAGTATAAAATTAGAGCTTATCCGATGAATAGACTAAATCATTAAAGTTGTCTGTAAGAAATAGAAATAGATCGTTCACAGGCCGGTCAGATACAGACAAAATTCCTCTAGCCACTGTCTCCGGGGACTGCGTACATTCACGACAGAGTGACATCATTACTATCATCGCCCGGGGCTGACACTAGCGTCAGTTACTGAGGAAATTACACGGCGGCCCCTAGGACAAAATAAATCTTAGGCTGCACAGAAATCATGCATTATCAACACCAACCCAGAGCCATTGATTCAGAATTCGGACTTGATATATCCAATTGAGCGGAGTCGATTCAAACCAAGGTGTAAAACGTTAGTTATTCCTGCGCGTGCCTCAGCCAGAATCTATGCGAAATTTGACGGGGAACGAGGAGATATCGAGGGCAGAAAGTGATGAGGGCGAGATGAAAAATGATGACGAATATTAGTTACACAGTGAGGCCGGTAGTGAGATAATGAGAAGAGAGATCTTATTCCGGTCAGGGTTT
This sequence comes from Onchidella celtica, assembly GCA_963931925.1. Classification (NCBI taxonomy): domain Eukaryota; kingdom Metazoa; phylum Mollusca; class Gastropoda; order Systellommatophora; family Onchidiidae; genus Onchidella; species Onchidella celtica. Next base: position 27,779,367 of record OZ007571.1, on the reverse strand, counting down.
CTACTCTGCGTGCCTCTCTACATTATTCAAACGCTGTCTGACGAATGTTGACCAAATTTTCACCCGCTTTCTCTCTCCTCTCTCCTCATACTTTTTAGGCTTTTTTTTTTTTTTTGTGTGTGCCTTGTCGGGCACTGTCTGTATTTCGGGCAGAAATACGCGCAGCATAAAATTCCAATTCTGTCTGACCGGATCAAATTTGTTCTTTGTAAAGCTTTATGCTAACATTAATAAATATCGTACACGATCTCAAAGAATTCGTTGAAACAGCTATAAAAATAGAAATATTCTGGGCTGTGACTATACTGGCTGTGCAGAAAGATATTTAAACCTGTTTTGGCTATTTGATGGTCCACTAAGCCCTCTTTTGCCATATGAACATACACTAAGAATAAACAGAATGATAATTTTTCCACAAAAAAAAAGAAAAAGACTGGATTTTAATGGCGGAGACACAAAGAATAAGTTGTTACAAACATCCCCAAACTTACGCGCGTATCTCTCACTTTACCCGAAGTCCGCGTCGGTAAAAATATTGGGAAAAAGATTTGAACGAACCACAGGCCACCTGAATGAATCCATCATCTGACAAAAATATGTTGAATTCCGATTTATTTCAGAATTTCGGGACAAGAAAATTAAGTTAGTATGTTCCGTGTCTAGGAAATCAGTTGGAAATGACAGCATGGGAAACTTGCAGTCAGCATCACCAGTGGACGCTCAATGCGATAAAGTAATGCTAAGGCGCGCCGCAGCGCTCATGGGAACGTCAGGCGTCCTGTGCACGGCTATACAGAAACAATCTGTGACAGGACTTGAAACTGCTGATACCTTACATCATTTTTTTCTTTTCAAATATCGCGAAGTTTTGGAACAACAGTTTGACTGCTTCCTTGACGGTCAATCTACAAGTATTAGGCTTTGATACTTCCTCTCGTTCCTCACACCCCTCCTTTCCTCTTCAGTCCCATCCCACTAGAAAAATCAACCCCACCATAGGCTTTTTTTTAAAAATATGATTATCACGACCTATCAAATGTATCACTCACTCCCATCGCAAGTAAGTCACTTATACGGCAGCTGTCACCAGAAAACTGCTGTAGAATATAGACTGATTATGATATGCATTGCAATGAGTTGTTTTTTCTCTTGGATTCAGTTACAGATGGCTAGCAAGTCAATTCATGGTGCTACATAGTCATCATGTGTCCCCGGGCCAATACTAAACGTGCATGCATACATGAATTTAACTATTCCTCTCTGTCTCCAGGAAAGTCGATATTTTCTTAGTTCAGCAATATACTATTGCCCAATGTTGCCGGTACCTGTACCCTGTGATGGTTTAAATCATACATTTCTCATTGACCTGACATGACATCTCGAAAGTGAGTGAAACATAATTATCTAGGCTTGATATATGATAGGAATACACGGGCCCAGGTGACTTCTTATCTTAAAGTGAAAGATTCCGTCAGTTATGTAATGAGACCATTAGAGTACGATTTTCGGGATTTTAATGGGATTGCCGGCTTGGCCTTTTGTATCGTAGAAAATTCACATTTGCTGGGATGGAGAAACCTTGTACTATGAAAACTGGCCGACCAGAGCCAGATAAAATTAATCTCACAAATTCTTGGAACCAAGCCCAAAACTGAATTATTTAGATCTGGATCACTTTAAGAAGGATACTTGGATTCGATGCAAAGATTAAACTTATTGCTACACCATAATTCTATGGAAAATGCACAGATGTGATTTTCGTCCAGCAACGTGTAAAAAGAGACGAAGAATGAAATTTCCTACCATACTTTTCGATTCTACCCGACGAAAATTAGTTGTTTGTTTTTTGTTTGTTCTCTTTTTTTTTGCCTTGTGGCTCGAAAAAAATAACGCATATAAATAATATTATGTAAGACTGAATTTTGTGGAACATGGTTTTGTCCTCGTAATCTGTCGCCAAAAACTGAGGTAGTACGCACATTTTTATAGATTTCGGTTCTGAAGTCACATGGTTTTAGATGCTTACATGTTCATCCCTAGCTCCATTATAAAACGATGATACTGATAATGTCGTCGCTCGTCTTTCAGCGCTCAGTCTCATTCAACAAGACGCCACTTTCACAGCCCAAGGTACCAAAAAAAAAAAAATTTAATTAAAAGAAAATCCTATTGTCTAACTCGCAATGAAACCGTTTTTGCGTTGCCTGGAGGCGGGGGCACGGGAGAGAAAATGGGGAGGTTCTGTCGCTAGCAATGCGGCTAATGTTGTGCGAGATTTGATTTCGGCTCTCAGAGGCACGGGTCCTCCAATTAGCAATGGACGTAAGAATCTAAATGCCGCCACTTAAAGACATCGCTTTTCCCCATGCGTAGACACTCGTTTCAGTTTAAGTCTCATTAATCCCACAATTACAGAGCTGGACCATTCCACAACTGGTCTGGATGTATTATAATAAAATACACACATGAAGTACGGCAAACACGTAAAATATGAGTATTCTCTTTAATTTCTCATTGAAAAAGTGGCATTGTCTTCTCATGCTAGTCTTAAGTGTGATAATCTGGAAAGCTAACCTAAATGGCACGAACAGATTGAGAGCCGTGAAGAGTTTTTGAAAAACTTTGTAGCTGATTTAAGTGTCTCTGTATTAATGGTTTTTTCCCTATCATTTAATGCTCCTGGTTCAAAGTAGGAAATCACAGTCCTTTCATAATCTAATTCTTCGCCCGTCTCTCCAAACCTTGTTCTATTTTACAAACTATATTATTTCTGTTGTTTCCTTTGCTCCCTGTTCGTGACCTCCATTTAACCAGCTTCTTTGAGAGTTTTTTTCCCGGGGCACGTAGACCTCGCTTTGCAATTCTATATCTGACCAAAGTTGTATATTTGTGAAAGTCAATCAGTGAATAACCATCACTCATTTCATTCACTCTAGTTGTTCTTGTTGTTGTTCTGTTCAGGAACTGTATTGGAAAATAATAAAATTCAATTTGCCTCACCTGTGTAAGAACCGTGAAAAAGAGGTTAAAGAATGTGGGCTTTAGACGGGAAGTGGGAATATGCGCAGCGTATAGCTGTAGGTATGACATAATTATGATAATGTAAAAGCCTTGTCGCAGATGGTATGAGCAGGTCCTTGTCATGTCAATACAGTCCTGAGAGTTATGATTTTTCTACCCCAGGCTTGAAAGCTTCCGTTCAAATAGTAAGTATCCTGACCGGAAGTGGCACGGGCGGATGCAGAACGGGCCATTAAGTGGACTATCACAGATAAATACTAGAAATGAGTGGGACACGCATCTTTGTTGTCTCGACGATACACAAAGGTCCCCCAAAGCCATCGCCAGCCATTAGCACCTCGTCCACCAGTCTGATGCTCTCTCGAGACCGGAACTGCGTGGATGGGTCAGGCATGCTTACTGGCCATCTCAATACAATCTGTTTCCGCTGACTATCGATTGCGCGTGCGTATGGTCATGGATATCCCAACAAAAATAATAAGCCATATGAGAATTTTTACACCCTCAGACTCATGAATGCATGCGAGCTTAAGCTATCTGGCGTGAAACATTCCGTGAGCAAAGATTTTAGACAAACGACGCTAATTCAACGCAGCTGAATATAGTGTATCAAATTGTAACACCAAACATTTCCCGCTAGTAGTTGTGAACTTTCCACTAAATCTAAGAATTGGTACTAAAAATAGCCCAAGTCAAGTTTTCTAGGAAAAAAAGACGAGTACTCTTAGTGCAGTTGATATTTGTCGGTACTGGAATTCACAACCATCAATACCCAATTATGCATTTCAGATTTATGGCTGAATCAACAGTTTCATATGCGTGACGGCGGTGTTTCCTTCATCCCTATCAGGAAGTTGACAACAGAGTCGACGTCCAGCAGACGGAGTAATGACCGGAAGTTGACTCGACAATGGGGTCAGTGACGCGCACTCCTAGAGAATGGAAGATGGATCTCGTGCCGAAATGCGAAAAGTGCTCTATTTCGCTGTGCAGAGGGAATCAGGAATAGACAGAGACTGTGGAAGAAGAAGGAAATGGGCTGAAAGTAAAGGGGCTGAAATTGAAGAGAATGGAGAGGAATGAATAAATAAACGAAGGACAAAATGACATTGGGCAGAGACGGTAACACGACCAGCGGGGCGGGGGGAGGGGGGGGGAGCAAAACACCTTGACTGCTACATGATGGCATTCTGTTTTATTCCAAAATAGGAACAAAAGGAAACGAGGTCAAATTGCATGACAAAGCATTCTTGGTGTTTTTTGGCTGATGTTCCCACTGTGTCCTCAGGCCCGTGCAGAATTTGGCATCCAAATTTGGTTCTGATCTTGCCACACTGCAGACAAACCAAACGTACACATTTGGTATAATTTTTTTAAATCAGGTTTTAAAACGCGTTGTTTATTTATTTATTTATTTTTAGCTTTGCTTCCATTTTCAACCTCGACACCGTGTGCATGAACTACGTCATGCTTAGTAAACTCTTATACCTGAAAGACTCTGGCAAAAACCCATAATCGTTATTATATTCGATGCCATCAGTTATTATATTGTTATTATCGACACTTGTTAAAAGAAAAAATCAAACATAATTATAATGTGTATCGGGAATGTACCAGGAAAGATTCGAAATTTCATAAAGGTCTGCGACGCTTCATTCTGGGACCGTTGTTTACATTAGGCTACCATAGCTAAGTCAGTAAGGTATGCCACAAAATATTCTACGAAGTGGAAATTCCCACGTGCATATCATTCTGGATTTTAGACATTTGCTTTTCTTGGAAAAGAACTTTAAAGTCACACCAACTTTCACATTTCCATCCATAGTTTTGTGATCACAATTAAGAGTAATGGAACGCATCTCATTCTGGGCAATATTTTTACAAATCCCCATTCGACCACCGGTGGCAAACGACTGTTGCATGTAAACACGGCTAAAACTCATCCCATTCCTCGCCTCTTCCTGCTCCTCCTCGCTCCAGTCCTACCATGAACTCTGTAAATCGGTCGTTGAACGCTGCTTTTAGCAAAGAAAATAAATTTGGACAGATGCCTGTCAACGGTGGACGTACCCCACAACACAGAAGGGATAGGGTCCAGACAGCAGTCTCGAGTTAGGAATACAGCTGAACAGGAGGTGGTGGGGAATAGGTAGTTGAAGAGCGTGGGCGAAGTCGAGGGAAACAAAGTTAGATCTGCATTAAAATGGAAATCCTGTGACTAGAGTGAGTGCAACGTTAGAGAAGTTGGGAAAATCAAAGACAGTAGAATGGAATTTGAGCCAATGGAAAGTAGGCTACGCCGAAACTAGACACTGGACAGACACACACGCGAGTCTGCATGAATAGGTAGGGTAGAAAATAGAAACCAGACATAACAGACCTTTAGAAAAGCCTGAAAGTGAGTACTATAACTGTGGAAAAAATAGAAAGATACTCATGGTATAATCCATTGATCTCAGTGAAATTTATTTTTTTTAAACTTCTAGGTCTGGCTGGCCAAGTGGTACCTGTCTCCTCAACTTGTACCGTTAATTTTCCTAGCAATCCACCATTTTGCCACAAATCCTCCACACAGACCGTCATTATTTAAAGCCTTCACATTCAGGTGCACTGCGTTTTATTGTCTTAATGTTTTTTTTTCAGGGTACTTCATATTAGCTTGCCTTTACTGAGCAGAAACAATAAATCTCTTTTATTTCACTTCAGCGCCCCCTCGGCCTTTGCGGCATTCTTCCGCGTGACGAATATAAATTTAAACCACTAAATCGTACAGCACAACAAATATATGAACACGGAAGACAATCATAAACTAGAAGAGTTTGGTACTGTTTTTACAAGAAAAACAATCAAGAAAATAAAATAAAAGAGTGCCAACAAAAGACATAAAGGAAGAAACTGAAAGAAGAGGAAGACAAAAACAAGAAAGGGCAAGAAGAAAATGAAAATGAGATATCCAACCACGTGCGATGAGATAACGAGTTCGCTAGCGCGTACATGCATCACCTTGTTGTCTCAAACACGAGTTGGTCTAGGACGTCTAGGTAGTTTGAGGATGAGTGGTCGATCCTATTAGGATGACATCAGAAAGACAAGCGCCCCCCCCCCCCCACCGTATCTGATCACTGAAACACTCATTCTTGCGGCGTACCTTGCCCCGACCCCGACACAGGATTGGTGCGCCCTCATTCGCAATTTCATTGTTTCAATTAGACCTTGCGCTCCAGCCCACAAGTTGGATGTCGTGTCGTGGCCATCCAACTGCTCAGCCAATCAAAAATCAGCTGGTGTGCACCAAGGCTCAGATTCCTAAATTTGTTGATCAAATATTATTTTAATGTTGGTTTTGATTTCGAGTAACAACAAAGTCGTGTTAACACTATAACGTTGACGGGCAGGATGTGTGTAGCGGCTGATAATTATGCCGCTGCTGTTTCCTGAGTAGGGAGAAACAAAATTGAGAAGCATTGCTGTAAACAATGAACTTCTTTGAAGGACTTCTTCTCCTCTAAAGCTGTGTTCTCATGTGTACGGAAACGACTACCGAAACGAAAATGATATGCGGAAACGACGTGCGGAAATAAAACTTTGTGTTCCCATGTGTACGGAAACGGAAACGGCCAAAATAAAGGAAATTCTCACTTTTGTTTCTCTAGTCATGAGATTCGTTCTTTGCATTCTGCTATTTTTTTCTCTCTCTTACACCACGGCATCTCTTTCGCCCAGAGCCGAATGCAGTTTCTTGCTTTGGGAAAAGGAGTCCGTTTTAATATCTCTCTCCTCCACCACAGAGGTATCAAAAGAAAACAAAAACGTCCCCGAGAGCGCCGGTGGTGGGTGAACGAGTATATCTCCATTCTTTCTTCCAGCTCTCCGCTCAAATTAACACGTTGCAGCATAAATTGTGTGAGAAATTGAGAAAGAGTCCTGAAATCAACTTTAAATGATGGCCCCCACCGTTTGTTCCATCAGATAGTCCGATCCCAAAGAAGCAGACGAACAATGTACTTAAAGACAAACAGAAAGCTTTAGAGGCGATCTTTTTTGCCATCCAGCATTCGAAGCAGTAATGTTGCCTAATTCGGTATATATATTCTGTTGTGAGTTTTCCAAATCGATTGTTCTGACAGTGTGTGGGAGTAATGTTCCTCACGTGAGCAATGTGCATGTGTGCCGTATGCGTCAGGGACCTGTGTGCCTTTGATGTTATATTCAATGTAGTTCTACTACTGGTGGTGTGACAACAAATCTCCTAACAATAGGGTGACGAAGTTATATCTTATCTTATCCTATATTGTTTGTCACAAGAATTACAATGGTTAACCATGCAACAGATGTTCACTGTTTCATTACAGACATCCCTTTTTTCCATTTTTTAAACGAGCCTGTCTTTGCCTGGTAGTGATGTAATTGCAAATAATTCTGATTTCCAAATTTGTATTGGAAAATCTCAGCAATTAAGTTTATATTAGCCTTGAGGTTTTCTTTTCTTTTTTATGTAATGCACAATTCTCAAAGACTCCACACTATAAGCAATCATGTTATGACACAGATATGTACATGTCTATTATATGTATTTACGTATTTCCATATTCTCAACTCAGGAATACTGGAATAGAGATCCAAGGAGTAGACTTGCTCTACGAGCCGTAAAGGGGAAAAGGGGGTGGGAGAGAGTCAGCGAATTAAAATTGTACATAGGGGCGGGGGAGATGTCGGGAAAGCATGGGGATTGTGCAGTTTTTAATTATGAAACTGATTTTGTTTGAAAGGATAAAGAGGAAAAAAGCAAATTAAGTGGTTGGATTTTGTAAAACTCAAATTGAATAATAGATCTGGTTTCTTAAATACAACAGTCCAATAGTCCATATCTAGATCTAGTCCATACAAAATGCTATCAAGTTTTAGAACACCAAGGCCTTGTCATGGACAGTCACCTCTAATGGCTGCTCGTACGAGTGGGGGGGGGGGGGTTGAAGTCAAGATTGTAAAAGATGTACAGGGTTACGGAGTGAAAATGTGGGGGAAGTAAGACATGGATAAAATCAATCCTACATAGACCTACATTTAGCCAAATATAAATACATACAGGGTTGGTGTTAAAACAGCCGTCTGTGAGGTGACCCACTGATGATGATGATTACTACATACATTAAGATATCAGTGTAGCTGGTAATCATTGTGCTCACGTAGCAGCAGTTTCTTTACAGCTTTACCAAACAAAAAACAATTTAGTAAAAACGTGAAGTCAAAGGATAAAGCACAAACTCAACAGTCAATCATTTCTCCCCATCGCCCTTGCTGTACTTTCCCAAATATATTAATTGTGTAAATGGGAGTCCTTGTGGTCTGGCCTCCTCAGGTCAAAAAGTCTCTTGTTTTGTCTAACAAGCTCAATGAGCTTCTCCATATCACTGCTTGTTATGTGCCACGGTCTTGGCATCTTTGCAATACGAAGGTTTCCGCCACACCGTTTGACCCACAGAGCCAGCAGGTTTCCGCCACACTGTTTGACCCACAGAGCCAGCAGGTTTCCGCCACACTGTTTGACCCACAGAGCCAGCAGGTTTCCGCCACACTGTTTGACCCACAGAGCCAGCAGGTTTCAGTTCATACAAAAAAAAAAAAAAAGCGCGGGGGAAAAAAGGCGGGAATGACGTAAGTTCCGGCTTGCGGCAATGCGGCAACGGCTAAAAATCGCTACCCAGTGCGAAAATTTTTTTTTAGACGTTTCCGCACGTCGTAGTCGTTTCCGTTTCCGCACACATGAGAACACCCTCTCTGTTTTACTACTTGATGGATTTTTTTTGTCGTTTCCGCACGTCGTAGTCGTTTCCGTTTCCGCACACATGAGAACACCCCTTTATGCTTCCAATTTGGAGGCGGCAAACAAATGAAAAATAAATAAATAGGAATGGGCAAATAAAAAATTATAAAAAAAACCAATGCTGCGTCACTAAAGCTATATTTGATAGATTTCTCTTTCTTGGGTGCTTGTTTTTTGTTTCGGAAGGGGGGGGGGGGCTGAGTTCGTATCGATGTGAACTTGATATACCCCAGACAGCCTTGTTTAAGCGATATCGCACGTGCTTCAGTTCAGTATCAACTCTATAAGATACAGTGCAGCTGGCGCGGCAGGGTGATATATTGTCCAAAGCAGACAGACTTCTATTGGGTCAAAGTGAACCAGCTGAGCTGAAGGAGAAAGTGGGGATATTGTGCTGTGTTTTGTTTTATTATGGGTTTTTAAATTGCGTTCTCTACGCCCCTTTTCATCAAAAGGACGCTATATCAGAGGCGAGATTTGGAGAGGCTTGTCCCTTTAAAAAGCACTGCCAGCGAGTTAGGTCTGACAGCTCGCCTCAAACGGAATTCAAACTTTAGGCCCTCTCGCATTTGAGCCAAGGCTCTTACCACTGGGCCACTCTGCCGACGTGGAATTGGGTGATTTCTTTGCCACCCAAAGAAAAAAAACGATGGTTTGTTTTTCACTTCGTGAATCCAGAGTTCATTCCCATTTGAGATCCAAGACGTAAATGCCAGGTGTGGGTGGGAGCGGGGAGACTGATAATGGGCGTGTTTGACATTCATTCGTACTGTCTGTACTATTTCATCATGAATGGAAAAGTACCGAATAGAATAGGTCACTGAGAACGACACAAACCAGGGCTTCCTCACTCTGCCACTGCAGTAAACAAAAGGGAAAGAAAAGCGTACTTCGTTGGGGACAAATGCAAGGGACTGGCTGGAGACGCATGACAAAAGTAATGCAATAATTTGCAAGTGCATTAAAACTGTTTTCATGCGTACAGTACAGAACAAGGAGAAACTGCAGTGAAAGAGGAAACGGCCTAGGCATGATAGTTCAATTTTCAAATACAAAATACCATAGTAGCATTTTATCGGTTCCCAGCGGGGTAAAAACGTATGTCACAGTTAGTCTAGAGCCAGCAAACAAATGGAAATAAATAAATGAGCAAATAAATAAATAAATAACACTGTGTCACTATTACTACATTCGATAGATTTCTCTTTCTTTTGTTACTATGGCTACATTCGATAGATTCCTCTTTCTTGGGTTACTATTGCTACATTCGATAGATTCCTCTTTCTTGGGTGACTATTGCTACATTCGATAGATTTCTCTTTCTTGGGGTACTATTGCTACATTCGATAGATTTCTCTTTCTTGGGTGACTATTGCTACATTCGACAGATTTCTCTTTCTTGGGCGACTATTGCTACATTCGACCGATTTCTCTTACTTGGCTTAAACATTCGATAGATTTCTCTCTCTTGGGTTATGATGCTACTTTCGATAGATTTCTCTTTCTTGTGTTACTATTGCTACATTCGATAGATTTCTCTTTTTTGTGTTACTATTGCAACATTCCATAGATTTCTCTTTCTTGGGTTATGCTGCTACATTCGATACATTTCTCTTTCTTGGGTCACTATTGCAACATTCCATATATTTCTAGATATGATATTTTTTTTTATGGCAAACTTGGCTTCAAAAGAGGGGGAGCAAGAAAGAGGTAAGAATCAATAATATGCATTTAGTATCATCAGCTCGTTTGGGCAAAACGAAAACGGCATTTCCCCGCATTCCAGACGTCACAAACTCTGCAATAACCGGCAGGTTAATCATAATTATGACCCGTCCAATCACCGAATCATGTCCATCCACTGCAGGATGTAGCCCTCCGACAGTGTCTTCCATTCTTTTCTGCCGATGTCTGTGTTCCTCATCCCATGTTGTTCCCTCTCTCTATGTAATGTCGACCTGCTGTCTTCTTCCTGGTCGTCCCCTTGTTCTTTTTCCTGTCCTTGCTTGCCAGACTAACAGTCAAACTACAGGTGTCAAAAAGTGTACCCTTCATTTCATGCAGAATACTGGACGTCTGGATAGAGCCATGGCCTGAATATTCCGATTATCCATTATCGGTTTTCTTGAAGTTTTTGGTTCTTTTGATTGGGACCGAGTTTCTTGGAAGATTTTTTTTCTAATATTGAGGTTTGTCATTGTCCTTAAATGTGTGATTTTTATTCTTTATTCTTGTATTTTTTATTGGAAAGGTTTTTAATATGTGCGAGTCTGTCGATGTTCTCATGTAAAAAGCAACAACACAACAGGTGCCACATGCATGCAACGAGACCCTATGCGTGATCAAATGTCTATGTTTTGTTTATTTGTGTGTATGTATTTGTACGTGAGCGACGTGGCCTTATATGCGAATACAATTTTATCAAGCCTGATTCCCGTGCGATTTTTGACGTATGCTCGTACATACCCGGTACCGCATGTTTGGACAGCATTAATTCATTCTACAAGACAAGAAATTATGACGTTTCAACGTCCAGAGATTGCGAGGCATGTCGTGGTCATATATTTTTCCCATCCCGTGTTTTATCATCAATGATTAATCTATTTCTGCCAGCTGATATCAAATTTATTACCTATTATTATGGAGAGATGATATTTCCATAGGACAATAAAATATAATTGGGACATTTGCCGTCATTTGTTATCTCAATGTTCATGAATCAACCGTGTGAATAATTAAGCATAGGTGATGATAAATTACATGGGGATGCAGATTTTCAAATAAATAAAAGCAGGAAGTAAAAAATTCAGTAAGGATGTCTAAAAAAAAACAAAAGGTGGTGTGGGGAGGGAGGGAGAGGGAGGGGGAGAGGGCGGGGGCTGTTGTTAGGGACGCGTTGTATTTTATATTAGAGAGTATTTATTGAGGCTACATGATCAATATTACCTTAGCGAGAAACGGGTATAATGTTTCAGGGGTGGGGTTTGGTTATGAAGGCTACACGTAGCCCCAATAAACACTCCTTTTTATATTGAGTGACTTTATATAGTTTGATTATTAAGGCTATATCATTATGTAGCCTATATAAGGTCACCCTTTATATTATGAACCATTTGCTGAACAGTGAAAATAACTCAGTATTTTCTCTATTTATTTGTATTTGTATTTGTATTTGTATAACTCTTTAATCCCATTTGGGAAATTTTGCCTTTGTGCCATTGCACCCCAGTTACAACTGGAGCAGGCACGTCGTCGCCACAGTGCAGCGCCGGTCGGCGTTTTTTTTTTTTTTTTTTTTTGTGGTGGGGGGATGAGGGGGAGTGGGTGGTAGGGATGAATTTTATTTAATTTTGCCCGGGCAGCGGCCTGTTCGGCCTGCTCTTTACGATTTCCAACTGCCAAGGTATCTTTAACGTGCGCAACGTGCACACGGGCCCTCCGAATTTTTTCGTCCTTATCCGAGAAGACTAGGTACTCGATCCTACCCCTCAATAGGATCAGGGACATGAAAATATGAGAAAAATCCCAAACTTCCAACATGCCTGCACCGGCCGGGTTTAGAACCCGGGACCCTTGGCATGAGAGGCGAGCACCAATCTTAGTTTTGTAATAAGATTACCCGCCCCTTACAACATTTGCTAACAAAACGAGCCATGTTGTGGATGAAAATAAAAACATGTAGTAAGAGGCCCGATTAGACAAAACACCCCGCCTAGAGGCCAGAACAGACACTCCCTGCATAGATATAATAAAAATTAAGACAGCCTAAAATGACCTGGGGTAAATGACAGTGAGGGAAACCTGCCGTGAAAGAGCACAGGCGAATTTCGACATTGTTTCACATAAACACTGCCTCAACCACATACCGTTTTTGGCTGTCATAGACCCTTCCTTACCGAGGAACTTCTGGTCAAGATCGCTGTTTCGTATAGAAAACCTGACACACAACACACGATGGCCGACGCTGGGGTGGACTTGACAATCAAGTGGTATTTAAATGACTATCTATATTAAAAAAACAGCAAGGAAAAAAGTCACTGCTGCCAGGAAGAAATGCCCAGGCCTGAAAAAATTACATCTGAAAGATAATTCTTTTTGCTACTATGTCTATTCCTTTGACATGAAAGCGAAGTATCGTAATTTTGTAATAAATGAAAAGAGGCCTAAAAATATCGAATAATGCTTTCTCCTCAACAATGATGGCCTCCCTCCTGCCTTTGTTTTGTTTCGACTTTAGTACCGTGCATGTCATAAAAAGAACAAGAGGTCGCGAAGGATGAATTTGCACAATGAAAAACTGTAACTGTTAGGGTGGCGACACTACGGCGATCTTCAGAGAAAGAAAACATCCGCCTGAGAGCGCAAAACAGCGTCGTTTCGGTTTCGTTTCGTTTGCGGCAGTTTTCAGTGAAAAACGAAACAAGACGAAAGCGGAAGCGTTGTGTGCTCTAGAAGACGCTGTAGACGTTTTTGACTTCTTATCGCCTTTTCGGCAAGACGAGAAAGTAATCTGTCTTCTGTTACACTAACAGACAGAACTGATAAGGTAGAGAGAGGGAGGAGAAACAGGCACTTTGCATAGGTAGGGAAGATAGTGTACAACGTCATCACTAAACGTGTGGAATTTATTATTGGTCTAAATTTAGTGCATTTGATTTGAATCGCGAATTCGCGATATTAAATAAAATTAGTTGTCGGCGAGCCAGTGGCGGCAGGAGCTAATCGCGATTCGAGTCAGTCGACGACAGAAGGTTATATGAATCAAAATCATTCGAATCAGACGGAGAGTCAGCAAAGACAAGAGACAGAGGAACGGCCTAGACCGAGCTCAAAGCAAAACGTTGTGACAAAGGCTCGTTGCTCCATCGCCCACTCCGAGCAGAGAAGGTCAAGATGGAAGCCGACCTCGTGGTGTGGCAGCATGGACTATAACATAACCATGCGCTTACTGAACTTGTGTGTGCGTGTGTGTGGGGGGGGGGGGTAATCGGTCGATTTCTTTATTCACCAAAAATTGAAAAACAAACAAAAGAAATCTGCGTAGACAATACTGAACTGGCAAGAAGCAAATATTATTCAAATTTTTTGTTTCTCCTCTCTCGTGTAATTTGTGGAGAATGAACTGAAATGTGAAGGGTTCGATCGTCGAACTACTGCGTAGTCGAAGTTTCATCACTGCAGCCAGCAACCCAAAGGTAGTCCTCTGTATAGGATGTTTGCACAAAGCAATGATATCGTTCTCTCGTAGATCCGCTGTTGACAGCATTGACCGACGTCTGTTTGATGTAGAGAACCCACCCCTACGGTAATCCTACCTACTCTACGGGGATATCTTACACAAATACGTCGGATTGGCGTAGGGGTGCTGGCTGGGAAATTCCCTGGAATGCTTGACATACAAGTGCCTCAACAAATTGAATACCTGTGTATTCTTCGTATAGATGTGCATTACTGTAGGCCTATTATGTTTTTCCCAAGTAGGCAGGAAACAGCAGCTTGTTCCCCTTTCTCCTCTCCCAATAGATCCACTCTGGACTTTTCATAGGTGCCATGCTCAATTACAGTAATACATGTAATTACATTCTGCCTCTATGGGCTTAAAATTAAAGCCTATCAAATTCATTGTCCCCTCATACATGCACGTAAATTGAAGAAGCGTAAGAACAACAGAAAATCTATAGGGTCGCCTTTCTTCTTACAGCTTTTTCTTTTTTGCCATATTTTGACAGAGGTAGGTTAGGTTTACTGTCGCCAATATGTCGTAATGGGGATAGGCGCTGATTTGGCTTCCTACCGCCGGATGATGAGTGTGATACATGATCATTACCTATAATTATAATGTTTCATAGCTATCGCAAACAGAGCAGGCAAAGCACAGAAAGAAAGGAATATCTTCCCTGCCTAAGCAAAGTAGACTTGTTACACAAGAAATATCTTCCCGACCTAAAAAATGTGCAGAGACTAAAATATTCTCCTTGCCTAAGTTAAGTGAAGAGTCAAGAAATATCTTCTCTGCATGCACTTTGCACATAGGGATTGCATAGGCTGGGGATATCTTCCTTACCTATGAAAAGTGAATAGGCAGGGGATATCTTCCCTACCTATGCAAGATGAATAGGTAAAAAGTGTATAGGTGGGGGATATCTTCCCTACCTATGCACTTCCTTATAATAAACTAGAGGTAAGACTCGGTCACGTCACATAGCCGCAAATAGAAAGCCCGGCAGCCATCTTTGCTTACGGCAAGCGATTGCAAACACGGTGTCAAGGCCAATGCTAACGAAAGTAGTTTTTGTCGGAAGGCCTCAGTATTTTATTATTGTTCATTCCTCTTTAGAGATGGAGGTTCAAATTCATCCGTACATTTTGTATTTTGTCATAATTCATAATGTTTGTTGTTTTTTTTCTTTTGGTGGGATTACATTTTTTACATTTTCGTGGTTCACCCAATCCATAAATTAAGTCTGCTCATTACTACTGTAATCCCTGTTCAAACAATCTGAAAGACCGTATTTTTTTTATTCTTGGATTTTTTTACTTTAGCCGTACCGTCTAGGTCGAAGCACGCTTGCCGAAGTTGGCTTTACTTTAGCCGTACTGTCTAGGTCGAGGCAGGCTTGCCGTAAGTTGGCCGCCACCTTTACTTCACCTACCGACGACGCCACGCGGAGACTTGCGTAGCGCTAGTCTGACCTCTAGCTATAATTATATAACCTCTTTGATTTGGGTACTTTATTTATGTTTGATATTTAGAGCTTCATCAATTTAAATTCCACAAGTGGAATTAAATAGTTTCGTAAATATTTTATTACATTGGTAAAAATTTCAAAAGTTGTTTTGTATGAATCTGACAAGAGTTTTGTGAATCAGTACAAACGTTTTCAAATCAAGTTGCAGATTTTAGCCTCTCTCAGAAAGGACAGAAGCGCCGGAGGTCCACGTCAGAAATAATTCTTTCATGGATCCGCAGGCATAATGCCTTCTTCGGACGGATATGCATGAAATCTGCACTTAAAAATTAGACTGGGAAAGGCCCGTCGTTAAATTCCTGATATTTTGTCTCCGACAAGTTTTCGTCACAGCCTTAGTACAGATCCCTGATATATTCGGGGTCGGCGGTATGAGAACTGTCACAGTGCCTCGCTTAAGAAAACTGGCTGGAAATGAAGAAAGCAATCAGACCCAAATAATGATGCCTGGAAACAAAGTTACTGAAGACTGCAAGGGTGTTAATGACCGCCCGATGGCGGGGTACCTCAGCAAAACATTATACAGTGTCATTGTGATCCTAGTGAAGATAATCATCAATTAGACGTAGATCAATTGAGTAATTACTCCTCTTTTTTATGCGCCCTAGGTGTCCGCTAATATTTCACACCGGAATCAATAGATGTCATCTCTGTGATACCATTATTCTAGCCAAGACAGTAATGGCACTTCCTCGTCATTAGGACTTTGTTCATATCCCATTTGTATGTATAATTAATGCGTTTCTATCTTTATGACTTCCAAGTATATCATTAGTCAGGGTCCACTTCGAATATGGACGGTTGTTGCCTGTGGATGATCAAAGATTCGTGATGTGCATTTAGTGTTATGGTAATAAGCATCCGTGTTATAGCATGGCTCATTCCACAATTATATAGAAACAGAAAGCTTCCAGTGGAAATTCATTAAACTCTCTAATTTGAAATCATCACTCTTCTCTGAAAGATCTGAAATATTAAAATGCGCCGACTGTGACATTTTTAGCGCCTATGATTATCAACAAAAACTGCAGGAACAAGATACACCATTAGAATCAATTATTTCTAATTAGTAATAGCTCTACATCCTTGCCACTCCCATCTCCATCCACTCAAAACTGCAAGGCCATGATGTTAAAGCATACATTATGAAGAATACCAAAACGCTGCAAACATGGTATCAAAGAGACTGCTAAAATACAATAAATATTATGCCGTTATAGAAAAGTCAGGATTCTGTTTTCTTCAACAAGTTCAAACAGAAAACCTTGGGAGCTGAATCTAATGGGTTTTTTGATGCTATCTTGGCATTTGATTAAAGTGTTGTTGTTGTTTTTGCACGAAAATAATATTAATTAGGTCTGAGCCGAGTACGAGTCTGGAGGAAAAGCACATCGACACGGTAATGTCCATGTTGCTCGTATTGTGCATTTTGCGTTATGGTAATAAGTATTCGTGTTATAGCATGGCTCATTCCACAGTCATATAGAAACAGAAAGATGAATTAAGACGATAGACAAAATATAGCAGGATGATAGGACTGAAGGAGCATGCAATGGCATGCTGTATCAAATAAAAGTATACATGTATTTAGCAGACGCCAGTGGATGGAAAACATTTAAAATTTGGTAATTAAAACTGGGCATTTAAAGATAATGTGTGATGTATTTGTTTCTGTAGTTTTGTTTGTGTATGTGTGTTTGTTTGTTCGTTTGGTTGGTTGGTTGGTTGGTTGGTTGGTTGGTTGGTTGGTTGGTTGGTTGGTTGGTTGGTTGGTTGGTTGGTTGGTTGGTTGGTTGGTTGGTTGGTGGTGGGTTGGTTGTTGTTGTTGATGATGTTTTTTTCCACGTTCTTAGAAAAGCTTCTTTCATTCGCTAGTTCTTTGTTTAGATTATCATTGTCCCTCATGTCATAAAAAATGTCTCCCACTTCACAAACTCTTCAACTGCCTGTGAGAGGAGCATTCTCCCACATTTACTTGGCCTCTAGCTTGAGATCATTTGCCAACAGTGATTCAAACCTGCAGAATGATGTGTCTCTGCACGCTACCACGCCAATAGAAGATTGAAAGAAAAAAGAGCTTTACTGAGTGTCTCACACCCAGATTTACTTCCAGCTAATCAATCTTCCATTTCGCAAGAATAATTCCTGCACATCATCCTTTCTTTCTCTGATTTTCTCTTTATGAAACCGTAAGGAAAAAACGAGCCTTAAACTGACCTGGGCAAAGTTTTATATGTGTCTGAATATGAGTTACAGATTTGTTCATGAGATTGTACTGAAAAAAAAAAGAGAGAGATGGGGTAATCCAAGGGGAGTGGGGGGGGGGTGACAGACAAACACACAGACGGATCGACAGAGACACAGACAGGCAGGCTGAAACACACAGAGAGACATAGAAGGAGACAGAGACACAGACAGGCAGGCTGAAACACACAGAGAGACATAGAAGGAGACAGAGACACAGACAGGCAGGCTGAAACACACAGAGAGACATAGAAGGAGACAGAGACACAGACAGGCAGGCTGAAACACACAGAGAGACATAGAAGGAGACAGAGACACAGACAGGCAGGCTGAAACACACAGAGAGACAAAGAAGGAGACAGAGACACAGACAGGCAGGCTGAAACACACAGAAAGACATAGAAGGAGACAGAGACACAGACAGGCAGGCTGAAACACACAGAGAGACAAAGAAGGAGACAGAGACACAGACAGGCAGGCTGAAACACACAGAGAGACAAAGAAGGAGACAGAGACACAGACAGGCCGGCTGAAACACACAGAGAGACAAAGAAGGAGACAGAGACACAGACAGGCAGGCTGAAACACACAGAGAGACAAAGAAGGAGACAGAGACACAGACAGGCAGGCTGAAACACACAGAGAGACAAAGAAGGAGACAGAGACACAGACAGGCAGGCTGAAACACACAGAGAGACAAAGAAGGAGACAGAGACACAGACAGGCAGGCTGAAACACACAGAGAGACAAAGAAGGAGACAGAGACACAGACAGGCAGGCTGAAACACACAGAGAGACAAAGAAGGAGACAGAGACACAGACAGGCAGGCTGAAACACACAGAGAGACAAAGAAGGAGACAGAGACACAGACAGGCAGGCTGAAACACACAGAGAGACAAAGAAGGAGACAGAGACACAGACAGGCAGGCTGAAACACACAGAGAGACAAAGAAGGAGACAGAGACACAGACAGGCAGGCTGAAACACACAGAGAGACAAAGAAGGAGACAGAGACACAGACAGGCAGGCTGAAACACACAGAGAGACAAAGAAGGAGACAGAGACACAGACAGGCAGGCTGAAACACACAGAGAGACAAAGAAGGAGACAGAGACACAGACAGGCAGGCTGAAACACACAGAGAGACAAAGAAGGAGACAGAGACACAGACAGGCAGGCTGAAACACACAGAGAGACAAAGAAGGAGACAGAGACACAGACAGGCAGGCTGAAACACACAGAGAGACAAAGAAGGAGACAGAGACACAGACAGGCAGGCTGAAACACACAGAGAGACAAAGAAGGAGACAGAGACACAGACAGGCAGGCTGAAACACACAGAGAGACAAAGAAGGAGACAGAGACACAGACAGGCAGGCTGAAACACACAGAGAGACAAAGAAGGAGACAGAGACACAGACAGGCAGGCTGAAACACACAGAGAGACATAGAAGGAGACAGAGACACAGACAGGCAGGCTGAAACACACAGAGAGACAAAGAAGGAGACAGAGACACAGACAGGCAGGCTGAAACACACAGAGAGACAAAGAAGGAGACAGAGACACAGACAGGCAGGCTGAAACACACAGAGAGACAAAGAAGGAGACAGAGACACAGACAGGCAGGCTGAAACACACAGAGAGACAAAGAAGGAGACAGAGACACAGACAGGCAGGCTGAAACACACAGAGAGACAAAGAAGGAGACAGAGACACAGACAGGCAGGCTGAAACACACAGAGAGACAAAGAAGGAGACAGAGACACAGACAGGCAGGCTGAAACACACAGAGAGACAAAGAAGGAGACAGAGACACAGACAGGCAGGCTGAAACACACAGAGAGACAAAGAAGGAGACAGAGACACAGACAGGCAGGCTGAAACACACAGAGAGACAAAGAAGGAGACAGAGACACAGACAGGCAGGCTGAAACACACAGAGAGACAAAGAAGGAGACAGAGACACAGACAGGCAGGCTGAAACACACAGAGAGACAAAGAAGGAGACAGAGACACAGACAGGCAGGCTGAAACACACAGAGAGACAAAGAAGGAGACAGAGACACAGACAGGCAGGCTGAAACACACAGAGAGACAAAGAAGGAGACAGAGACACAGAGGGATACACAGAGAGACAAAGAAGGAGACAGAGACACAGAGGGATACACAGAGAGACAAAGAAGGAGACAGAGACACAGAGGGATACACAGAGAGACAAAGAAGGAGACAGAGACACAGAGGGATACACAGAGAGACAAAGAAGGAGACAGAGACACAGAGGGATACACAGAGAGACAAAGAAGGAGACAGAGACACAGAGGGATACACAGAGAGACAAAGAAGGAGACAGAGACACAGAGGGATACACAGAGAGACAAAGAAGGAGACAGAGACACAGAGGGATACACAGAGAGACAAAGAAGGAGACAGAGACACAGAGGGATACACAGAGAGACAAAGAAGGAGACAGAGACACAGAGGGATACACAGAGAGACAAAGAAGGAGACAGAGACACAGAGGGATACACAGAGAGACAAAGAAGGAGACAGAGACACAGAGGGATACACAGAGAGACAAAGAAGGAGACAGAGACACAGAGGGATACACAGAGAGACAAAGAAGGAGACAGAGACACAGAGGGATACACAGAGAGACAAAGAAGGAGACAGAGACACAGAGGGATACACAGAGAGACAAAGAAGGAGACAGAGACACAGAGGGATACACAGAGAGACAAAGAAGGAGACAGAGACACAGAGGGATACACAGAGAGACAAAGAAGGAGACAGAGACACAGAGGGATACACAGAGAGACAAAGAAGGAGACAGAGACACAGAGGGATACACAGAGAGACAAAGAAGGAGACAGAGACACAGAGGGATACACAGAGAGACAAAGAAGGAGACAGAGACACAGAGGGATACACAGAGAGACAAAGAAGGAGACAGAGACACAGAGGGATACACAGAGAGACAAAGAAGGAGACAGAGACACAGAGGGATACACAGAGAGACAAAGAAGGAGACAGAGACACAGAGGGATACACAGAGAGACAAAGAAGGAGACAGAGACACAGAGGGATACACAGAGAGACAAAGAAGGAGACAGAGACACAGAGGGATACACAGAGAGACAAAGAAGGAGACAGAGACACAGAGGGATACACAGAGAGACAAAGAAGGAGACAGAGACACAGAGGGATACACAGAGAGACATAGAAGGAGACAGAGACACAGAGGGATACACAGAGAGACAAAGAAGGAGACAGAGACACAGAGGGATACACAGAGAGACAAAGAAGGAGACAGAGACACAGAGGGATACACAGAGAGACAAAGAAGGAGACAGAGACACAGAGGGATACACAGAGAGACAAAGAAGGAGACAGAGACACAGAGGGATACACAGAGAGACAAAGAAGGAGACAGAGACACAGAGGGATACACAGAGAGACAAAGAAGGAGACAGAGACACAGAGGGATACACAGAGAGACAAAGAAGGAGACAGAGACACAGAGGGATACACAGAGAGACAAAGAAGGAGACAGAGACACAGAGGGATACACAGAGAGACAAAGAAGGAGACAGAGACACAGAGGGATACACAGAGAGACAAAGAAGGAGACAGAGACACAGAGGGATACACAGAGAGACAAAGAAGGAGACAGAGACACAGAGGGATACACAGAGAGACAGGGAGGAGGGCAGCCAAGGACGGAGAGGGGGGGGGGCAGGAGAGACACCAGAGACTAAGAGGAGGAGAGCAATACCAGACAGAAAGACAGACAAACAAACAGACAGAGACCAAATGAGAGAGAGAAATACAGGGCGGAGGGAGAGAGACACCAGCGACATAGCAGAGACTAAATGGGAGAGAGAAAGAATGAAAGAGAAAAAGAGAGGGAGAGAGAGAAAGAGAGAGACTCTTGGTCACCAGGCAATTATAAAAATGTTGAAGTTCATACGACTGTCTGGACACTTGGAGAATTGAGAAGGATTTGTTCAAGTACACGCGACCGTCATATTGTGTAGCTGCTCTCCAGCCAGAGGGATGGGTCACCCCGCCGTCTTGGTGAGGACTACACCACAATTGGCACGGTCAAAAATTTGTTCAGAGGAGCGGGGCGGGAGGGGGGTGGGAATCAGCATTTGTGGGATTAAGAGAAAAATGTCCAGATTATTGGAAATTTAACTAGGAACATTTCTCACTATGATTTCCATCTATTTAAGCCCAGTCAAAATACACCACAAATTTTCGGTGCGACTTATAGAAATAAATCAGTTGATGTCCATTATATTTTGTATTTGTCACAAGTTCGAAACATGACAACATATATCTATTTTCCACAGTATAATTTCCCACACCAGATTCTGCAAATTCTTCCCATCTTTAACCCTAGAGTGCTCAGGCCTACATTCCTTTACCCAATGGTTTTGAAACGTACAAAGTTGAAATAAAATATAATTATTTAAAGAGAGAGAGAGAGAGAGAAAGAGACAACATTCTCACACACAAAACCTGTGTTGATAAAATCAGCAAGTTTTCAAATATGAAGCCCTAGGCATCTGATGACATTGTTTCAAATAAAATGCACAACTTCGAACCTTCAATCTTCAGTAACAAAAATTTTTGCGATTATATAGGAATCTTAGTTTGGGTGTTAATGGGAAGGTGTTGCACTGATGAAAGAGGAACAGTGCACGAAGGAGAGTTAGCAGAATATCTCAGCTGCTGCTCCTGTTGCCCTAATTGAGTCCTCGTGTTCCTGTCAAAGCTACAAGGCGAATAACCTTCCCGGGGTTCAGGGCCAAACTGTCTTATCCACCCGCTAATACATCTCAGGAACCGTGTGTTATACGGGACACTTGGTAGTAACGGAACTGAAGCCAAATACTGCCGCTATCGGAATCGAGACTTTCGGTTTTCTGAGCAAATGTGCCAAGCAAGTCTGATTGGCATTGAGTTCCAGTCTTCTTCTTCTTCTTCTTTCGTTCACCAATCTAAATCTGCAGATTTGTTCTTTTAATAAAATCTACGGTTTTCTGCAGTTCTGGCAGAGCACCATAGAGTTTGATATTCAGGTCGGTGGGTTGGGGCCAATATGTTTCTCGCAGTGCTGAGAGGAGTGTACAGTTCTGCAATATATGCTCCGTGTTTTGAGGAGACTGGCTGCACTCGCATATGGCAGATGTTCCTATTTTGAACTTGGTGAACATGTGGTGGTGGAGCCTATTGTGACCAGTTCTTAGTCTGAACAACAGTACTTGATCCTCTCTGTTCAGGAGATGATATTTATCCTGTTGGTTTATTTGCTGCCGTCTGTTGTTTTTGATGAGGTTTTTCTTCTCATAGTAGTTTAAGAGGCACTGTGGCTGCTCCAGGCCGGAGCCCTCCTTGGCCAGTTGGTCTGCCTTCTCATTGCCTGGGACTCCACAATGTGATGGTATCCACTGTAGGACTATCCTGCTTCTATTTCCAAGCTGTGTAAAACATTTCTTCAGGTCGTTAAGCTTGCCAGCTTGAAGGGCCTCAAGGACTGATCTTGCATCTGTGAGGAAGACGATGTTGCTGTCCTCTACTTGAAGCTCTGTGGCAGCTGTCATGAGGGCTTTGGCTTCTGATCCATAATTATTGCAGAAGGTTCCGGTTGGCATGCTAATTGCCGTTCTTGTTGAGTCTGGATACTCTATATACACTCCGGCACCTCCGTTTGTTACAGCATTCTCAGCAGAGCCATCTGTGTAGACTCGAACCCATGATTCGCTTGGATACTTGTCATCAAGTAGGCCGAGTACAGCAGTTCTTCTTTCTACTTCACTTTGTTCTCCCTTGTTGAAGACACCATCAACGTCTGTGTGTATCTGGACTTGGGTCTCTGTCTCCTCCGTCCAAGGGGTCTGTTCAGGTACAGATGTCAGGGGGTGGGCAATCTGGGGAAGGTGTGATAGCTGTCTTCTTATTCGCTTTGCCTTGTGAATAAAGCTCGTACGTTTCAGCCTTCCCCTTGCCAGGTCTCCTAGCTTCTCTTTCATTGGGTGATTCTCTATGCTGTTGAATTTCTCTGCCTGGATTGCCACCCTGGTTTCTCTTCGTTCTGCAAGTGTTGCTATCTGGGTGATCTTCTCCATCTCCACAATGGGTGTTGACTTCATTGCTCCTGTGATGATGCGCAAAGCCTGGTTCTGAACTTTGTTTAACATCTGAAGGGCTGAGTTGGACGCTGAACTCCAGGCTGTTGAACCATATTCGAGGTGAGGGCGAATCCCTTGCTGATACACATTCTTGAGAATTCTTTCTGTCGCTCCCCATGATGTGCCGCTCAGTTTCCTCAATATGGCTAGCTTTCTTCTAGCTTTTGTCTCTGCCCTCTCGATGTGATTCCTCCATGAGAGCCTGGTGTCGAATGTGACTCCTAGATAGGTTGGTGCTTTGTCTTCCTTGAGTGATGTCCCATTGAGCTTGATGGCTCCAGCAGTCTGTTTTGGAGACAGGGTGAAAAGAGTAGTGGACGACTTCTCTTCGTTGACTGTGACACACCACTTATTCGTCCATGCTAAGAGGATGTCAGTGGCTCTTTGTAGTCTTCTTGTGGCAACTGTGGCATGTTCTTCCGTACACCACATAACTAGGTCATCTGCATATAGAGCTGTACGTATTCCGCAGGGTAGTTCTTGAACTAGATCATTTATGAAGATCAGGAATAAGGTGGGTGATATTACTCCTCCCTGTGGCACACCGTGTCTCAGCAGTACCTTCTTGCTGTGACATCCATCCAGCTGGACTCTTGCTCTTCTGTTGTGTAGAAGGCTCTTGGTCCACTTGTACATGCTACCAGTCACTTTGTTGTCTCGCAGCTTCCTGAGTAGTCCGTCTTTCCAGACTTTGTCAAAGGCCTTTCGAAGGTCGATCCACACTGCTAATACTTGTTTCTTGTCTTGGAAGGCATCTTCAATGTCCTGTGACAGATAGGTTGCTTGATCCTCTGTGGAATAACACTGACGGAACCCTGCTTGCTGATCAGCCAGTAGGTGGTTGCTTTCCAGGTACCACTTCATTCTGTGGTTGACGATCCGTTCCATGGTCTTGCAGAGGCAGCTTGTCAAGCTTATTGGTCGATAGTTTCTTGCTGTTCCTTTGTCCTTTCCATTTTTGGGTATTGGGACCATGATTGCTTCTCGCCAGATCTGTGGTACTTCTCCAGTTTTCCAGCTGACGTTGAAGATCTCTAGTAATTTATTCAGAGCTCCGGATCCGAGTTTCTTGATCATCTCATTTGGTATTCCATCTGCACCTGGTGACTTCCGCAGTTTTAGTTTGCTTATGGCAAGGTCTAGTTCTTGCCGTGTGATCTTTGTGTTCATGACTTCTGGCTGGTCTCCTTCGTTTCTCTCCGGGGCCTTGTCATTTCTTGCCTCCTTTAACTTGCTTGTACTTACCTCTATGTTACAGTCCTTAGCAAACACATCTGCAAAAACATTCGCTGCTGTTTTCTTGGTTAGGGTCTTGCCATTCTCTTGCAAAGTGACTCTGATGTTACTATCTGTTCCTTCATCATTTAGAGCTTTAACCAGGTTCCATAGTTTCCTGCCGTCTTTTTCAAAGTTGAGGGAGGCTGTTTTCTCTTTCCAGCTCTTGCGTCGTGCCTGGAGCTTTCCTCTTTGAAATCTTGCCTTAGCTTGCTGGAGGGCATTGTGTTGCTGTTGTCCTGGGTTGTTTTCAGCCTGTATTCGTGCCTTTTCTACTTCTTGGTGGAGTTCGTCAAGATCCTTGTTCCAGTATGGTTTGTAGTTCTTTCGTGCTCCACGAGGTATTGTTTCCTTGGCAGCTTGAAGAATAGATGAGTTGAACTCTTGCACAATGGTGTTGATGTTTTTCCCTGTTGAAATTATACTTGTGGCAAGCACGCTTGTTCTGTGTCTGAACATCATCCAATTGGCCTTCTTGTAGTTCCATCTGGCAAGGGTGCTGCTGTTCTTTATTAGCTCGTTTTCCACCATGATGAAAACAGGGCGATGGTCACTTCCTCCAAGTTGTTTCCCCACAGTCCTTTTGATCTTCCAGTCCAGGTCTGGTGTATAGAAGGCTATATCCGGTGTTGAGGTGGTATGCCAGCATCTTGAGTAAAATGTAGGTGGGTCTGTGGGCTGATTTATGAGAAGCAGTCCTAACTCATCCTGCCATGTTTCAACCTCCTCACCTCTCTTGTCCATGTGTTCATAGCCCCAGCTTTGGGAGTGGCTGTTGAAGTCTCCACATGCTATTAGCCTACCTCTAAAGGGAATTGTATCCAGGGACATGGATCGGTCGTTTGGGCAGTAATAATTGAGGATGTGGAATTCCGTCTGATCTGTCCTGATGTGTAGTAGATGATATTCTGCTCCCTCCATTAGCACTTGAATCCGGCTTGCTCTGATGTTGTTTCTCACCAAGGTTAGAATTCCTCCTTTTCTTCTGTCTGTCCGGTCGTTTCTAAAGCACTGGTATCCTCTTACCTTGAAAGCAACGTCTTTGCTGAGGTGGGTTTCTTGGATGCAGCAGATACTTACTTTCTCCTCAAAAAGGATGTTTTCTAGCTCTAACTTCTTGCTGTATCCATCTTTCTTGCTGTTGACTCCTTCAGCATTCCAGTGCATTATCTTTAAAGGTTGCTCCTTATCTTTGATGGTTTGGCCAGTAGCATTCCTCTCCTGCCCCCCGGCTCCCCGGGGCAGTCGAGAGGGACCTCCAGTAGCTTGGGTGGGCCCCTTCGAGGCTGGGGGGCCCGGCACTGCCGCTGCCTGGGGGGACTTCACAGGGCGAGCACCATGACGATAACTAACTGCAGACCTAGACATAATAGTGAAAAGGGTGCGTGGTATCTAGGTTAGGCGCCGTACTCTGGCCAGATACCTCCGTCTTCAGCTTATTTTGCTAGAGCAGAGTTTGCTCATGCTCGGCGAGATGGCTCGGCCACATTTGTTTCACACCCCTGGTGGTGTTACTAAAGCCCCCTCACCGGCGGCAAGGAGTGACCTCGAGGGGGTAGTTCCAGTCAAATGATAGATTAATATTTATTTGTTTAAAAATTGTATTATTATTGAGTTAAAGTTCAAAGGAATAATTTCTTGTTTGGAAAATGCCTTGAGTCTTTGGAACACGTTTAATATCTATTCCTCGGCTAGCTCTTAAATCTCCCCCCCCCCCAATTCACACACACACACTTTTCCCCTAACAATCTGATCCGATTTCAATATTTTTTTCACCGTCCTTCTTTCTTTCTTCCGTTGTCGTTTCTTCGCTTTTCTTCCTCTTTCCACTCTCAATTTTAAATTGTCTGGCGTTTTGTGTCTCTCTCCAGTTTGTTCTGCTTTCCAATTTCTCAAAATTCTCCTTTATGAACTCTTTCTTTTTCTTGCCCTTTTGTATTTTCGCCTTACTTCTCAAGGTTTACCATTCTGGACATTCAAGACATCAATCGAGTGTCGGGTGGTTATGAGTGCCATAAATACTAGATCACTACACAGACTTGTGGCATTTTTTATTAATGAAGTCATTTCATTTTCATTTCTCCACGTCCAACCGATTGCCTGTTCAAGCTGTAAAACTCGGCAACACAACGCCACTATTTTCCCCGGTTTTCACCACGGCATTGTTACGAAATTGGAAATAAACCCGACCACAAAGACGCTTGGCGACAATGAAACTCTCATGTCGCCAGGGATGATTTGTGATCCTCAAGGCACAACCCTGGGGTCGTTTCCAAACTGTGCACTATGATCAAATGCGATTAGCTGAACCCAGGCGGGCTGCATTAAACACTGGCAATCAAGGAAAAGTCGGTAAATGAAACACAAACAATGCGTCGGGAACAAGAACTGAAATTAAAAGGGGAAAACTTCTTTAAAAATTAACACCCCCCCCCCCTTTCCCTCAAGAAAGGCCTGCCTTAAAAAATCAGGGTGACAATGGAAGGTAAATCTTTGAAGTAGTTATAGTTGCGTCGGTGTTGTTGTTGTTGCTGTTGCGGCCCTGGTGCTGTTGTTGTTGTTGATATGCATATCCGCATGTGATGACAGGAAAGCATTCATGCGCAAGATTATGCTC
Source organism: Onchidella celtica (assembly GCA_963931925.1). NCBI lineage: Eukaryota > Metazoa > Mollusca > Gastropoda > Systellommatophora > Onchidiidae > Onchidella > Onchidella celtica. The sequence goes on along the minus strand of OZ007571.1, from coordinate 27,751,441 downwards.
ATTCATAAAACTGAAGTGCATATATTATAATATATATGAAATAAATTAGCATAGATGCAATAGTAAAGCCTTGGTACCTGCTAACAGCTGCTTCTCACCTTTCCTCCTTGAAGTATAAGTTGCATGTATAACATTGCCCTCTCTCTCTCTCTCTCTTTCTCTCTCTCTCTCTCTCTCTTTCTCTCTCTCTCTCTCTCTCTCGTCTCCCCCCTTTCTCCTCCTACAGTCTTCTCTCCCATCAGTGTCTGTGTCTGTGTGTGTGTCTTCTCCCTCCCAAGAGAGTCTCATCCTTTCTCTACTCCCCATACTCCAAGAGTCTCTCTCTCTCTCTCTCTCTCTCTCTCTCTCTCTCTCTCTCTCTCTCTCTCTCTCTCTCTCTCTCTCTCTCTCTCTCTCTCTCTCTCCTGTCTACATAGCTCTTCCACATAATTTATTTTCAGCATAGATATCTTACAAACCCACCCTTACCCCTCTCCCAGTAAGCAAGAAACCATGTAGTCAACAAGAGAGCAATGGCTAGTATTGTCAAACCAATCCCTTATTACATTTGTAAGGCTTAATAATGTGGTAAATCACCTACATTTCCCTCTCTCGACTCCATGACTCATTCTTAACTGACAGATCTCATGCCATTAGTATAGACGGGTGCAATCCTACTCCGGTATTATCCCGGATCGGTCTTCGTCTACCGGGAATGATCCGGTCACATTCCCCGACGTGGAAAATGAATGAGTCTGCACCACATAGTGGCTTACGCCCTTCCGTTGCCATGGTACTTTTTGCCGTCTCTTAGAAAAAAGAACTAGCCCGTAGTGGCCACGATTAACTACGACCTTTATATTAGATCTTCGTGAGCAATAAATGTGGTGAGAATGTAACAACAACATGACTGACAATAACGATAAATACAAGTACATGAAACGAGCATTGACATACACAAGAATTCGCTTTAGTTTTCCCATCCAGCTGCCATTGAAGCTTCAGCCCTTCGGCACACAGAGTTTCGCGGGACGTGAATTTGAGAGATGGGGGACAGGGCTGTTTCAATATCAGTAAAGTCTATTTTGTTCTCTCCGTAACCCCTGCAAAATCAACGTCAGTATAAGAAACTTAGAACTGCAAAATTATCAAAGGCCTGCAGCTCTCTGTCACTGTGAAGTTTTGCATTTCATAAACATACTGGGGCCAAAGAGGAAAAGTCATAGGAAATGTACATCACAGTGATAACTCTGATATATCATCCTTTTTTTTTCGATTGAGCCTTCGATCGGGTGAGATGGTAAGCGCAGCAGGCCGAGAGGGATTTTATTCAGAGCTTCTAAAACTTCACAGATGTGCTTCACTTCACCCACTGCCTTGAGAACCTTATAAACCGGGCAAGTTATAGGCCTGTAAAGTGTAAGTGGCCAAATCTACTGTGAATTACAAAAGTGTGGAAGTAAACTGAAGTATGCTGCAAATAGTTACTAAAATCACAACTGGAACAATCTACAAATTCTAAATTAAATAGTTCCGTATAAATTTTATCACATTGGTAAAATTTTCAAAAGTTGTTTTGTATGGGTCTGGAAATGAGTATAAAAGTTTCAGATCAAGTTGTAGATCTTAACCTCTCAGAAAGGACAGGACGCACTGCGGGTCCATGTTACAAAAATAATTCTTCTTCGGATTGGATAAAATCGACACATTCAATCTAGGAGAAAGTGAAAACCTAACGATGTAATTAACATAATATGAATTTATCTTAGACACAAATAAATGGCCAAAATGAAGACAAAAAGTGTGTTATTATTGATGGAACGAAATACTTTCATGAAACTAGTAATATGTCACATCAGAGAACAGCAACGGCTAGGATATTTTTTCATAGGATCCAATTCCAAATTTTGAGCTAAATTTCATTACGTTGCTCCCTGGAGTCATGTACTTGATTTTATTTGGATGTCCTATGTGATAAATGAATAGAGATGGACAGTTACATGTGAAACATCTATAAGGTTCTCAAGGCAGTGTGAAGTGAAGCACATCTGACAGCAGCTTCTAATGAGAGAGACACACATAGTCCCATATCTACAGCATTTACTCATAATCATGCTTTGTGTAAGTCATCATAATAAAGTATGCATTTGAGCATAATCAATACTTTTACTGTTGATGCTTTTATGCACAATTTTCATATCTAAAAATTATAAGGACAATTAAATAACACATGTGCACACATGCATATATATACGAGAGAGTGGGAAGAAGAGAGAGAGAGGCAAAGACAGGTGGAGAGAGAGAGGGGGGGGCGGGAGGGAGAGAGGAGGGTCAAAGAGAGAGAGAGAGAGAGAGAGAGAGAGGGGGGGGGGTATTATTATAACTTTACTTCTTTTTTCATGTATGGGTGGATTTTACTTAAAATGCATTGGTAATTTCGGTTTACAGAGAATGGGTGCCTTGCTATTGATCATCTGAATAATGCAGTAGAGGATCTTTGTTTTTAACTGTAAATCCTTTCAATTTAAGTCATGTATTATTATAATCAGTCGGTGGTCCTGATTTGCTGCTATGTGAATGCCAATCTGATCAGAGGATTAAATTTAAGCACATTATTTTTCTCTTTTCATAATCTCTCTCTTTGGAGACATTCGCCCTAGCACGGTGTGAAAGACGACCAAAACTTTTGCGTCACGGATAAAAAACCAAAGTATTAATCAGTCCCATCCTTGTAGCCAGAATATCTGTAAAAGGAAAAGAAAAGTGATGAAAAATGTAATTAATGCTGCGTTTTATTACTACATTACTCGGTAATCAGGCGTGAGTTAACAACCTGCTGTAGCTATTTAATAATGTTAATACAAGAAATATCAGGGACATACAGATCTAATAGTAGAGAGCAGATCTGGCGGCCATCAACTACTGAGACACATAGAAAGAACATTACGCACGGCTAACAGTAAAGAATAAGGATTTGTTCTGTGTAACAGCAAAGGGAAAACATTTCAAGTCCAAGGCTTCCTGCAGCTGTCACCGCTCTCAACCGAGCAAGTTATAGGCCTGTAAAGTGTAAGTGGCCAAATCTACTGTGAATTAGAAAAGTGTGGAAGTAAACTGAAGTATGCTGCAGATAGTTACTAAAACCACAATTGGAACAATCTACAAATTCTAATTACACATGAACTATAACATAAAAGTATTAACTCTGTGGTACACAAAATAGAAAGGGTGGAACTGTCTTAACTGTTGACCAAGACGGGTGGGATTTGATAACCCCATTTCAACCAACCGTCTCAATGAAATTCCAAACTAACGTCAGCCTATAAGTAAGTCTCGTTTGTTAATTTGTTGTAATCCGAGCCTTAAGCTGGGTTTTCATGGAAACGGAAAGGGAAACGTCAAAATCTATCAAGTATTACAAAGAAAGATATTTCCATTGTGTACGGAAACGTTGTCATTACAAAATTCTCTCGATTTCAGTACTTGCAGGATTTTTGACGTTTCTGTTGCCGTTTCCGTTTCATGAAAACACAGCTTTAAACCAAACGGCTGCCAAATTCCGTAGCTCTTGGGTTACAACAGATTGCTACTTGCAGCCGTGCTGATTCCACCCACGGTGTTCAACTGGCCATCTCTCTGTTATGCACAACAAGGGAGAATGAGCTAGGTAGCTTTGAGAAATCCCTGGCAGGTGGTATGTAGTCCAGGATTGAGTTAGTTAAAGCAATTACTGGACAACTCTATTCACTTACCACATTACTCACTCCCCCATGAAGAAATACAAAACCCCTAGCTTGATGCGCACCTGATCCTTTGCTCGGGCTTTCCCAGAAACAAAAGATAAATTTAGATCTGACTCTGACTCTCGGAAATGAATGCCTGTCAGACAAAGCCTACCTAATTGTGCTTTGTGCTGCTTTTGCAATTTGGAGCCCGGGGAAATACAGAATCGTACAATTAGGGAATCGAACTGTGTGCAGTCAGAAGAAGATCGGTTTAATTTAGCTACTCCTAATGTCAAATGATGTTTTCCACACCTCTCGTACGGTAATAGCATACATACATCGCCCAGACATGCTCAATGCCAACGAAAAAAAAAAGTCTGAACACGTAGCCGTAAGCACGCACTTGTCAATCTGCCATTACAAAAAGGAAGGGGGGGGGGGGGAGCTCTTTAGGCGTTTCTGATTTACTGTATAGAGTAAGTACAGAAAGTCTTTGAAACCAAAGATTCTTCCGATCTCTATGTACATCAGCGCGGGTTGAAGAAGATCATCGCTTCCGCTCTGTGGTGAAAAACAAAAAGGTAGGATTAATCATCAAATAAGCATTTTTGCAACAGAAGCGTTGTCTTGCCGGAGGGAGAATGGAGGTTCTCGCGAAAAGTTTCGAACGTGGCCCACCGGCTAATTTTGTTGTTCTTGAAAACTAAATTACTGTCTAGTTCATTGGTTTTGAGTTCAAATCAGGATGGGGAAACCACAACCTAGATGGATCCCTGGAAACTATTGCCATCTGATTTCCATGGCAATGTGGACAAAAAATATACTCGTCTATTTTTATATTTGCCAGTGTATAATTTATATAGTATACAGTCATGTGCACGGTATGTAAGCCCATGCGATCCGTGTAGGCCTAGATACATGTCCACATACGAATGTGTGTAGATTCATGCTTATTTGTCTACAAACGCATATGTGTGTGTGTGAGTGTCTGTCTGTGTGGTTGTTGTTGTTGTTGTTGTTGCTGTTGTCGTTGAAGTCGTTGTCGTCGTTGTTGTGGATGTGTGCAAGCGTGCGTGCGTGAAGCCCAAATATAGAGTATCGTCGCCCGCATGATAAAACCTCACAAAGTCGATTTTTGGCGAAAATCGTTTTTTTGCAAAAATCTATTGTTCAGACCCTTCTCCATCCCCTCACAAAATATTAGAACCAAATTCCATTCCTAAGTGTGAAAATTTTTAAAAACAGTTTCGGCCGCAAACCTCCTTATCCGTCACGGCCAAAGAATGCGCACGATCAAACCTCACTAACTCTTTAGCAGGTTTTATCATGCGGGTCAAGCGTTTGGCCCGCCTACCTGTCCGCATGATAAAAACTCCTAAATCCCTAGCGCCGCCCCCGAGGACAGTCTGACAAAAGACTGTTGGTGCTCGTCAGTCAATCAGTAGCTATGTGTGCACAATATCCTACTAATCCTTTGGTCCTTGTCACCGGCGTATGTTTGCAGCTGTTTAACAGCCCCCCCCCCCCCAACCTCCCCTCTTCCCTCCCTCTTCTTCTATTCGACTGTTACCGTTCCCTCGCAAACAAATTTCACTTTGCATGGTTTAATTAAATACTCACATATTAAATTATTTCAAAAGGATAAAAGACAATTAATGATGTGCAGGTTTATTTTGCTGTATATCACAGATGGTCTTCTTATTTTCATTATTTTTATTATTTTAAATCTTGAGAGTAATTTCTTTTGCTGACAAATCGTATGCAGTTGGTGGGATGGCAATTACACATTCTATTGTTAGACAACAAGACTTAGTGTGCGCTTCTTCCCTTATGTCTGTCTGGGGGGTCCAGATGGACTTCAAAGAAGTAGACAATAATCATATTTTAACCCCCTTACACAATCTCGCGTCAAGCCACTTTGAAGTTCGCCGACGGTGGCAAGTGCAGATGGGTCAGCATTTAACCTTCTTCCATTTCACATGGCAAATCCTGTGGATGTGACATACCGGCTTCATTTCAAAGGAGATCATTCATACTCGTAAGGGCTTTACTCCTGCCCCCCCCCCCCAACTCCCCAAACCAATGTACATTCTTAATTCCATTGGCTTCAACCCACTCTCCCTCCTTGTAAGAGCGTAGGGCCAGTTAAATACTAACTGTCCATGATCGACCCTTGATATTTTAAAGTTTCCAATGGCATTTTGTTTGGACAATTTGGCTGTTTCACTTCAATCATCGCCGGCCTTTGATTTTTCCATAATCGTACAACCTATTTTGTTGAAAGAAATATAAACAAAACCAAAATCAAATAATTTGTCATCGTAAAACAAAAACTCTTGAAAATGCTGTCACTGGAACGTGCCATGCTGAAGCACCAGTGGAACTATGCTGGTTAAAAGACGGAAACGCTCCATCTCTACCAAAATTAAAGAGACGGAGATCAGTTAGTATTACAGAAATGAAAGCCAGCCATAGCTTATAGAAACCACCTTGTTCACCTTCAAAGACACAACAAGCAGAATACATCTTGAGAGAAACTGAGGCTACAGTTTCTCAACCAAATTAATGATCTACCATTGCCACACCAACACTCCGAGAACACTGTGGCAGAGACAAGTCCAAAGGGAAATGCCAGCGCTGGACCATCAGTCCTATGTAACGAGTCTGAAATGATTCCACTGTCAATGGCCTGTCAACAGTGGTGGAGAATTAACTGAAATATCCTTCCACTCAAGTGTCTTTGAAGTAGGCTTTATGTGCTCTGAGGTTATACAAATGTTGCAAAGCGATGAGGGTTATCAAAAGAATGTGAATGCACTGCAAGATGTCCATGACAACCAGCAAGAAATAAGTATAACTGTCTGTACAGGCCGAGGGGAAGGAAAGTCTATGCTCTGGCACTGAACCAGTGTGGGAACGGCAAACTGGTCAAGAGAATGACATAATCAGCCCATGAGATGTAGTGTGTGAAACAATGATGAACAAATCGGTGTGGAATTCTTCTAACTCAAGGTCAAGAGGTCATTCCAGTGAAGCAAAAGATTACCTTCAACCAAGCAAAGTGATTGTCATGGCGTGAAACTGACAAAGAGTATACTGAAGGGAAGGTTACCAAAGAATCAAAGACTTACAGGCTGCAGGCAGTTCCACAGCCATGCCCCAAGGAGAGATATAAGTATACATACTCAAACCCTTGACAAGAATTCACTGATGAAGATCCGCAGCAGCTCATTGATTGCTTCTGGGAACTCTCATGGAAGACTAAAACAATGGCCGCCACGTCTTCTTGCAGTTCTGAAACACCTGACTGGAAGAGGAGGACTCTGTTGTATCATCTGAATTTGAAAGGCATAGAGGCAGATGGTGCACAGACTTCTAAAGCCAAGCAAAAACTACTTGCTGAGCATGGGGATGTTGTAGTGACAACGATGGACTTGCAGCCAAAGCGCCTCGCTCCAGGTCTAAATGCATTGGCCTCATGTTACAAAAACAAACTTGTATGTCCACAACTTTACAATCTACAATCTGGCCAATAAAGATGATGTGGAATGCTTCTTGTGGCATGAGGTGGAAGGAGAGCTAATGCCCAGTGAATTCGCATCTTATGTGTCTGATAACTTGGGGCAACAAAGGTACAAACAGTACATCGACGGCTGTACCTTCGAGAGTAGTAACCTTACTCTGGCCAAGACTCTTCTCCGCTTTCCAAGACTAAGAGCTACAGTCATGGAGCAGAAATATCTAGAGGAGGGTCACACTATAGCGGGATGTGACTGTGTGCATTCAGCGGTACATTTCCACCGCACGGGTTAACACCAATTGTCCAGCATACAACATCAGACAGATTGAGACAGCCAGTGTCTGAAACATCTTACAAGAGACACTATCTTGAGCCTTCTTCAGAAACTTCGAGCAAGCCGCTCAGCTGAGGAGCATCCGACCTGGAGAGAAAGCCGGAGACCCTCAGGTTGTGGACCCCCGTGACATGCAGCAGCATCCCGATGGGATAGTGAACTATAAACAGGTGCATGAGTTTTCAGATCTTCCACCAGGACGATGAGAGTCCAGACGCACCATCAGTGAGCCAGTTAAACTCCACATCAGAAGGAGGAAGATTGCTGAGAAGTATAACCATCTACAGGTCTTAGGAGTTGTCATCCCCAAAGATACCACAGCAACTCTCTCCCTCATTAACTTCTTTTTCTTCTCGAGATCTTCGCTGTTAAGACGAGAACTTGTAGTTATTTCTAAGACCGAGAGAAGAGAGAGAGAGAGAGAGAAGTGTAAAGACGGCGAGAACGAAGAGAGATGGGGGGGGGGGGGGGATGAAGAGAATGTGAGAGCAAAAAAAAAAAAAAAACGAAAGAGAGAAAAAGAGTAAATTAAGGAGGAAATCGGTCTGGTGAGAAAGAGAGATGGGTGAAGAGAGAGAAAGAGAAAGCGAAGGGGAGGGGTATGTGTGACAGGATGAGAGGGTCACGGTACAAGCAAGGGCAGGACAGGGACAAGAGGAAGAATATCAAAAAAAAGGGGGGGGGGAAGGAAGGAGGACAAAAAAGGGAAAGCATGGAGAGATGGATGAAGGGAGAGGAGGAAAGCATGGAGAGATGGATGGAGGGAGAGGAGGAAAGCATGGAGAGATGGATGAAGGGACAGGAGGAAAGAATGAGCCAGAAATGCTGAAAGAGCAAGTCTGCACGTTGTTGTTTTTTTTAGGTTTATTTTTAATTGATAAACCGTAGTTTTAATTCCCACAATATAAATAATTGCTCATGTATGTTTTTTAAATGTTTTCATGTGTCCATATTCCAAGCCTTTAATGTCTTCTAGTTTACTTCATTGCGATTACCCGCCTTCCACTTTCTCCAAAATAAATATTTCTTGACTTGTCCTAAAATTACTCTATATCTCTCCTGCCGCTATACAACTTCATCCATGTCTGGTACACATCTTATTTGCCTTCGAAAACTAGTCTTTACAAAGGCAAAACGAAGATTCACCTGGATAAAGAGGTTTGCTGGCCAGTGAGAGAGGAGAAATGCGCACAATAAAACCGCCTTAAGGATAAGGAGGTTTTATCGTGCGGATTTCGGGTCAGCAAACCTGCTAAACTACTAAAACATAATTGTAATCAAAATCATCAGGGTGAGACATCAGGCAGTGTATTTGTAAGAGCAAAGGTATACTAGTGAGAAATTTTCAAGAACCTGCGACCTGTGGTTTGGAAATAAATCAGTTTTTTCCTTCTCCTGTAAAATTTCCCAAACTGGCTTTGTGAGGTTTTATCATGCGGACGACGGTATATTTCTAGTGTATCTGACAAATGTTGTGTGGGTACAACAGTGAAATGGCCATCTCATTTAGAAAAACAGGGCAATTGCCCCAGGTATCCCTGCCACAGGGGGCTCCTTCAATATAAAAATATAATAATGCTTAATTTTGTTGTGTAAATTGGTGAATCAGCCGTCGTTATATGGAAACTAAAAAGTCCATTGCAGCATAGCCTTGTTCCGTGTAATTTGTCAGCACAGCCCTGTTCTTTGTAATCTGTCTAACTTAAAACCTGCTTGGAGTTTTGCTGGCATGTGTTTACATGAATAAACGCCTTTACTTCAGATAATGAATATGTAACTCATTTAACCTTTCTGTGTATTTATAACTTGTCAGTTCCAATCGCAATAAACGGACTTTGATATTAAATTGGTGACGCCGGTGTAAGGAACCCGAAGGCCACGCTATCTTGCTTTATCTCGAACGATCATCATTCTAAGGCTATACTGTCCAGTTACATGCCAGCCCCTTCACTGGTCTATTGCGTTCGTTTGTTGTTGTTGTGTTGTTTTTGCATGCAAAAAGTAATACTACTGGCATTCTTGTCTTGGCGCCAAGATTTTGGAAATATCTTACAGATCACGCAAGGGTAAATAATTCCGTGTCCGTTGTAAATGTTGTAAATTACAGTATTAATTTTATGTGTACAACGGAGGACACTGACAATTATCAGTCGATGATTCTGAGACATTCAAACTGATTGCACTCTCTGATACCACTACCAAAATACTCACAGCTGCTACACTGTTCATTGAGGATAATATTTACAACTGTTTCGATTCAAAGAAATTTACTTATACGAAATACCGCGTGTGGTTATGTTGTAACCATTTCATCTGGAGGGCCGTGCTCGAGAATCTTTTTTACACTGCGTTGCCTGAAAGGCGGTAATTCTTTGGAATCCCCTGTCTATTTATAATAACCGCACAGGCGACCATTACGTCACCGAATTCCTTGGGTAAAGCCTGTTAATTGGAATTGGGAGTCACCTCCCGCTAACATGGCTATAGTTTTTTATAACAGCCGAACAACCGGTGAATTCCTTGGGTAATGCCCACTCTAATGTAATAGTCTAAAGAAATAACCGCGAGAACGTGAAAACTTTCCTTGGTGGCAGAATGTTGTTGAACATACTCTTTGGGTCTAATCCCTCGAGACCCGCTCTCACACATTGCTGTGGTTCCCACCTGTGTGGTATAAATCTAGATCTAGATCTAGATTCAATTGTCATTAGATATCTCATCAATCAAAGCTCACACACCCTCATATCTGTGTGATAGAAATCTGGATCTAGATTTAATTATCATTAGGCTACATATCTCAGCACTCATGGCTCACACTCTCCTGTTATGCAATATAAATCTAGATCCAGATTTAATTATTTTTACAAATTACATATCTCATGACTCAAGACTAATACTGTCATATCTGTGTGATATAAATCTAGATCTAGATCTAGATTCAATTGTCATTAGATATCTCATCACCCAAGCCTCACACTCTCATACCTGTATTGTACAAATCAAGATCTAGATTTAAATATCATTACACATATCTCATCACTCAAGGCTCACACTCTTATACCTGTATGGTATAAATCTAGATCTAGATTTAAATATCATTACATATCTCATGACTCAAGGCTCCCACTGTCATACCTGATCTAGATTTAATTATCATTAAGTATCTCATGACTCAAGGTTCCCACTGTCATACCTGATCTAGATTTAATTATCATTAAGTATCTCATGACTCAAGGTTCCCACTGTCATACCTGATCTAGATTTAATTATCATTAAGTATCTCATGACTCAAGGTTCCCACTGTCATACCTGATCTAGATTTAATTATCATTAAGTATCTCATGACTCAAGGCTCCCACTGTCATACCTGATCTAGATTTAATTATCATTAAGTATCTCATGACTCAAGGTTCCCACTGTCATACCTGTGTGATATAAATCTAGATCTAGATTTAATTATCATTAAGTATTTCATGACTCAAGGTTCCCACTGTCATACCTGTGTGTTATAAATCTAGATCTAGATTTAATTATCATTAAGTCTCTCATGACTCAAGGCTCACACTCTCATATCTGTGTGATATAAAGCTAGATGTAGATTTAATTATCATTACATATTTCATCACTCAAGCCTCACACTCTCATGTCTGTGTGATATAAACCTAGATCTAGATTTAATTATCATTACATATTTCATCACTCAAGCCTCACCACAGACTAATAAATTAACCAGACTGGATGATCCCATTGAGTGACGTCACAAAATAGCGAAAGGTCATGAACCATCCGCCATATTAGGTTTAAGGTAGCGACCGACGCTTCAGCATAGCTACAATGTTCAATGATACCATTTTGACACGCCTACTGAACGCGGAAGTTTGGTTCCGCACCAAGAAATTAATACACGTACAACCAATCTCGACAAATAAAAAGAAATTTCTACTGCAGATAGAACTAGAATCGGAATTTCCCGAGCGGCGGCCATGTTGGTAATACAGTCGCCGCTCGGGAAATTCCGTAAAAAACGACACAGCTCGTGTTTCCAGTCTGGTTAATTTATTAGTCTGTGAGCCTCACACTCTTATATCTGTGTGGTATTGATACAGATTTAATTATCCTTACATATCTCAAAACTCACCCTCTCATATCTGTGTGATGCTGGCTAGATCTAAGCATAATTTTATCTTTCATCGCTCATGGCTCAATCTCTCATATTTATTGCTGCTGGTCAACAGCTCTATGATAGATTAGATTAGATTTAATTAGGCCTATGATTTCATATTTTATTATTCATATCTGTGTAATACAGATACATTGAATTATTATGTTGTATCTCACAATTCAAGGCTCACTCTCTGTCTCTCATACTGCTGCAATTCAACATCTGTGTGATCAGATCTAGATCTAACTGTGATTCCATACCTCATCACTCAGGACTCACTTCCTCATACTAGATCTACTGCATTCTGGCTATCTCTGGTGAATTTTAATCAGTAGCCTATCTTGCCAGTGCATCATCTTCAATTCATTGTAGGCCACAGTGTAAATCTAGAACTGCTTAAAAGCAAGTCAACAGGAAAGTTTTTAATTGTAACTGAGATTTATTAGTCGGTGACTTTATTGTGCGGTAAAAATGAAGGTAACTGCATTCGCTAGACCTCTAATCCTACAGTTCTAACTAGCCTGCAGAGTGGAGAAATGTACATTGCACATATCTGATCTAGATCTAGATCTATTTCTTCTGTGACGGAAATGACGGGCTTACTTTCATCACGTTATTCATAAATTATTAAAACTGACAACTACCAGAGATGAAGTGCTCGGCACAAACAGAATGGGTCGTCTCACTTTTTTTAATGTCTAGATCTAGATCTGCTGGTTGGTAGCTTGTCAACCATACCACAGTCGAACGACGTTCGGTCAATTCTTTCGCTTCCTTTCCTTTGTTTACACGAATGGTGGGGAATCTGACCAACTTTTATCCATCCTTTCCACCCCTGTCGCGCGTAGCAATCAACGATAATGCAGCTAGTAGGCATTTTAGTTAACAAAACCGCTTCGATATAATTATCTCTAAGTTACACGAATCAGCTGATCCACCAGCCAAACAATCGCGATGGCGGAAAAAACAAAACAAAAGCACAATGTGACGTCATGCGCATTCTACCTATAAGTTAGCCTAAAGTTGGCCGATGACGGAGCGGGAAATGCCTCCTACTGCGCATGCGATATTTTATTATCGTCACAAAGGGTGAGGTGGTGACGTAGAGCTTTGTTTGGCTTTCCGGCAACGCAGTGTAAAAAAGATTCTCGCGGGCCGTGCGTGTAGGAAAAAAATAAATATGATAAATCCTTCAACGGATGTGTGGCCAGCAGTCAAAATGGCACGTGGAGAAGAAGCATGCAACTCCCCCCTCTCCCCCTTTTTTTAATTTTCGTCCTTCCCTGTCCTCCTAAATACATCATCATTTGATAAAGATTCTCTACATTTCAAGAATCCTCCTCTGTCTTTAAAAATTCACGTTTTGTTTCATCCTCCTTGTTTCTTGTCCCACATTTAGGTGGTTGCTGTCAAAGATGAATACTGGCTCCATTCATTATGCATTCCAGCGCCCTTTTGCGCCATTATCAGCACATGAAGATATGACTTGATTCCCTTCACGTCTCAGCAAAAATTACTCGCTGGGGCCACAGCAAACTCGATTTGGGACCTGGTTCTTGTCCGAAAATGCAGCCTGTAATAGAATCTTCTTGGAACAACTTTAGTTAAGTTTCCTGGGAACAACATTCCTTCAAACACCGAGAATGTCATGGAAAACGTTTCTGATAAATCTCAGACAAATCAGGTAGAAATTAATGAAACTGCGTGCAGAAACGCGGAGTTAAGTGAACGTGTGGCCAGAGACTCTTGGACATGCCGGCGCTGAGACAAATACATATGCATCATTCATTCTTGTCAGTGTTTTTACCCCTCCACAGCAGGCTCGGCACCCTGGTTATCAGGCCCGTGGGGATATTACTGTATTTATGTTTATTCATGTGCAGCTGTGCTCATTATTCTTGTCTCTGGTTCACGTTATATTCAGGCCACAATAAAGCTGGCACACACCGTGGTACAAATCAAAGTAAGAAACAGATATTCGAGAACCAAATGCAAGGATAAAACAGTCAAACGTTCAAAGTAGGAAAAGTGTTGGACAGTGTCTCCTGGGTCTACTTTTAGGCATACACAGTGGTACAAAAATAGGGAGCAGATATTCAAGAACCGAAATGCAGGGATAAAACAGTCAAAGGAAAAAGTGTTGACCAACGCCTCCTGTGCCTTCTTTTAGGATCCTGGGTCGAGCTAAAGTAATTGTTCAAGTCTTGCCCCCTGATTCTGCAAGATGTCAGTGAAGATGCCCTTGCCATTTACATTCATTAAAACTTTCGCAATTGAATGCTGACACCTAATCTGTAAAAAAAAATAAAAAAAATAGCATCCGTATTTTCAAAAGCAGGCTTTGACTTTAATCTGATTTAGACGCGGTCCATCAAACATCGGGCAGAAATGGCGCCCAAATTAAGCGCAAAAGTCAAACACATCTCCAGTGATCCTCATTCAGTAATTCCAATGGACTTTTTGTTTAGCTTGGTTGGGGGGGGGGGGGGCAGATTTTGTGACCATACTGAGGGTGTAGTGGCGAGGGATGTTGGATGAGAGCAAGTCTGTTTATGTTGTTTACCAATGTTAAGAAGCTCGACACAAACTGAAGTTACCTTGCTTTTTAAATTTTGAACATTCATTCATCACAATCGTAATTTTCACGGGAGCTCGTTTAATATTTTCCCCTTAATCATACTTGAGGTGGTTCTAAATTTTAGGTCTCTCTTTCCTCAGCAAAGACATTGGTTGTTTTTAGCCATCTTTTTTCGACCTTATCCAAACAGGCGCAGTGACCCATTGGTCACAACGATTATCTTGGAGAAAGACGCCATGAGTTTGGATCCCGTTCAGGATAGGATCTAACTTGACTCAATCTTGACGTGTTTTTAAAGCATTCGGGGTCCTGGCAAATACCCAGAGCTCCTCTCTACAAGAGCCTCATTTGTTGAAACCAAAATAAAGAAAACACTCGACCTTAACCTTAGAATAACTGGACTAGTTTTAAGATCCGTATTAGGACAAATTCAATAAACGAAAGCAGGCTTACAATGTCACTTTGATCAGTTTATGTTTTTCCATCCTTCATTCATTCTATCATTCTGCCTTCCACAGATCCATTTATCTTTTATCCTGCCATCCATTCCATCGGTCCCTCTCTCTGCCTCTCTTTTGTCATCCTCCTCTCTTCGGAAATAACCCATAAACGTCTCCCATAAACGACTAGCCATATTAGTCTTCATCTTTCTTCCCTGTCTGGTCATTAACAATCCATCTCTCTTCCGACTGTCTGTCTATCTGTTAATCTGTCCGCCTGATTGACTGTTTATTTGTTCGCATGCCCTGTCTGCCCTGGAGACGACATAAAGTAACAAAATTACGTGCGCATCTTACAAACATTCGCATAAGCTCCAGAGCACGCAAAATCTCTAAAACTGCAATTCCACATCCTCCTACATCTCCTCCCGAGTCTCCCAGCTCTCCACACAAACCGTTGGCCCATTAAAGCTCCTCTCGACGCTGCAAGCTATGTCTGAGTTAGGGCTCCAATTGTCTGTGCCGATGCTTGCCGAAGATCAATTGATGCGGGATTAGGCCGGGCTATCTAGACGTATTTAATTGTGCTGTCTTTAACATCATTCTTCCAATCCCCGGAATTCTGGCGCTGCAAGTTGGAGGATGAAAGCATCCACGACATCGAGAAGAAAGATCTTGGGACAGCATTAGCGATAAGGCGTTCTCGTGATCTTTAACGCTTCCTGAATACACCGTCTTTCAATGAACAGTGTTGACTTGCCCAGCGGAACAGTACTTTTCTGAGAATGGCAAAATGTGCAACCTTTCAAAAGAATAATAGAAAAAGAAAAAGAAAATGGCAAAGTTCGGAAAAAACGTCCAATACAAAACTAACATTATTTATTCTTATAGCTTTCTTATGCAGTAATGTAAAATAATTCCCTTCCCAATCATCAAACTACATCATACAAAATTCATTTGAAGTTTTTTTGCCTAATAATCTCAGTTATAGCAGCAAAATTCCATGCATAACAAAATTACTTCCTTTGGGCGTTTCTAAATACTTAAAATCGAGAGAAAAATAACACAGAAAGAAAACCTTGGCATGGAATTAAAGGATTCTACCCTTTGATATTGCGTGACAGCCATCTGGCTGCTGTTCAAAGCACTGGTCTGTCTACGGTTTTAAATCCTCCCAACAATAACATTAATTCTGTGACGCTCAATCTGGACAATAAAGGCGGGCTCTGGGCCGTGTGGACTGCTAACGTACCTCAGTTTCCTACTTCCACATGACGAAATTTGGCATTAACAATCGGTTAAGACTATCATAATAAGCCCGAATTTTTTATTCAGTCCGCTAAGAAATATTTAGCAGTGTATTGATGAACATTAAGTTCCATCATTTTGTTAAAATATAAAGGATTTTGTCCCGAAAAGCTGTAACTGCACTGTGTAGGAAACAACAGCATATATGCTGCACATCCTAACTTCTGCATCAGGAAAACTGAAAGAAATGTTTCAAAGTGTAAGATTGGGCAACATCAGAGGGCAATAACAGCCTGCAACAGATCATTAATGAGTAGAATGGTAACGAAATACTTAAGACATTAAATGAGGACATTACTCACTAGATGTTAAGCTAACTAGCCATTTCTTTTCCTGCTTCAACCAAAGACGACGTTTCAAATTCTAATTCAGGATCACAAATTTCAGAGTACATCTGTAAAGGTTAAATCTACTGGAATTTAGGTAAAAGTAGGCCTATCATGAAAACGGAAGAAATAACAGGCCTATTTCCATCTAATGGTCTTGTACAAGGCTGACAAAAAATGAGCGATCTTTTATTGCACATACATTTTTATGTGACTCAAGCCACTCAGACTAGTGTGTATTTAAAATACAAAGTTTGGTCTTGAAGGTCAGGGCCACTTCTAGTGGTTTGAAATTGAGACACAACTGTCAAGAACAGATTTGATTCATAAATGTTTCCACTGAGTAAATTTTTGTGAGAGAGCAGTGAGTAATTTTTACAAACGTAATTATTGTGCGAGCCAGCATAACTTGGTCTCGTAAACAATTTGTTTTGAACAGTTTTTTTCCTAATAGATAGACAGAAGGTGTGGGGAAGGATAGACGGACAGCGTAGGTGTGCCTGACTGAGCACTTTTTATATCTCGTGTTTTGAACTAGGTTTAGTAGAGAGGGAAGGGGTGAGTAGGAATTAAATGTTATTGAGACGTCTGTTGACGTACAGAAAATCCGTGATCCAGAGTAAAAGCTCGGGGTTTTGAACATGTTAAGAATTTATTACTATAAAATTACATTTTATTGTCTTGAGTGATTCGACCTTTGATGTCGACCCAAGGTCGTTGCGTAGGGCTGTTACTTAAAATAACTCGGTTCGGCAGCTGAGCTAGAGGTGGTTGCACCAATCAAATGTATGAATCTGGACGGAAGGTCGAGACATAGCTTTAGTATTTAAACCCGTGCAGAGCTTAGATAGATGCCACATGTAGACAATCCATTTACGAGGTGGACGGCGATAGTCCTCAGCCAGATGAGAGACATAAGAGACGCAGTTGAGCAGTCCATATTGTGAGGAGCGCCATGAGTTAAAGCTTACGTTCTACTTACTTTTGAAGACAGTTTCAGAGCTACCGCCAGACAACGCATGGTTGTACAAGCATTCTCCATGGCGTGTCTAGAGGAAATGTCCATATCATAACATGTCTCATTGAATTAATAGAATTTAAACTGTTATATCCGTCGCCATGTGCGCGGATTCTATTTGGCATATAACTCATATGACCTGCAAGTAGTTAGAGTGAATAAGTTAGTCTTTATAGAAAGCTGTAGTTTCATTAGTAGATTCAGTTGCCTTTGAATTGATATTTATATTTATAATTATATTTGTTACATTAATTCCTGTAATTAAACTGCCCTACAGTTCTGCTAAAAATCAAAGCAATTGATTTATTTAGTTTTTAGAGTGCAAGTATTTTTTTTGTGTGTTCGTCGATTGTGGGAGCGGACCTCGAAAGAGTGTCAGTCGAATTATCCCCATCTAACCCACATCGCGACAACAACCACGTAAGACGCCAGAGCTTGCTTTCAAAATAGTAATTTCACACAAACTTGTCAATTTATTTCAAGCCACAGGGTCTTATGACAAACTTGGAGTAAAACCGAAATATTCGATCATAAATGGATATTGCCTGTTCGTCAAAAATGTACAGTTTCGCTGTAGGGGAAACAATTAAATTTTGTTACCGGTTGTGAAACTACTGGGCGGCTACAATGTTGTGTTCTTGAGAGCGGTTCATTATTTTATTGATGATAATTATCTATTTTGTGTTGCTGTTTTTGTTTTTTTTCTCATTTTCTCGACATTAACATTCTTCCATCTATCCACCACTGTCCCACCCCTATTCAGCTATTCATTTCTTGATTTGTATTTCCTTATGTATCATGTATGTATGTCATTCCCTCTCACCGACTCCTCCCTCACTCCATAAATGTAATTAGTGTACATGTCGATAATGCCCTAATCAGAACTATACTGTAAAAGAATTAAATGGAAAGAAATCATCAAAACACCACGGTCTCGTCCAGAGGAAACAAAGACGTATATCATATTATATCACATTCAACCCTTTTACAAGAAATGTGCGCGGATGAATACAAATGTAGCGCTGTATACAGCTATAACACAGAGAGTGTTAAGTGTGTAATGCATTCATCAACAGAAACGCCTCGGGCTGTGACAGAACAATACAATAGAGCTAATGGAATGATTAAGACTGGAAAAGTGGATGAAATCAAGCGGAAGAGTGTAACGACTCTTTCGTCTTCCTTATCGTCATAGCCGTTGGGTAAGAGATTAAGTAGAGTTGTGAGCCCACGAGTAACTAGGGGCTCATTGAGTCGGACTGATGGTGCAACTAGCCGTGGCGAGGACAGGCCGAGGGCCTTCAGCTTGTTGATCTCCAGGGTCCTCCCTCAATCCATTCATTTCTTACCTGACCAAATTTCTAGAGGTCAGTTAGAGAAATGACTCGCGTTTTGTCAGCATGACGAGATATTTTTAGAAACTACATAAAATCTGCAGGATCGTATCGGCCTTAGAAGAGTTTGAGTTTGAGTTTGGAGAAAATAAGTCGATGTGATAACGTTGACACTATGCCAGGAAAAAGCAATACGATAGACAGAATTATTGTAATAGATCGACAGGAGGAGGCCCTACCACAGGCGCCCACCAACTAGCCGCTGGCCTTGGAACAAATTTCAAATGTGGCAGAAAAAGAAAAAGGCGCTGAATGTGGCAAAGCTAAAAAAATAAATTTTAAAAACCACAAAAGAATTAGACATGACAAGACCATTCAACAAATAAATTCGCCGTCATCGCTTCAAAATGCACAAGTAAAATCCACATCTCTTCCTACAGGAAAACAGTGCATATCATTCATAAATTGCTGTTGAGCAGTTCTAATAAGAACAGACAACCACATGTTAATAGCAATTTTGGAAAATAAGTAAACAAAAAGAATGGAAAATTAGCAATTAGTATAATGCGTGGCTAAACAGAAACAAAACAATTTTGACAGACACAATAATAAATTACCGGCCGCTGTTTAAACAGTAATGTTTTATCACCATTCTGTCTTTGTTTGAAGAGATATCCATATCAAACTACAACAAAGTCGAAGAGGATGAATTCCGCATGTGTGGTATTAGTGGAATAAAACATTCTTTGATCGTGCATTCTGGCGAGCAAAAAATAATGTGCCTTCCTGTCCATAGAATGACTTGTGAAACGTACTCGCGAGGAACAGGCCCTTTCAAACTGTGTGGGCGCGTGATAGTGGAATTCAATTAATTTATGCAAAAGAAAAAACATCATAAATGATAAACTAATAACTTTCTCAAAAATAAATTTACATAAGAGGTTGCATGAAGAACGAATGAGTTCTGCTTAAAATGCAACAACAGAAAAAAAGTTCAAGAACGACCACATCCGAGCTTGCACTTGGGAGGCAAAACTCAGTGCCATGTAACGAGTAGCCATGTTTTCCTTCTCCTA
This sequence comes from Onchidella celtica, assembly GCA_963931925.1. NCBI lineage: Eukaryota > Metazoa > Mollusca > Gastropoda > Systellommatophora > Onchidiidae > Onchidella > Onchidella celtica. Next base: position 27,731,641 of record OZ007571.1, on the reverse strand, counting down.
GGAGCCAAACGAGCTCCTAATTCGGTTGTGGACCGGTATCAAGCTGTAGCTAAATGAATTTGGTGTAGCTCCATCCCCCAATGCAGAAATAAGTGTTATTAGTGGCCACTCAACCCAATGAATGCAAGATTAGTAAGCCTGCTTGTACCGGTGGCGCAGAATTCAGAAGCGCAGGATATTCATCGAATATTTATCGTAGATTATTCATGGGGTAAATGGCTATTTATTTCACGGATGTTTGATGGTTCTTGAACAAGAACTCTGGATTTCACAGAGGAGGGGAAACTTCCTTTTGGCCTGGACCTCGCAGATTTAGAAATCGCGACCTTAGTTCTGATTTGTTCCATCTCCTTTTTCTGAAAAACTGGAGATCTTTTAATATGTAGAAGAGCTGTAACAAATACACATTCTGACACTTGCTTAAACTGTGTTCTGGCACTTGGCAAGCTGTTTCGCAGTTCCGATTTATTCTACCTTCTTATTATAATACAAAAGCCGCAAACGTTCAACGTGCAATTTCTCAGTTGTGCAAAAAAGTGCAGTTGGAACAAAATAGCACTCTATTAAGGTTTCTTAAAGCAAAATAAGTTTTGCTCTACACACTACCAAAACTGTTATCTTAGTGCTCTGCCTCCGCCCGAGCTTCTGCTCACCTATATTGACTTCTGTTTGATAAAACTCGGAGGCATACATCTTGTATTCGTTGTCCTAGATGTTCGCATTGTCCAATGGCAGGCGGGTGAAAAAGAGAGAACGGGGAGGGGAGGGGTGACGCAAGTGGGTTGGGTCCCAGCGAACGAATACTCAAGTCAGCAAGAGACGCCGTGAAACAGTTCGGCCACGATCGTCTCTTTTTTTGATGTGTTTTCTTCTTGGCAAGGCGACGGGTGCCGTAGCAGAGGTCGCGGGTTCTAGTCCCATCTTGATCATTTTTCTTTCTTCCTTCTTTCACTCCCGCTTTGCTTTCCTGAGCACTAACTAGGCACTACAACCTCGGTCCGCCTAATACTTATTTTCTCTTGAACTGTTATCTTAGTGCTCTGCCTCCCCCCGAGCTTCTGCTCACCTATATTGACACTACCAAAACAGCAGCTCTTGTGTAATAAATAAAGCCATCGCAGGGAGCTGGAATGCCAATGGAATACTATAAAGAATATGGTATAACTGTGGTAGTTGGTTTCATATTGTGAAGATAGTAGCCGTAATAGATAATTGTATTCGAATATCATAAGAAAATGGAACTTGCAGCAGTTCTTTACATTACCGTGATGTAACAGATATTTCTTCAGTCGCACTAGTGGCGGAAACGAGCAATAGTGGTCAAGTTTTTATCAAAGTAGAACCAATCATTATTATTATATCGTGGTGACGTCAGGGGAGGTAGTCATTGTAGCCGTAATTAGTGCTGGTGGTAATAGTATCAATAGCGATAGTGGTTGCAAGCAACAGCAACAATAGCCGGGCACAAGAGTGGTTATGATGATGGTGGTGGAAGCAATAGTAGTACTGTAGGAGTTATTGCAATGGTAGTTATTAGTATCAGCAGTGATAGACATTGTTACATTTATTTCAATAGCACAAAGAGTGGGCATGTGGGAAATAGAAGCAGAAATAGTGGTAAATCGGTATTAATGGCAGCTGTTGTCCTAACATAGGGAGCTGGGAAGTCACTATATATAAGTGACAACGGTAATAAGCAAAATTCAGAAATTCGGTCGAAATACTCAAGATTCGCCCCTGGATATAATTATGCATGCTCGTCATTATATCTCACCACTTCTCCAACCCACCCCCTCCCTCTCTGTCTTGTCTCTCCCACCCAGTCCCACCCTGGGGCAACAACGCCACGTGGACTGGCCCGAGGGTGAGCCCAGATGAAAGATAGCGCCCAAATGAACTGGAGATCGATCGCCCTCTTACTGACAATAATTGAATTGTGGCCATTTCTGGTGTCCTTGTGATGATTATTATGCTTAACTTGTAATTCCCCCCCCCCCTTTGCACACACCCCAATCCACTTTTTTTTTTCTCCTTCCCGACTCTAAATTTTCTAATGCTGTCTCCCAGCCTGGTCTACCACGCGATTTAACCATCAAGGTGCTTAAGATAACTTCCGTGGTCCTAATTAGAATTGAGCTGAACGCCAAACGGAATAAAGTGTAGAGATCGATCATTAAGTCTCCTTTTGCTGAAAGGAATGTATTTACCGCAGATACTGGGATTCGGAAACGGATCCGACCTTGGAAATTGAGAAAACTGCAGTCTTTTATCCTTTCTGGCCTAATCAAAAGCTCTTTCAAAAAGAAACAAAGAAACAAACAAAAGAAGACCAATCTAAAAAAAAATAACAATAAAAAAAGTAAAAAGTAATTGCGACTTATTGGAAACAAATTCACGATTTGTGATCAATAAATCAATTAGCAGTTCTGATTTGTCCAACACACTAGAATAAATGTACAGGAACAGAGCAGTTTATAGTTATAGGTGTTTCCTTTGCCAGTATTATCAGTGCTAGAAGATCAGAATTTTGTCTTCTAAATTCATTTGCACGAAACGCACTGTCCGTGCGGCGGCAGTTAGTGCTAAATAAGCGCAACTCCCTGGTCTGGCAAATAGCACAAGTGAGAAGGGCCAAAATTTACATGAAAGAAAAAACACAATAATTTTACTTGAAATGTATACAATACGTTGGTTACAGGATAGTTATATTATTTATCTGAAATGTTGTGCTCTTTCTTGATCAATACAATAAATAACATTCCTTCAAGAAGTTAGTAGATAATCTGGCGAAAAAAAAAAGGAGTTTCAGATAGATGGATGGATGGATGGATGGATGGACGGGTGGATGGGCGGGTGAATGGGTGGACGGGTGGATAGACAGATGGATGGGTGGATGACAGATGGGTGGATGGATGGATGAATGGAAGAATGGGTGGATTGATGGGTAGATCGGCTCACGAACTGGCGGCGAATATTTGTCAAAAAAGGGCCGCCATCCGCAGTTATGCGAATGCACGTGAGATTTCTTGACGGGATCACCGACTTCCCCCCCCCCTCACCCCACCCCCATACGCGCCCCCTCGTCCTGTCTGTAATTCAAGTCTCTCTCTCTGTCCTCTTTTTCCCTTCCTTAAATATCATGACTAGATATTGCACTACTGTGTGTCTTCTTAGAGAACACCAAATTCAAAATCTAGCTCAAATGCTTCCGGATTTCTGCTGTTCATACTGCAGATCGAGAAGACAACATTTCCCGTTTCTACATGTTATATCTGAAAGTCGAAAAACTTTCTTAATTTATCAGAACCTGTGACAGAATGATAACATTTGAAATGTGACGCGAGCAAAGCGGAACACGGAGAAGATGGAGAGAATGAGAAAAAGACAGGAATGAAAACAGGGCGAGAGAGAGAGAGAGCGGGGAGGACACCAATGACACGAGAAGAAAGAAAATGGAGAGAAGGAGGAGAAAGAGAGGGGAGAAAGAGAGAGCGGGAGAGAAAGACAGAGAGATGGAAAGAGACCGGGAGAAAGAGGAAGCAAAGAGGAAGAGCGGGAGAAGAGTAAAAGAGAGAGACAAAGCGGGGAGGAAGAGAGGGGAGAGGTAGGGGGAAGAGAAAGAGAGACATAAAGGGGGGAGGAGAAAGAGAGACATAAAGAGGGGGGAAGAGAAAGAGAGACATAAAGGGGGAGAAGAGAAAGAGAGACATAAAGAGGGGTGAGGAGAAAGAGAGACGTAAAGGGGGGGAGGAGAAAGAGAGACATAAAGGGGGGGGGGGGGAGAAGAAGAGGAAAGAGAGAGAGAAAGTGAAAGAGGTGAGAAAGAGACAGAAAAATACAGAAAGGTGAAGAAATAATAAAGATAGAGGAAAGAGGATGAAAAGAAAATAACAGTGAGAAGTAGAGAGGGATGCAGATGCGTAACAACAGGTAATAAGGAATGAAAGTTAGACAGATGGATAACAGACATGAGAGGATGACAGAAAGCAAGGCAGAAAAAAGAGTCAGTAGGATTGGAATGCAGACTTTGGCTGCTCTTTGTTTACCAAACAAGCCTGGCAGAGTGCCATTCTGGTGATCTTTCTTAAAGGCAGGGTCTTAAGAAACTGACGTCTTCTTTCCTTTCTCTCTCTTTAGATTCCTGTCATTCTTCCACTCAGACACAGTGACACAGTCATCTTGCCATTTCTTCTGATAAAACATTTTTTTTTTCAGGGTGTCACCAGACGGTGGTCTATAAAGATATGTACGGGTGTAACTTTTGTTCTGAGACGATAGTTTTACTTATTACTTTGAGTTGGGAGAAAGCGCGTCGGTGTGATACCGTCCATATCGCTCTAGAAAGAAGGGGCTTTTCATTCACTTACCAAATAACAAAAAATAAAAAAAGCAGCGGGGTTTAATGTCGAACTTGACGCCTCATAATTATAAATGCCGTAAGAAAAAAGAAATTATCTGTCCGTTGCGTAGCTGGGTTTTCAGCAACCAAAATGGTCTTCATTTGCACAAGACATATATTTCTCTCCAAAAATAACTAAAAACAGTATCAGCAACTGATATCGACTGAGAGCGGATCTGGCGAAATCGGGCATAAAGGTGAAATTTTACCTCTGTAAAAAAATCAAAATAAAATATCTCTAAGATGATTTCAAGCAATATATTTTAACTGAATGCAGAAAAATGGCTAATCTTTCATTTTATGAGCAAATCTCAATTTCCATAGAAAAAGGTTCCCATTTGGAGGGTTTTTGTTTGAGGAATTTGGTATTTCATCTTAAGTCCGATTTCGCCAGATCCACCCCTAAATGTGCTTAAATGCGTTTACAGTCCAAAAAAAGGAAGAAGAAAACAAAATTACAAGTTTTCAAAGAAATCATTTCAAAGGCTGTCTAATAGTCCCACGACTGAATAGAGGAAAAGGAGGAGTGAGAGAGTGTGGCTATAATTGAGGCATCGAGCCATAGATGAAATGTGGTGGTAATTACACTTCGAGGAAAAGAATGGTGAGCAGCTCCACTGCATGTTAGACATGCACCTGTCACAGGTGAGGAGATCTAGGTAATTAGGTGGATGTATGTATGGGTGGGTGGATGGGTGGATGGGTGGATGGATGGATGGATAAATGAATGGATGAATGGCTGGACGGATGGATGAAGGGATGGATGGATGGATGGATGTTAGAAATGACAAATGAGGAATAACACCATTATATTTTCAATGGTTTTGTATCTACAGATGAGGGTGACATGGAAAACTAACAAGGACAAGTTTTTACGCGGTTAGCACCAGGCTTGAACAACTGACTAGTCCCGTGAGTTTTGTGAGATGACCAGGTGTGCACAGACTGTCTGACGGGAGGTAAAAGGTGCATTTCCCGATGTCAGAACTGCACTTTGAGATCAAAACAACGGGGCGGGGGCAGGGATGGAGGGGCAGATAGAGAGAGGGGAGAGACAGACAGACGAGGGGGGGGAGAGAGGAGGAGGGAGAAAGAGACGAAGAGAGAGAGAGAGGAGGGAGAGAGAAGAAGGAGAGAGGGGAGAGAAAGGGTGAGGGGAGAGGCCAAAAGAGAGAGAGGGGGGAGAGACAGAGAGAAAGAGGGGGGAGGGAAAAGAGAATGAGACAGAGGGAGAGATAGGGTGAGGGAAGGGGCGAAAAGAGAGAGAGAGAGAGAGAGAGAGGGGGGGGGGGAGAAAGGGTTTGAAGAAATAAAAGAAACAGGCACCCAGGGATGCCTGCAGCCAGAGTTGAGAACCACCACTCAGACGAACTTGTAAAATAATGAATTGAATTTGTGTCTGCGCGCGTGAAATAAAGAAGATGAGAAAAGGAAAGAGAGACAAACTAAACACTGAACGAAAACAAGATTGTTAAGAGGGAAAGAAACGCGTAATTGGGTAAGATCAAATGTGCATGTTTGTTTGCTTGTTCAGCTTAGGCATCCTATTTGAGCATAAGGCTGATAGCACGTTTAGTCAAGTCGCTGATGATGGTCTTTTTGTGCTGGTTTTGATTCAGACCTGAACTTCCTTTGAATCAGCTAGCAAGATAGACTTGTTTCAGTCTCACCAGACAGCTTCAAGTAACTTGAGTTATTGTAGGCTCTCTGGTCTCACTAATGCCCAAGGTCCCATTTAACTGTACAGTCCACAAAACCAAAGCAAATATAACTTGACTCAATGCGTTGCGCGCCTTATCAGGCTTAATCAGAGATGAACATTGGGCCAATGAGTGAATGTTTTAGCAACACCGCGAGAAATTATTTAGTTTGCTCCCCACCCGGAGTGAGAATCGAAAATAGGACCTCTCACAATTACGGCCCAGGCTCTAACCACTGGACCGCTGACCCGGTGATCAAAATATAAAGTACTGAAGGGTGGACAGAACAAGAAGGAATATTAATAATTAATTATTCCTGAGTAAAATTCACGAACAAAATTCATTCTGATGAACAGTTACAACAGATCCCAGCATTCAGAGTCAGAGTCAGGCGATGGGAGAGTCTAAAGACGAATTTTATGTGGGCAAAAAGAAAGACGGCTTGCGGAAATGAACGTTAAAAAGTTATTATTGGGCTAGATAAAGAAAATGCATCACGTTATTCCGGAATTTAAAAAAAAAAGAAAGAAAGAAAGAACACTTCCTGAACCCTTCCTATTTAAAAAAAATAAAGTGGGGGCTGGCGCTTGGGGTTGGGGGGAGGGGGGTACGGGGAACTACCCTTCAATCATTCAAAGCCATTCAGGAACTCGCGATTATCATGAGAATTCAGCATGATTTTAAAGACAGATTTTTCATCCATACTTCCAATTGCACAATCTGGTGCAAGCATAAAATTATCCCATCTTTCGCTCGAAAGAATTTTCACACGAGCTGTTTCTCAATCCGAATTCGGATATAAAGTGTGTGTTCTTCGCTTCTGTTTTATCTTTGCAATGAGGAAGTAACAATAATAATAATTGTCCCTCCCTCTGTAACATGTAGATCCATTAACTGTTTTTGTGAAACTTAATGCAGTCAACAAAAATGTACTGCTCACAGTATTATCGTTAACTAGGGTGTGGTGGATGGGTGGGTGCTTCTAGTAGGGAGTTTGAGTTTGGCTTTTACGGTGCCACTTTACGTTCAGGTTTAATTGGATTAATTGGATATTGTTTAATTGGATACTCTATTTAATTTATGTCCCTAATTCAGAGCTTCACCAATTTAAATTTCACGAGTGGAATTAAACAGTTCTGTACAGATTTTATTACATTGGTGAAGTTCTCAAAAGTGCTAGCAGTAGGGTCTGCTTCGGTCCTGTCATTAATAGCTATAGTCTGTCTATCGTCCATCTCACTGTATGAAGAGACGCTTATGAAACAAGCCGAGGCAATGCGGAAGAGGAGGAAGAATCGCACCCAAACAGACAAACCAGTACCATCCTTTCGCTGCACCGTCTGTGGAAGGGACTGTCACTCCCGGATGCGTGATTTTTTTTCCGTACGAGCTTTAGCAAATTCGGGAGTGTGGCAGCAACAGCTCCAACATATTACAGGGATTTTCGGTGACGTTCAGAGTCATTTTAGGGTTAGGGTGCACAGTCCAGAGATTGCAGTACCCATGGCAGTGTTCGGGGGGACAAGAAATCCCTTAGCCGATGACCTGTGTTTGGGGGTCTGTTGCTGTCCCTCTCCTGAATTTGGTAAAGTGAGTACGAAAAACAATCACGCATTTCTCTCCAGGACAGGCTTGTCCAGCCACACACAACGCTTCACAAGACTGATACATGAGACATCCAGAGCACAAGCTCATAGTCTTTCGTGACTGGCGGATGCCAACCAATCATCGCCTTGCCCCTTCCTGGCACAATAATGGCCGTTTTCTTGTGGACATGCATTCTCCAAACTCAGACTCAGACTGGAACTACAGTGTTACTCATTTGTATTTTGCTGTGCCGTACACGACATCAATGGGAGTGAGTGACAAACATCAGAAACTCAAAGGAGCACAGGCGTCAGTTCATTCAGCACACAGGCGTGTATCTGTACAATATCATGTCACATAGCATAATGGCAACTACCCCTCCTTCGAAGCCCCATTCACCATCAAAATTAATGTCCAATTTTTGCTGCTGTTGTTGTTGGGGATGATGTATGGAGATGCCCCTGTCATTTAGAACCGCCTGTGTTTTTGAAAGGGGGGGGGGGCAGAGAGAGATGGGAAGAAGGAGAGAGTCGAAGAGAGAGAGAGAGTTGGAAAGAGACAGCGAGTTGGAAATAGAGTGATAGAAAGAATTGAGGAGATAGAGAGTTGGAGAGATAGAGGAAGAATGAAAAAAATTGAAGAGAGAGAGAGAAAGAAAGAGAAGGAGAGAATGAAACAGAAACATACGGAGTGAAAGAGAGAGAGAGTGAGACAGAGACCGAGAAAGACAGATAGAAAGATTTGAAGAGAGAGGGAGAGAGAGTTGGAAAGAGAGGGAGAGAAATGGAGAAAGAAAGAGAAACAGAGAGCGTGAAATAAAGAGGGAGACAGTGAGACACAGACAGACAGGCAAACAAACAGACAGATAGATAAAGAGAGGCAGAGCAGAAGAAAACTCCGACGCATGCCATATTAGTGCTGACCATAGATATGCACTACTAAACTGACAAGAGTTTGATCTCATTAAAAAAAACAGACTTCCAAACCAAAACGAAACAAACCACATTAAGAGAGAGAGACATCTCTGTCTGGCTAACATGATACATTGCTATTGCTAATCAGAAAGACCAGACGATCACAACATGGAGATAACACTTACCCTCTTGTGATTCCTTAGCCGAATAGTGCACAGTACAACTTGCCCGAATCGAATCCAGTACCGAAACACACAGACACGTCACTAGTGGTAAAAACCACTGTAGTTTAATGTTCACAAAACTATAACTGTACAGATATATATTATGAACATTAAAACGTCTACACTATTGTTTGGATCTGAAGATACTCGGGGTTTCGTGTTTTTATCTTGTGAGCAAGAGGTAAACTAGCTGTTGTGAAATAAATATCAAGCGCGTCTAATCCACGGCTCACCTTCAGTTTTCTGTGTTTATTTATTCTTTCATATACACAATGCGCTGAGCACTGATAAAAATTTAAACAGCACGCGTAAACCTTCCGTGCACAAGCGACGACAGTTTGGAAATATCAAGCGAGTTGGAAACAAATCGGTAGTGTCTCCTTCAGATGTTTAGTAACTACTCTGGAAAACTTCTCCGCTTGTGCCACGCGAGTGATTTCCCCCCTTAGTGCTCACGCGACGATCGGAGGCCTCGTTCTCTGTACACGGGTCCAGATCTTCGTACACCGTGCAGTTGGGTATTATCGTGTAGGGAATTGAACTTTGTGGGCAGAATGTGCGAGGTTACATTTAGAACTTAATAACTATGAGGACCAATAATTGTTATTAGGGCTGATGTAGTATGCACAATCGTTTTCCATTATAAAATGGCCTCACGTTGGGATATTTTTTATAATTTGAAAGGATGTTTCAATTGCTATTTTAAGAGCTAGATTTGCTTGGGGTTTTTTTCTTTGTGGGCGGGGGGGGGGGGTATATTTGGTAGTTACTGTTGTTCTGGTTGCGCTACATCTGTGCGTGTGTGTGTCCCTCTTTCTCCCTTTCTCTCTTTCTCCCCAACACTCTCTCTCTCTCTCTCCCTCTCTCTTACTCTCCCTCGCTTTTTCTCCCTCTCTCCTCCTCTCTCTTTCTCTTTCTCCTTCTCGTTCTCCCTCCTTCTCTCTCTCCCTTTCTCTCTCTCTTTCTCTTCTCCCCCTCTTCCTCTCTTTCTCTCTCTGCTCCTTTCTCTTCCTCCCCCCTCTCTCTTCCTCTATTTTTTTTTCTTTCTTTCTCTTGCTCTCTCGTCCATTTTTTTTTATGTACACGTATGTGTTTTGGAGTGTTTACTGATTGCTCGTTCGTAAAAAAAATTTTAAAAAGGAGGGAAAAACTCCGTGACTCCAGGAACTGTCTGATCAGCTGATACAATCATGTGCTTTCCCTTCAGTTACTGATTAGTGTTGAGCGGATGCTGGTGAGGTTGTCTAGGAAGGTACTTTGATGAAAGAAAACTGGACCATGAAGAGGAACGGAAAAAAAGAAATGGAGACCGGAGTCATAATTATGATGCCAAACAGTTTTGATATTATTGTTAGGGACGTTTTTCATACGCTTAGCTTCAACTCCCTCCCCTGCCCCCTAGGACTAGCATACGGGCATTACAATATTGAATGTCCATGAAAAGGCTTGATATTTTGAAGTTTTGAAAGACATTTTGCACTTCAAAATTAGTTTTCAGCAACTATTTCTCTAGAAACTGTGTTTGTTTAAAAACTATAAGTAAAACCAAACTTTTAAATTCACTACAGTACCGATAACCGAAAATTCTGACGAGGCTTCACAGAGACTCCCTCCATGTCCGCTTTTCGTCAGCTAGGTGGGGTTATCATGTTTGGTGTGTGTATGTGGTACTAACGTAACTAACTGCCCGCTAGTGTGAAGTTTAGTTCATATTAAAATTTATGTAAAGCACTGAGTGCGCTTTTTGTGCTGTAGTTGTCCAGCCATTGCATCAGTTTATTACGCGTATGACCTGATGAAATCATCACATAGTACATAGTACCTAAGCTATGTTACTCTCCTCTGCCCTTTCAGCTTTCTTTTCTTTATTAATTTTTATCATTATTGTTTTGAGGCTTTGGGCGTCTTCAGCTCCAAGCATCACGGAGACTGCGCAGTCGCTCATTTGTGTCTCGATCAATTCTTGAAGACGTCCAACGCAAGGCCTTTGCCAGCGTCCAACACAAGGCATTTGACATCTTGCTGTTTTGATTTATGTCTAACGGCTGGGAGCAATATTTCCTTCGCATGTTTAAATATCAGTTTATCTTGGGCGTAACACTTTAAGCGCCCGAATTTTACACTGGTTTTACACTTACTTCTCAGATCAATAAGATAATATATATTCTGGAGTTCGGTGTTTAAATCCGAACAAAATGAAGGATAATAATTGTAGATATCTATGTAAGTAAAAGCGAGTGGCAAAACTTTACACCCAGAACTCCGAGATAACCACACGCACAAACAAAAATACATCGTGATTAGTTTTCACCTAAATTTAATTTGGAAAATGTAGTTTGCAATGGGCGAATGAATTTATGAGTTATGTATTCTTATTATGCTCAGCTGAGAAATTATTCGAAGGTGAGCCCTACCTTTTCCATGCTGTCTTCTAAGTTTATAATGAATCTAAGGGGGGTATTATACTAAGCAGCCCAGAACGTCACAGTTAGTTGCTGCCAGCAAAATGTAAACCCAAAATGTAATGGCAGAAACTGACTGTATCTGACCGGGCCACAGACTAATAAATTAACCAGACCGGAAACACGAGCTTCGGCCTGTGTCGTTTTTTACGGAATTTCCCGAGCGGCGGCCGAATAACCAACATGGCCGCCGCTCGGGAAATTCCGATTCTAGTTCTATCTGCAGTAGAAATTTCTTTTTATTTGTCAAGATTGGTTGTACATGTATTAATTTCTTGGTGCGGAACCAAACTTCCGCTTTCAGTAGGCGCGTCAAAATGGTGTCATTCAAAATTGTACCTGTGCTGAAGCGTCAGTCGTTATCGTAAACCTAATGTGGCGGATGGTTCATGGCCTTTCGCTGTTTTGTGACGTCACACAATGGGATCATCCAGTCTGGGTAATTTATTAGTCTGTGGACAGGGCTTAGTAGGATAGGGTTTTCCCGGATTTACTAAGAAAATACTAAACAGCTTATTGAAAACTCTATAAGCGCACTATAAGCTTTTTGGAAAATACATGCATGTATAAAAAATTATGGTGTGCACTTCCAATCTGCCAGCAGCTGACTGTGCCCTTCTGGACTTAGTATGATAACTCCCTAACATTCCCAGCTTTTCCTGACCGTACAGGTATTTTTTTATTTTATTTTTTAAAGTTACTTCTCCCGATGCCGTCTTTCGGTGCCTTGACAACACTAACTTAACAAGTGTATAAAACATTGACAGTATAGATGATAAGGAAGGCACCTTGTTATATTTTTGCAAGCCCGAGCTACTCTGCTTGAAAATATAAATGGTATAAAGACAGAACTTATAACAGTCAATGATAAATGAGACTGCTTTTAGGCTTACTTCTCAGATTAAGATGTGGTCTGGAGTTCGTTATTTGAGTAAGCAAAATATGAAAGAATTATATACAAACAACTCGCATAAAGATAGGATCTGTAGTAGTTCATGCAGGACTGGTGTGAAGTCAATCGATCTGAACCTGCAGACTTTATTATTGAAAGGTTTAGACGTGCAATTTTCGCCGGCATGATGGAGAAATCTGGCATCTTGTAACCCTCAGTCTATTGATCTTCGATACCAGGCAGTTTCCTTCTGGTGTAGAGAGTTTAATTTCAGTCGGCATGCAAGAGCTTGATTCCTCTGAAGGAACACGAAAGACGGAAGGAGAGGGAGACCGGAGAGAGAAGAAAAATGAGAAGTAAAGAAGTGAGAGAAAGATTACAAAAAGTATTCCCCCGCAGCCAATCAAAATAGTGTCAGTAGGCTATTAATCAACCTCACAATGATTCTGCAGTGTCGCAGAGCCAAACCATCTTTGTTTTTAATATTTTTATTTAGGTGTGTATTCTTGCTGTTGTTTTTTAAGAGAGGGGGGTGTGGGGGGTTAGGCGCCGTTAACTGCTGCGTAGAAAAAGTCTTTTAGCTAGAAATAGTTGCTGTGGCACATTTCAAAACAATAACAGAAAAATGTCTTTCCTCAATAGGTTTTGAGTTATTTCGAAAGACAATGGCCCTCTACTTTTTGTGGCTCAATGCACTAAGAGTTCATTGGAGAGCTTGCATTTTGAAAATAAAACTTTGAACTGCTCGAGACGACTAGGAAAGCTCAACATAAAATAATCCTTCAAGCCGACATATTACATGTATTAATTGTAACACATAGCCTATATATTCAGTTTTTTTTTAAAATGTATAATATTATTCAACATCATTCACAGAGACGTTATGTTGATAATTATAAACACGAATTACGTGTACGAAGAGCAGGAATGCCATGGTGTGAATAATAAACTTTAGTTAGACACGACTAGACGTAATGTTCAGTATTTCCGCGTTTAGAAACGCATCTTTCTGGATTTTCGAAGAGCGCTGCGCCGTCTTCAGCCTCTTTCTTATTGTGACTGGGTGATTATATAGGCGACTTCAGCGCCAGCCTCTAGGTACACGATTATATATTGTAACCCACCCAGCTTTTCAATATAGAAGTAGACATTAATATTTAAACCTCCCTCAACCCCAAAACTCTCACACACACACGCGCGCGGATGATTATTACATGGACTCCCTCAGCTTCAGTCTCTGTTTTAATCCCCCCTCCCCAATTCCTCAATCTTTTTAATATCATAGGCGACACCCTCTCTCCCTTAGCGGTGATTATACAAGCTGCCGCAGCATCAATCTCTATTGTTACCCCCATGCCTACAAGAAGTATATTATAAGAATCTGACATCGGCATACCGAAGACTACCAACCAGTATGACATTGTGTTATGTCCAGTTTTATTCACTGCTCTTTAATGCCTGTAGATACCAAGACACAAGGTGTGTGGCTTTATTTCGTAACCCAATAAAATTATTCAAGTGGCCATGTTGAAGTTAATGGCAATTATTTGAATGTTCATTAAGGTTACAAATTTCAAATTCGTTTTTCTCAGTTTTGACGATTTTTGACATAAAATACCCTGGTTGCCAACCCTCGATAAATATATTGCCTTCCATTAAGCGAATCAAAGTGGCAGTAATGGTAACTGCGGATAGTTACGGTAAAATACCATAGAAAGGTCGCTCTAAATTTCTCTGTCCTGGCAAAGTTCGCTTTTCAATAGCATCATGCTTAGATTTCTCGACATCTCCGATCTCCATTGTCTAAAGCTCAAACAGAAAGAAACTGTTTGAGAATCCATGTGTAAATGAAGTGAAAGACTGGTGGGAAGTTAATTAAGGTCTAGGCAATATTACAAGATGACGTCATAAGGAAACAACAGCTTTTTGTTCCTTATTCTTTCATTGAGGGCTTTTCTCTCTGCGGGTGGTAGAGGGGCGACACATCAAGACATATTCTGGGGGCCTCAAGCCGAACATATTAATGATTATAATAATTTATCTCCCTCCCTTTCTCAGCCTCTCTCTCTCTCTCTCTCTGTCTGTGTGTGTTTGTCTATCTCTCTGTCTCTCTCTTTTTCACTCTCTCAGTCTCTCTCTGTCTGTCTGTCTCTTTCTCTCTCTCTCTTTATCCCACTCTTGTGCTCTCTCCCTCTCTTTTCTCTGACTCTCTCTCTCTCTCTTTGCTGACTCTCTCTCTCTCTCTCTCTCTCTCTCTGTCCCTGTGCCTCACTCTGTATCCTCTCTTTCTATGTCTCTCTGTCTCTCTTGTGAATGTGCGTGTATTTCTCTTTTTGAGTGTTTGCTGTAGTGGATTTTTTTTTTCTTCGTGGAGGGGTAAGCGGAGTCTCAGATGGCGATCAGAACTATGAAAGGGATATTTAAGCCCCAAAGAGTTGAAAACCTCTGTTTTAATTCATCTTCTTGAAAACAGAGTCATGTTTAGAGACAAACCCTGGGCACTTGAACTCATTATTTAGTATCAGTTCGTTTCAGTTGTGCAATGTCGGTATCATAATCTCGTGTCTGATCCCCCGTCTAAATATAACATGCGGTGCAACAAAACAGCTGATATAAAACAGACCCATCTGTCATGGTTTAAGTACTATAATTGCCGTGCTGGGTCACGACTTGCAAGGAGTTGATTTTTCACGGTCTCGTTGATTATAACCAGCGTAATTTGTCCTTGAACTGTTCTCGTGAACAGTTTGTTTTTGAAACACTTTTTCTTAGAGATGGAAAGAAAGTGGGGCGAGATAGAATAAATGGATAAGTTAGGAGTGACAGTGCAATTCTCGACCCCATGATTTTGATGAACACTTAGAAGGGAAGAGAAGGGGTGAATAAGGATAGATAGTTTAAGACGCTTAGTCGCGTTCAGAAATTCGTACATAAAATGTAGAAAGCACGAGGGTTTAAAGATTTCAGTAATTGTTTTGACATTTTAAATTGACCTTGTCTGTTTTAGTACAAGGCCGTGACCAACTCCCACGTAGAATATATTAATACTGCGAGATGAGCTCGCATGGATGCACCAATCAAATCTAGGGATTTGGACGGTAGTTTGCAGGTGGCTGCACAGTATAAAAGTGTAGCCATACCTATGTCCATTACTCCATACAGAAAATTCCAATCTGTGCAGGCGTCGGCACGATTCTGCCTGAAGAATCATAAGTCTGTTCGATTCATGTCTAGTCCACTATAGACATTGAGATGAAGCCATATGCTTGAATGAGATATGCCCACTGCTATTGTCTACTGTTCCCTGGTTGTTTCTAACACCAGGGACCAAGCGTAAGTGTTTGTCCATTGATGACTCAACAATGAACGAGGAGCTGAACATAAGTTATCCACTAGGACAGGATTGCCGCATATACTAGGAGCGCTACCCAAGAATGCAAGACAAAGACTTATATTGACTTGCAACTAGTATGAATGTATAGCATACACATCTGTGAATTGGGATTGATTTGTCTGGATGAGGCTGGGAATTGCCAGCCCATCCTAGAGTAGATATCTAGACTTAACTACGTCAGTTTATATTGACGAGCTCGATCCATTATAAGCGGTAGGCACAAATAGCTGAGGTGACATCGTCGCCAGAGCCCATATTAGTATATTGATTGATATATAGTAGGCAGACCAGATCTGAGAGATATATAACTAGTACTTAAATTGTTAGTGAGTCAGAATGATCATAACATTATAGGAATCTAGAGAAGACTTCTAGTGACATATTATTGAATTTTCATTTGATGCTGCTGATGTTGTCTTTAGTATGTAATAGATCTAGACAAAATTGTTAGGAAATTTAATGTAATTAAATTTGTGGCCCTGCAGGTCTGTTTATGAAACTTATTCAGATTGTTCTTAGTGTGTGGCATGGTACGAAAGATTAAATAGTAAATACCTCTCGATTTAAAATGCAGTCATAATACCATCATTGAGAAGACCCTCTTCATAACAGCTAGAGGGGACTTTAGTCGAGTCTCGTAACACCATCATAAAATCTAAAATCAATATCAGTATCAATGACTCACCTCATAACTTAGAATGTATGCTTCTAGAGCTAAGTTCTAAACCAGTTTTTTGTTGTTGTTGTTGTTATTGTTGTTGTTGTTGTTTGGGGGCGGGGGGGGGGGGGGGGCTTTTATTTTGCTTTGGTTTTTTTTTTTATTCAGAGAATTTTTTAATTTTTTTTTGCTTCTGCTTTATAGGACACAATACAAGAACTTAAGTCAGCCATATTGCTCTCGTCTCTGGCTACCTGGTACTCCCCGAGTGGATGCAATATAGGAGCGGGCAATACGTGATGGTAGGGAGGACAGAGAGGACAGAGATTAGCGGATTAACTTCCCAAGCAGCAGAGCCGGCCCCAGATCACGAGACTACATCATTTGTTGCATGGACTCAAGACCGACCCTGGAATCTGGAATAATTGTGGCATAATTATTAATAGGTACTGGATCCATGACAACATTACACTGGTTATTATCGAAACCGCCTTCTTACTTGACAGAAAAGTAACGGTCATTGTCAGGTTTTGATGCCTGTTTGCTAGTACATGTAGATGTATCCAGTTGAGTAACTGTAAGCAAGATAGGTACGTGGGCGGTATTCACATAGTCTATGCCTCATACAGATCATCTTTTGGATAACTTAATGACTTTTTGTTTTTCAAATTACCGAAAACAAATTACAAAATTTCATCAATTTCTTTTCTCCATAATATCTTTAAAATTTCTTGAACATTTACATGGTCTCAAAAATTTCTCCTGAAAAAAAAAAAGTCTACTGAACTGCTTTCATGCTAGATTTCACGGTAAACCCTGCAGAAATATAATAATGACAATAACAATAATAATAATACGGAAGTACATCACAAATTCCTGCTGAAAGCCATATTTTGAGAAAAAATGCAATTATAGTTTTTTTCTAGCCATAAAAAACATTTACTAAAAGCTTCTGACATGACCGTCAGTCTCAATATCTCTGGCTGGTAAGCTGGAATTGGCTTCTTTCTCCCGCTTTGCATTTTCCAGGGTCTCTGCCCGAGTTTTTCTCCCTTTTCTCCCCCTGTTTGAGAACTGCGCTCTAGCACAGACAATCCTGTGTCCTGGAGGTCTTATGATGACGCGAATATCTACCCATGTCAAAAGCCAGGATTTCCTTGATGGTTGACTAGGAAGATGGTCCACTGCCATACTCTGCAGCCGCACAAAGCAATGCAAATTCCACTCTTGTGAGAGAATGGAAGTTCTTCTTCGAACATCTGGGCCACACATACATCTTATTCCTATAATAATGAGAGCAGGGGGTAAACTGTCTGTGACGCTTATGCATTTCATGGCCATTCAAGCTAGACACTTAAGTTTGCATACTACCTTTTTTGATACCGCCGAGTTGCATGGCCGGCGTGGTTTTTGCGTTTGACTACGTCTTATTTTTTTTTTGAAAACTGTGAAACGCCTTAGCGTTTAAACCCGGACTTAATTCCTGGTGTAGTTTTTATGATTGTTAGAGTGTTGCGCATGGGTGCAGCAATCCATACTCAGTATCGAAGTCTGTCATTTTGCGTCTAAGCATTAATGGCCTTTAAAGCGAGACACTCACAATTTTGGTATATCTAGGCCTAGGCCTACTGTTTTTTATCCTGTCGAGCTGCATGAATGCCGTGATGTATGTTTATATGATTGCTTTGGATGGCGATTCCGCAACCTATTTACTGGGAGCTAGCAAAACCGATACACAGTATCGAATATGCCATCTCCTTTGAGCGTGGCCTGCTTGAAAGTAAACAAGACATGTGCTCAGTTTGCCACTCACCGTTCTCTATGCTGAGGCCCCCGAGAAACAAAAAGATCTCAACCCACTCACCGTACGAAGAACGGGTACATTGACTAGTGTATTTAATTAGATTTGAATGGCACCTTGTCTCTGATGACTGCCCTTGGCTGTCCACGCCCTAACTTTGGTAAGGCCCAGCCGATCACATGCGATATAAAACAATTAGAACTATATTCCGTTCTTTTGCTTGCGGAACAGTTACACTGCGGCTTTTCAAGCACATGCAATTTCAGTTTTCGATTGTGATATAAATTACACTAGGTGTAATACATGTAATATTATTAATGGCATGTTCATGGCGAGGATATGACTACATCTACATGTATTTTGAGCATAGTAGAAGTCGAGGGCTGAAACATCGCTTGCTGGAAAGGGTTCTTTCACTCAAAAGATCCCCAGTAGTCTCCCTCATCCAAGAGTTCCAATTTCATAATTTTTTGTTTTGTTGTCCGCAGGAAAAACAACTTGGATCCCTCGAGAGATGCAGACTACACATCTCCAACAGAACGGACAGTTGTACACATGTAACAATGAGGAACATTGTCGATGAAACTGACTCTGTGACTGTCACGATGCCTGAAAAACAAGGGAAGCAATAAAGCAAAAGCGAAGCGATCACGTAATTACAGAGTTCTCCACCTTACCAGACAAAGCAGGACATCGTGCTGTTGGGGGGTCGTTTCTGGGAAGAATACGTATGGTACATGTAATGAATCAAACTTTTTCTTGTTGTTGTTCGTTTTTGTTGTTGCTGTTGTTTCAGAAAAAAAAAAAGGTCGAAAAATCGAATTTAGGTTATAATATACCAGTATCTAGTGAAACAGTCCAATAGCCCATGGAAAGTGCCACTGAATGTTCTAGAAAATCAATGCTTTATTGCGGACACTCATTACTCTCATGGTCGCCCACTAGTACAGGAGGGGAGGGGGTGGGTTGAAACAAAGGTACGAAAAGCGCTACAAAGGGATTGGATTTAGGGGGGGGGGGGGTAAAATTGCGAAAAATTGAGCGAACAGTACTTTCTTTATGCAAACACAAAATTTTTAATGTTATGGAATGAAGAACAGGTGACTGCTATTTTCTGTGACGAAAAGAGCAAAACTGTCCTTTCGAATCACACTCTTTGAAGCCCAGTTCTTCAAAATTTACCGAGCCCAAACCATGTCTGGCTCTTAGAAAATTGGTGTCTCAAAAGCAGTAAAAGGGCCAGGCAGGACAAGCATTCTGTTTACCTTTGTGAAATTGTAATACACAATTAAAATGTTAAATAAACATTCATGCAATACATGTAAATAATTCAGGTTATTTCAAACTTTGATCAACGTATGATCCTTTATTCTCGTTTCTAAATACAAAATAATGAAGAAAAAAAATCCTTTTGTGAACTATAAGGACGACAAATGGATGATTGTGCTATTATGTAATACAAAAGGAAACTGCGATTTTACCCCATCTTGCACGACCAGAATTTTTAGCAAAAGAAAACGAACTACATGGAGCCTACATCATTGTTAAGCTGGAATAACTTAAATTTTTTTTCAAAATAACAAACAAATCTATATTTTTTTTAAATACATCAAGAATTACGAGTGGGAAGGCGATTGTGTCTAGGATTTTTTTTTAATAAAACCAACATTATTCTGTTTTTAATATTGTGCTCGACATTAGCTGACGTGACATCCATCACAGCTGTGTCCCCCGACACTACAAAAGCTTTGCTAGAAAGAGGACCTGTCACAGGGGCCTACGCCCAGTACACGTGAGCAAACAGCTCTGATCTAAAGCTAGATGAACTGCGTTGTCGTCACCTCAGGGAGACCAGCTGTGGAGAGGGCGAAGGTTCTCCAACACTTCTAAATAATGCTGTTTTAATTAATGATTGGTATGGCATGTGTCTGGGGAAAGAGGGCATCCGTTTTCAGCTTTTGGAAAACGTTTGGCAATGACATAATTATTTAATCAATTCAGTATCGGGAAACAATCCATCCACATTTAGTACGACGTATAAGCATGTGAAAACTGACATCATGAATGAACCCGATTTCAGCCTCAGAGAAATAATACGTGTACACTGTACATGTTATTATATACAAGATACGATGTACGACTGTATATTATTGTTGGCACCATGTCAGTGAACGATGCGTATGCATTGTGAAATTTTAATGCCTTTTTTTAAGGTACATGTACTTTTTTCAGCCAAATACCCTTTTCCTGGATTTCAATATTGAAGTATTTTCTCCAGATCACCGAATGGATGGCAGTGCTTGGCTCTTCCACATACCAGAGTTTAAAATACATGTACATGTATTGGGGCTGAAGGGATAGGGCTGAGCAATGATATATTAGTCCTTCTCGTCTGGTAATTTCTCATACTTGTAGATGTAGAAATAAAACGGAGTGTTATGATGTATCAAGTTGGTCATATGATTTTACTGAGGAAACAAGCTATTCTGTCTTGATACTGTTACCTGTACATATAATATACATGTATCTAATACCGCAATTAACTTAAATTCTGCAATAAGGTCATCTAGGAAACCATTAAAATTTGAAGGACATGTGTTAATAACACATAATAATGGTGATAGTTTTTCTTTACTCCACCAAAGCATCGTTTTGTATCCACGTCACACATGACAGGTCCCAGCTGTTCTCGCCCAGTGCCTCCGCCCATGAATGTAATGTAGCCTACATGACTGTGATGTAGTGATATTAGTCACAGGTAGGTGCATTGCCTTACAAGTCACGTTGTTAGCAGCTATTCGCTGACATTTCCCTGCTATTTCGGAGACACTGCCTTTTTTGGCATCCGCAAGTGCACTTTCATTTTTCCCATCTGGTTTTTTTTTAGCCATTCATTTTGAGTGTTTCTAATCCGCCTACTAAATTTGGCAACAGTCCAAATCAACCACTTCAGAAGCGTGTTTGCTTGTCCCCGCATCCTCAGACACAGGAGCTCTTCTAAATAAGCAGTAGATGTACATGTGCCGTACAGTCAATGATGTTGAACACAGCGCAGTCGAATATGTTTGTTTATAATGGCCAAGAACTTTGCCTTCTGTTAATTTTTCACAACCATTTAATCCGATGGAAAGTCATAAATTCTCAAACCGCGCTAGGCAGTTAGCTCCTCGAATTCATTTCCTAGATCATTTCTCTTGATTGCTTTACATGTTTGTACAGACTAAGAAGTATGAGGTCACCAAACGATATTTTAGTCATACTCTTCAAGATGGTGAGATCATAGTCTCAGGAAGCTCCAGTACGGTAACGTAATTTCTGCCGGAAATCAGTAAATTCGACGTACATGTAAAATGTAGTATACAATAATGTACATGTATAGTAATTAGTACACAATACATGTACATGTATAAATTTATAATGTCATGTACTAGTACTATAACGATGACATTAACCAAAAGTTTTTGTCTTTTTTTTTTTTTAATGCCGTTGTAGAACTTATACAGAGTTTTACTTTTAGTTTTATTTACTGGTGTCCAATTTAACGCCCATTGTATACCCAATACTTTAATGCTTCCTTGCAACATTCACAAATATATGCTGTGTGAAACAACACAACAAGAAAGAAGAAAGCCATTTTCTTTACTGCAACACTAACAGTAACACACAATGAGTTTTCCATGTGTGCAAGTATGCATTCCGCATTCTCTATTTTTAACCGGATCCTCTTCCAAACGTAACGAATCTCTCCAAAGTTTTCTCGTCTTCCGTCCATAGTTCGAACATGTGCTAGGTAAACACGCTGAGACTAGTGAGAGAGGCGTGTGTATTTTGAGACTAACACAAGGACATGGCAGAGGTTTAATGTTGTCTTTTCAAGCCTGTACTTAGTGTAATGTAAATGTTGAGGTTTCGGCCGGAAAGATCATTTAAATTTGAACCTAGCTAGCAGGCTCCAAAGCCCAGTGGCAAATCTACTGTTTGAACAAAGACCAACTCTATTTTTGTTGAATTCTACTCTACTTTGAATCACGCTGCAGTATTGCAAAATTTATATGCTGTCGACATTGAGGCTGAAACAGTATTGAGGGACGTAAAAACTACGGTGGTTCTTTAAAACAACAACAAACAAAAAAAACGTACTCTTAAGACACACATTGTTAATTCTCTTCTAACAATATTATTATAATACACGTACATGTACATGTATAACATTAACTACAAGCACTATTCTACTGCACGTACATGTACTTCTTAAAAGTTAAAGGCCCGACTGTCCGGACTAAAAAAAAAACACATTTAAACACTAAATACATAGATTCATCCATGTCACCAATGCTATGATTTATAAAATTGAGGCCAAAAGTTATTTCAAGAAATTCGACGGCCTCTTCACGCAGACCGTTTCGGATTACATGTAGAAGTAGAAGGATGACAAAACGTGAAAATATCAGAACTGAGCACATGTAAGATGTATTTTGTCCACAGTGACTGTATTTAACGTGGTACAGTATGTGTATGTACAGCATGTATTTGGTTTGTGTTCAAAGGACACATTATTGACATTAGCTTAGCAGACTACTCAAGGAAATGAATGCAGTGGAAGTCCTGTTGTGTCAGATTGGAAATTGTAATTTTGTTGAATGTGGTTGCTGTTACACTGGTGCCTAGTAAAAGTATTAGTTACAAAGTAAAAGTACTTTGTACAAGATATATTAATTATGTGCGTAGCAGTACATTGTACGTTACTTGATGTACCTGAGGCCCTAATTACATAGGGCGACACGCATGTTGCCACACTCCTCATGTCACCAGTTCACAGTTGTCACGTCACACTGAGTACATGTTTATTGTACATGTATTAACTACACAAGGGCTTATCTATTTATTTATGCTTAACTATTTAGTGATCTATCCATTTACTTATTTTAATTAATTTAGTTATCTATTTACATACACCTATCTATTTATTAACTATCACACTCATTTACCTATTCTCATGCACTTTATTTATTCATTCATCTACCTCCATGTATTTGTATTCAACATGAAATTCACGGAGTCATGCACACAATGGTTACAGACCAAAATCGCATTTCAATCGGAGCCCCCCCCCCCCCTCCCCCCAAAAAACTACATATGAACAGCATATGTAGACAAGATGGATTCCTCCAATGACGATACCTAGTTACTAATTTTACTTAGAAACAAGGAGACTCATCTCCAGTGGCGGGTCGTTCTATGTAGCCATCACTACTAGTACTACAATAACCATTGTTACCATTCTTTTATCACGTGTCTTGTGTCGTCCTATGTAATCAGGGCCTTGTGTCCTGCTTGATGCAACTTTGCAGACAGTATTTCTTTTTGGTTAATCTTTTATGGTTTCCACAGAAATTCAGACAGAAGTGATTGCATTGGGAAAAATTATGGAAAAAAAATAGCGATATCCACTGATATTCTAGATTTCACCCCCCCATGAATATTCCTTAAATTGTGATAAATGGGTTCAGTGTAAAGTAACCAGTGCTCACAGTCACACACGTGCTGTCTTGTCTTGTTATAATATCTCCGCGTTCAGAAAAGCAACACACTCACTCGGGCACACCAGGTAAGGGCACTCAAAAACAAAACAATACAATAACAATTTTCATACAAAAAAAAACATTTAATTAAAATTAAAAAATATTAGCCTTCATAAAAACAAGCTTAAATTATTAGCTCTGAAGAAAAAAGAACAGAAAATCACTTTCTAGATTACAACAGAACAACACTCAAGACTGCGAAACACAAGCCAAGGGTGGACATGAAGCAATCATTTTAATTTGTATAACTAAGCTCCATGCTGTCTGAACGTACATTTTCAGATATTCAGCATTAAAAACACATTATATCAGTCAAAATTCAGGCTTGAGATTAGAATTCATACGTACGTATGTATTTTTTTTCCCCCTGGTTCTAAAAATTTGAATAACATTAAGAATTTCACTTTCCATTCCTGCAAAACAAGTTCTATTTTCAAATCTATTTATGAATACAGACAATCTAAAGTGAATACAGAGGTACAGGTAGACACAACAAGGAACACAAAATGTTAATTATTACATAAGTTAACAGGTCAGTAGCTGCTGCAGATATGGTGAAAGAACCAATGTTGGAGAGTGGTTGATTACAACTGAGCACACTTGAGAATTTGTCACAGTGAATCATTGATTTGTCATAATTTTCTATCCCTGGAACAATGTTATCTTAAAAGCAGAACATTCGTATGAAACAAAATATTCATTGTTAAGTCTTTACCAGTTAATGCCACTTAATGTTTTCTGAGGTGGATGTTGTAGTAACTTGGTTACAATACTAACAACGAAAATTCAATGAAAAGTGGGGACGGGCAAATGTGAACAGAGATACATGTGTACTTTCTTAATAAATTCCACTCAAGTGAAAGCTAACACCCTGAAACATGATGACAACAGATAAACAGGTGAGGCGAAAAAAAAAAAGGCGAATACAAAATGCAGTCATATCAGGCATCGGGCAGTTTTTGATACGAGTCTTTGAAGAACGTGTATAAAAGTGGTCTATGTAATAGTCAGATCATTAGTTCTCTCTCCTTCCCTGTTGAGCTGATGAAGTGTTACTCTAGGCTCTCTTAATATCCAGCAGCTCTACATCAAAGATCAGGGTAGCATTTGGAGGAATAGTGGACCTGGTCAAGGAATATCAACTGGTACATGATGATGCATAGCCAGTGAGGTACGGGGAAAAAAAGAACATGAAAAAAACATATCAGCACTGCTCCATGAGCAGTAAATGACATTTGAAAAAATTCTCTGAAAATGAAACACCTCTATTTCCCTGCTTGGCTAGGCCTAGGCTATTTTCATGGGTCAGAGAATTTTTCTCTGAAACCTCAGCACTTCTTGGACTAATGATAATCAAGGAAACTCGTCCATCAAAGAATTTTTCTCTGAAAATTCGTCGTACAAATAGCAAACCAATGTCGTGACAATAGTATTAATGTAGTTGTGAAATTATCTGTTTCTATTCGTAGTTTTTAGGTTCCCATTTGTTGCAAAAAATATATTATCAGAGAATAAAGAAAACAAAAACGACCCGAAATAACTAAAAATAAGGATAGATTTAGCTCTAGATCTAGGAATTTACCCTCACAATTCAACAAAATAAAATCTGAAATCAGAGAAAATCTCAAATGGTGAGCAGTGACAATATTTTTCTTTTTGTGAACAAACATCTTTAATTTAAGCAAACATAATTCACTGGGAATCGTGCCTCGTTAATATTTTATTACTGTGCACACTGACATTGCAGGTTTTTTTTAAGCATATTCTAAGAAAAAGCTTGGATTTTTCTCTCTCTTGTGGAGTGGTGATGACATGACATACATCTATAATGGATCATTTTGTGTTCATTAATGACTTTTTTTCTCAGTAAAAATATTGTACATTTCTATCCTTGAATACTTGTATGTGTAGCTTATGACATGACACATTTTTCCAGGGAAAAAAATAATAAATTAGGGGGGGGGCAGGCTATTTCAGTAATGACACAAAAACAATTTCCTGAAAATCTCAGATTGTTCAGAATTCCTGCAAACTGGCACCCCTGAACATGAGAATGGTCCTACATTATATGCGACTTGCTTTCCTTGTCATTCTTGTAATATCAATTTATTATACTCACATAGTATTATACAGTGGAAAATGGGTTTGACCAAAAATGGCTAAACTGAAAATAGCGGTAAAACGAAAGAAAACAGGAGTCCCCAAATTTTTTCCTCCTTATCTTTGTTAACAAACTAGCGCTATACCGATATAGCCCTATTGTTAAACCGAAAAGAAAATTGCTTGATTCAGTGGCCAGTCCACTGTGATTCGCTTTCAGCCAAGTCAAATTATTCATACTGTACCATCCCTCCACCCCCCAAAATAATTTTTTTTAAACTGAACACAGCATGCTCTGTTCTGAACGATTGTACACGCATACATGGGAGAGGCAGCACTACAGGGGTAGGGGAGAGGGAGGGAGGGAGGCCAATAATCTCGCTGGTCCGAAAATCAGACGGCAGCAGACAAGGCTTCTGGCACATCACGGGTGAACTTTCATGTAAAATGTATGACATGGAAGAAACAATACAGTGTACTGGCGACCGCGGACAGCGTATTTCGTGGCATCATGTACAGTAACGGTAACGAGATCAGCAGGACGGAAGTTTGCACTGTCAGTTCACAACTCATGTCTCTCTATTCTGAGTGTTAGTCCACATTCACTCGCATATATCCATTCTCTGTGAGTCCCTAGGCTAAGCAATCGCCTGCCCTCATTGTCAGACAGAAACACACAGCAACGGAGGACGTATTGAGTCTTTTTTGCTTATGCATTTACTTGATTTGTCCTCTTTGATAGTGACTTGGGCTACCTTTCTTGAAACTGCCGTTTTTCAAGCCTTCCATCGGTAAACCGAAAACAAACCCGTGGTCCCATCGATTTCAGTTTAACCATTGACTACTGTATAATATTCAACACCAGTGTATGTGTTAATTATATTATAGTGAGCTTAATATATGACACAAGAATGACAAGGAAAAATCACAAATGTGGGCATGGCAACTGTACTTCAAATCTATCTTGCAGCTAATTTTTCACTAAAAAAGGATATACTCCTGCAGCTCCTTTTTCACCATAAGCATAGTCAGGTGTGATGGTCAGCTTGGCTCGCTGGCCTTTGCTCAGCTGAAATGTAAGAAGACATTTTCTATATATATGACACAATGATTTGATATGTTCAAGATTGATCTCCTTAATTTATGCACTAGTTGGTACGACCTTTAACATGTTCTTAGCACTCACCCTGCGCGTTACCTGTAAAGCCCGCTGCCCCGTCAGTGACCTTATTCACGGAGAATCTTATCTGGGGTCACTGACCCGTGCCGCTAGACGATGACCACATACGCTGTCCATGTGGTTCGGTTTTTATTGATCGGTATGAAAACATTCGCTGCTATGCCTTATCATGCTTGATAATGAATTACTGACAGCTGTAGTTTTCGTGAGAACGAAGCATGATAACTAGCCACGCCCTCCCAAGCCCTACACAAATGGTTTCATCCTGATTGACACATACTAATAAACCAATGTGGGCATTTGGGGCAAAGATTATTTCAGAGATTGTTTCTGATTGGTTCTTAGATACAGACAACTCCAGATGGTGGTCAGCTTGTGAAAAAATGAGATAATATTGCAAATTTGTTGAGCAACAGTTCGCATGTCGATGTTACATCTTTTGAAAGTGTGGGGAGAGCCTTTGAAAGCTTAGTCTTTGTGATTCCGACCAGTGGTTCACTGGTTACCATGTCCATGTCACAATGTCTTTGATTTAGAAGAGATACAGTGAACAATAACACGGTGGTTACGTCTAAAAAAGGTCAGTGACCCAACGCCTGAAAATAGGGCTTGCGCGTGGCGCTGTCAGCTTGACCTGGGCGACTTTTGCCGCCCATGCGGCGTGAGCAATTTTTTTAGTAAATATACAAAAAATGGCCAGATCAGGGAAATCATTCATCAGAAACATCATGTCCCAATGAGCTAACAATAACAGCATAATTCATATCATTAAAAAAGAAACATTTTATGCCCAATAATGAATAATGCAAAACAAGACAATACATTTTACAAAATCAAACAATTTGCTACAACAATCTCACCTGGGTGAAGCCTTCATCCCAGCCTGGATAGGGCACAGAAGAATGGGGAAACAAAAACAAACAAAAATGAAAAAGGAGTTAACATTGGTATTTACGCCAGTTTATAAATTACAAATTAATTTATTCCCATTCTATGTGTGTCAGTTGATATAAAAAATTGTCCCCAAAATAAAATATTTAAATACTGATTTACAAGAGGAGAGCAAAAAAAAAAAAATAATACAGCCTATTACTGTATTAGTAAACTTCCTCTTCTCTCAAAATTTAACTTCCCAAGGATTAACTGAATACATGTTTAATGTAATTGTAAGACACAGAAGAGAAAGCTGGCTTAGCTTCCATGTTATTTTGTTAAATGGGAACAGTACACAATAAAAAAAATGAAACAACTTAACCCAGACCCAGTTGTCCGGTCAGTGACCTTACTCACGGAGAATCTTATCTGGGTCACACTGATCCTTGCTAATGTGCGGTGTCCACACTACTGCTGTCCACATGCTTTGGTTGTATTTATTTTGATCGGTATGAAATTCATCCAGATTATTGACATACATTTGGAGCAATGATCATTTCAGAATCAGAGCTTGTTTGGTTCTTAGATACAAACAACTCTATTCTCTAGATGATGGTACGCTTGTGAGAACATGAGATAATAATATTGCAAATTCGTTGAGCAACAGTTCACATGTCGATGTTACACATTTTGATTGTGTGGGGAGAGTCTTTGAAAGTTTAGTCTTTTTGAGCCCTACCAGTGGTTCATTGGTCAACATATCCTTATATCCGTGCCACAATGCCTTTGATTTAGAAGAGATACAGTGAGCAATAAGATAGTAGTCACATCTCAAACAGGACAGTGACCTGATGCGTGAAAATATGGCTTGGCGCAGAGTAGTCAGCTTGACCTTGCCATACTGATATGCCTGTGCAGAGTAAACTCGTGGAAAGTCAATGCCGTCTTTTGACAGCTCTCACAGTGTGAGAGTTAAAATTAAATCTTTGGAAATAGCTAGGTTACAAAAGACCATTTGAAGTTGCTGAGTTTCATTTCTTGAATTTGAAACATGGCGGTTCTTACCGAATTACCCAAATGACTGCAAGATTTCCTCAGATTGTTTATGAATAAATTACTTTACATCTTCCACAACAAAATCCTCTTGGAGTGAATTTTTGCTTTCCCACAAATGATGAAAACCCGGCCGGTGCAGGCATGTTGGAAGTTTGGGATTTTTCTCATATTTTCGTGTCCCTGATCCTATTGGCGTAGGATCGAGTACCTAGTCTTCTCGGACAAGGAAGAAAAAATTCGGAGGGCCGTGTGCATGTTAATATAAAGATACCTTGGCAGTTGGAAATCGGAAACAGCAGGCCGAACAGGCCGCTGCCCGGACAAAATTAAGTAAAAATTCACCCCCCCCCCAGGAAAAAAAACAACAACAAAAACGGCGCTGCACTGTGGCGACAACGTGCCTGCTCCAGTTATAACTGGGCTGCAATGGCACAAAGGCAAATTTCCCAAATGGGATTAAAGAGTTAATGAATACAAATACAAATACAAATCTGAGGAAAATTATTTTACTTAGCCCAGTAAAAGTGAAAAAGCAGACTTGCCAACCTCACAATTGCTCTTTGCTTATTTTTTGGGCCAAACCAGGGGAATTTTGCTTATTATCAAAATGGAATGCTTATTTCTTGACGTTGCAAGCCGTTTAAACACACTGGAAAGACAATTCACACATCACAAAAACAAGAATGTACCAGAAAGCAACATTACTTCACTTATTGAAAAACTGACAATGTCCTGAATATGAGACTAACAGAGGGAAAGGGACATCTCAACTCCCTTTGACAGCTACTTTCATGTCCTGCTACCCATACACTTTTCTTAGCTCAGTCTTGTTGATGGGCAAGGTGCCTACTGCAGGAGCCCTTCAAATATGCCAACATTTCAGGAGAGAAGTTCCTGGTCAAGGCTGTTCCTGGCATGTGTTTGCATATAATGAGGGCCTCTAATAGTTGATCTCCCATGAGAGAGCGCTGGTCTGTCTTGATTTTCCTGACGCATGAAAACACTCTCTCACAGCTGGCTGAGGAGTGAGGAACTATAAGTATGCCTAAAATGAACAGGCATGCCTGTCTGACATTCTCTTCCTGCTTGGCCAGGTTGCCCCAAAATTTAGAAAGGTCATCAGAAGGCAGTGGCAGTTCTTTTTCCAGCAGCATCAACTGAAGATTGTTCAGTTCATTTACAACAGCATCTTGATTTGAGCCTTGTGGTATAAGGACTGGCTATTTGGCCATGATGCCTTTCAAGCTGTCTATAGCTCCACTGTCAACAAATGTAGCAGGACTGACTGATGCCATCTTCTTAAGCATTGTATTGTCATGAGGCAAGTTGTCCTTTAAATAGTCACATACATATTGGTAATAACTGATCACAGCTTTATAAAAATCCTCTTGCTTTTTTCCAGTGATTTTCTTCTCTTTGATGAAGGCTTCTACTTCAGATCCAACTTGCACATCTTTATGATCCTTCACATTGTAGGACAGTTTGTATTCAACATCAAAGGGAAGCTTTGAGACCATGGCACTAGGTTTCACAAATTTCAACAGTACCTCTCTCATCAATTTGTTAATGTTTCCATGGAGGTTCTGTATTTGTGGTGGCTCTGATTGATGCTTTGTTAGGAAGGGCTCAAATATCCTGACAGAGAACTTTAGGAACAGGGCACACAGACGAGAGGTGTGGGAGTTCAGCTGGTCATAAATAGCAGAAGCTTTTTTGTTTGCAGCTGTTCCTCGTTTTGTGTTATCTTTTTCCTCTCGGAAGAAATCTCTCAAAGCTGACCAGTCCCCAATGAGTCTATCCAAGCATCTGCCAATACTGAGCCACCGTGTGCTTACATGTTTGAGAACACCACGTTGTTCTTGAACATAGTATTCTTGGTACTTTGCTAGATTACTCTGGCGGACACTGCTTTTCTTCATATAATAAAAGATGTCTACCAGAAGATCAGCAGGAGACGATGGCATTTTATCAGCAGCCTTTTCTGCAGCCAAGTGTACTAAATGTAGAACGCACCCTGATAAGAAGCATTCTGGATTCTTCTTCTTAATGAAAGAGAATACTCCTTTGTGAATGCCAGTCATGACACTGGCATTGTCACACCCAAAAGAGATGCAGTTGCTCCATGGTATGTTAAATTCTTGAAGCAAGCCATCCAACAAGTTGAAAATGTTCTCTCCTGTTCCAGAGCCATCAAGTACAGGCAAGGAGACAACCTCTGAATGCACTTCATAGGTCACCACATTTAAAGTCCTCACAACAATTGTGTAGAGCTTTGAATTTTGGTCATTGGATCCATCTGTTGCCAAGGAGAATGGGCCAGTTTTCATTCTATTGACAAGCAGGTCCTTGTGTTTCTTAGCTAAGTCTTTCAACATTGCTGTAGCCTTGGTTCTTTCACATGAAAACTTCGCTGCAATTTTGGAGTCAGGGAACATTTCTTTGACCGCAGCAGTCAAAGAGTCAGCTGCATTGATTGAGAGATTCAAGTCTGCTATGAGACTGACCATCTTAGCTTCAGCTTTTGTAGCAGCCTCTATAAGATTCCTCTTTCTCTCTAACTCTTCCGTATTATGGGGTTTGACAAATCTATCCAGAGATCCCGCTGACTTCTGATGAAACTTTTCTTTTTCTGTGTGCCCGATTGATTTCTGGTGCCTTTTAATATCACGAGCTCCCGATGCTCCAATGTAGATATCTGTATCACATAGAGTACATCGTGCATAGTACACAGAATCTTTTCCTTTTGTAGTGCATTCTGTAGTAAATGCATATGACATTTTGTATGCTTTAAGAAAGCATTGTTTTGAAGGTTGCTTTGGAGCCATAGGACTACGATTATAATAGACCACACCACAAAGGAAAGAAACTTCAAACAGTCAGGGCCTACGCACTACACTACTAGATCTACCGTTCAGTGAATCAGTCCTTGGCCTTGGACACCGGAATAAAAATCGCGATAGTCTGAAACCTACAAGAAAGGCGTGCTAGATCTAGACTCTAGATCTGGCAAAGGCTAGGCCGTGTTACATACGACAAAACAAACTGTTTAGATTTAATAAATGAATGGGGAAAAAAACGAATCATCCACACAGTTTTGAAAATTGTATTTTAAAAAAAACCCACAAATCTGGTGAAAATCACTGTAAATTCATGCGAATACAATCCGAAAGGGGATACCACGCTGTAAACAAAACCAACAGGAGATTGCGCTACACACAATGAACACACTTGGCTACAACCGGCCGACACAGTGAAAGTGATCATAGGATAGCGCCGGGCATTACAATTAACAATTACCCGCCCTTTCCTGTTCTCGTGTGGTCCCGGTGCCGAACACGCGGGACCCGGCAATATCTGTGTAACTTCTTATTACATGTACTACGATTACTACGGTGTCCAAAACAAATTGTGACGCCAAAGGGTCCTAAAAGTGATCTCGATCTCTCTCTCTCTCTCATATACCTGTCCCCTGCTTCTCTCCCCCCCACCCCCCACCACACACACACGTCACACACACACACACACACACATCTCATCGAAGGATGCTAGGCCTAATAGATACCGGGGGGCTGTACAATCATAATAATATTAAGCAACTAGGCCTATCATGCGTAATAAAATGGCAGGCTTAATACTGTACTAAGCATCTCTCTCTCTCTCTCTCTCTCGAACACGGACCCGCCCGACACTATCAATGATAGTGGGATAGATGGGCTACACAGTGGTCAACACGCCATTTCACTGGCACACGCTGGGTGCGTATTCAAATTCAAGCCTTGGGCGTATTACATCCCTCAGATGCGTATTTACGTAGTTTCGGTACTTTTGTGTATACAAATACGCAATTGCGTACAGGTTGGCAAGTCTGAAAAAGTGAAAGGTACCAATTCATTAACTGGCAAAAATCTGTAGTTTCCAGTAGGGACAGCACAGCATTATGAAATTTACAAGCAATGACACACACAGAACCCACCTCTGATGACCTGTCCCACTCCTATCTTGGTCTGAAATGGCTTGTTTCTGTCCCTTGAAGAGTCAAACTTTTTACCATTTGTCAAGGTACCTGAAGGCAGAAGAAACACAGGATGGACAATTCTTGTGATGTTGCAACGATTAAAATGAGATGGGATTCAACATGACATGCACGCTTTTCATCTGTGCTCAAATACCGAGAACAAAGACCCAGATTCATGCCACACAACTACTGTAAACACACGTACACGCCTGGAATGTAAAATGTGAATTCAGATAATCGTAATGCTCTTTAAGATTTGTCATTTCTTTTGGCAGAATAAAATTGATAGTGGATGGGCCAAGTCAGTCACAAAGTCAGCTGTGGAATAAAACTCGTTTACTCTCACCATGACAAATAAAAACTACCAGTTGAAAGAATTCAAAACTTACCAGTATAGTGAACAATAACGGTATCTCCTTTCTTGGCAAAGTTCTGACCTGCAAAATGAAATACAAATACAGCACCCATTACTATGACACAAAGGAAAGAATCACTGTCTCTCATGGATGAAAAGTAATAAAAGCAATATAATATAAATTTCTTTTAATCAATTTCTTTTTTTTCAAATTCATGACCACTGTTGGGTTTGACAATACAATCTTAGAAGTTTTCCTTTTCCTACTACTAGTGTTAGCTCACTGCATAATATACACCATTAAAACTCTTTCCCTACAGTACAACACACACTGCATCGCATGTTCCCCTAGCAGCAGCCGGTACAATGCAGCCTGCATTGTGAACATTGTAAAGGTATTCCTCAACCACTGTATTGGAAATTAACATCCCGTAACGCTGAACCTTAAAAATAAAATACTTGGTAAAGCTTCCTTTGCCCTAGCGTGTCCAGTGATACCCTTCAGCCCTCGGAATCAAGATGCTTATAAAAATGACATTAGATTTTACTGCTTGCCTTTCTTTTTTCTCATCATCCTGATAAATTAATCCGGATCAGGATCTTATTCGCAGACGTCTGCGAATAAGCACTTTGTTAACCTAAAGTCAGAGATGCCGGAAGGTCTTCCCCCCGTCCGCGCCACTTACCAAAAAAGTTAAACATAATATGATGAAGACCTCCCCTAACCCACGCTTTCATTCTTTCTTTGTCCCATACAAATAAACCCAAACCTTTTGATATAAGCCCGCTCAAAAGTCCCCTTTTTGGTGTGTTTTCTTGACTGGCGCGGACGGGCGGAGGACCTCCCCAGATGCCAACCAATATGAAAAATATGATTTTATACGAATTTTTCTCGCCATTGCGCAAAATATGCAGAAGGAGCGAAATTACGTATTTCACACGTGCTCAGAGAACAAAGACAGAAATTTTCAAGCTTTGCATACATGAAAAAAATGCCAAACAGTTGCCGTATTCTTCCTCTTCCGGTCCATTTCGATGCTCAGCCGAGTACTTGGCAAATTTTCACGGCAATCCCCTAACACTCCATTCAGCGCTACAAAATGCAATTATTACTCTCGATACCCCCATGAGAAGTTGATTACATCTACCATTTCGTTTATTTCGGTTTCGAATTGAGTGTGCTTTGACTGTCAGTCCCATTCAGTGATTCGCGTGCGAACACATCGTATGGAAGTTCGAAGAAATTGGCCCTGAATCTATATGATCTACATGGTGTGTTTAATCTAATCATGGCTATTCATCCACAGACAAAGAAAGTGAAAATGGAACAGGCTCAGTCTTCACCATTTTGTACGCATTTTTTGATGAAAATACACAGAAGTCGCAGAACTGGTTGGCAACTGGTCCGGCCAGTGACCTTATTCACGGAGAATCTTGCCTGGGTCACACTGACCCTTGCCGATGTATGATGACCACCCTACCTCTGTCCATGTGGTTTGGTTTTTATTGATCGGTATGAAAACTTTCGCTGCTATGCTTTATCATGCTTGATAATGAATTATCCAGCAAAACCTTTGTCTGTAAGTCTCTAACCAATGATCTTATTTACGATTAATATGAAACTAAACTGACATGGACAGCTGCACTTTTCGTAAGAACAAAGTATGATAACTAGCCACACACCCCAAGCCCTAAACAAATGGTTTCATCCAGATTGACACATATATTAGTATTAATGAACCAATGTGGGAATTTTGGGGAAAGGTCATTTCAGAGCTTGTTTCTGATTGGTTCTGATACAGAAAACTCTATTTGATGATGGTCAGCTTGTGAGAAAATGAGATAATATTGCAGATTTGTTGAGCAACAGTTTTGCATGTCGATGTTACAACACCTTTTGATAGCGTGGGGAGAGCGTCTGAAAGCTTAGTCTTTGTGATTCCGACCAGTGATTCACTGGTTAACATGTCCTTGTCACAGTGCCTTTGATTTAGAAGAGATACAGTGAGAAGATGGTGGTTACGTCTCAAAGTCAAAGAGGTCAGTGACCCGGCGCGTGAAAATCTGGCTTGCGCGCTGCGTGGTCAGCTTGATCTTGCCATATTTGTACGCCCGTGCAGAATGAGTGCATGGAAAATCAATGCCGTATTTCGACGCCCTTCACAGGGTGAGGGTTACAGTAAAACCTCGTTATACCGCCAAGTAAGGGGCGAACAGAAAATTGGCGGTATAACGAGAATGGCGGTACAATGAAAATACTGTGTAGAACAAAGGAAATAAGTAATTTACCAACACTGGACTGGCTAACATGTCTAAAATATTGCAGTTATCTCTCTGATCTCTCCACTAGACATAAACCTCCTTTGTCATAATTTGAAGTTTACATTGCTTTCATTTGTATTTTTTTGTTGTTCTTGTTTTTTGTGTGTTGGAGTTCATTTATTCAGGAAATCACACCTCAAGAGTAACAGTATTATGTTTTGCAACACGACAAATAATGCTCCATTACAATTCAGCAACAAACGTGCTGTTTGCATCGTACCCTGCGACCGGTATGAACCAGTTGAAGCATCACCTCGCGCGCGCTTACGTTCGTTCACAAACTCTCTATTGAACTGTGACCCGTCTTTCCCAATGCATGCCCCATCAGTAGGCCTATCAGGACTTCAAAAGCGAAGACTGTGTAGTAGTACATGTATTAGGATTGGTGTTTGAGTAACAAGCACAGACTGTGGCCCCTAGTGATGTTCCGTCTGTTACTGTTAGCTGGATTTAGGTAGAGGTGGGAGTGGGGGTTAAATTTACGTTGGCGCTATAACAAGCAATATTTACTATACTCAAGTTATGAATGTAGCAGTCAAACCATTGGCGGATGGCGGTATAACGAGATTTTTAGTGACTTTGTATGGGTGTCACTGTCAGATGCGTACCACGGGGAAAAGCTGGCAGTATGCGGGAATGGCGGTATAACAGGTGTCGGTATAGCGAGTTTTTTACTGTAATACGGTATGAATTTAGCCACATCTCTTGTGACTAGAGAAAAGTTAATATCAGTATCACTATCAGCACCGAACGTAATTACAGTAAAACATCGTTATACCGCCAAGTAATGGGCAAACAGATAACGAGAATGGCGTTACAACGAAAATACCATGTAGAACAAGGGAAATAAGTAATTAAGTAATTTACCAACATTGGACTGGCCGACATGTCTAAAATATTGCAGTTATCTCCCTTATATCTCCAGTGGACATAAACCTCCGTTGTCATTTTGAAGTTTACATTGCTTTCATTTGTATTTTTTTGTTGTTGTTTTTTGTGTTTATGTGTGTTGGAGTTTATTTATTCAGGAAATCGCACCTTAAGAGTAAGAGTATTATGTATTGCAACACGACAAATAATGCTACATTACAATTCAGCAACAAACGTGCGTTGTTTGCATACGCGTACCCCGCGACCGGTATGAATCTGAAGCATCACCTCGCGCGTGCATAAGTTCGTTCGCAAACTCTCTATTGAACTGTGACCCGTCTTTCCCACTGCATGCTCCATCAGTAGGCCTATCAGGACTTCAAAAGCGAAGACTAGACTAGACTAGATCTAGATATCTAGATCAGATCTACTTAGAGTTAGACATGACCATGGGGGTGAGGGGGGGGGAGACTATACATTTTAAATAGAAAACTAATTTTGAAATTACTAGCCTACTAGATCTCTCTATTTATAGATCTACTAGAGTCTAGGCCTATGATATTTTAAGCTTCTATTGTTTCTAAAGAAAAATAGCCTTATTTATAATTGCTATAAACCACTGCTGGGGCAAATCCAATGCAGATCTAAGAGTCTAGATCTACTTTGCAAAATTCACCTGCAATTGAAAGATTAAGCATCGTTGCAGCACTAGATATCTACCAATGTAGCATCCCGGTCACACAAAATAAAATTATTGGAGTCTCCGTGCCCCGATTGGTTGGCAAGCACGACGTTCTGCCGGCTTACACATTGTCATGCGTAGGCTACCGGCAAGACGAATTCTCATCTTCGCCCAGTATAATTTCTATACCAAACATTAACGGCTTGATAGCATTAAAAAACAGCTTGACTGATTTTTGTTTTCAACAACTTACCATCACCAGGGGTTATTGTTTCCACTTCGACTCCCATTGTGTGTTTCGATGCCTGCACAGTAACAACCGTTCTGCAGAGAGCCTCACTATACAAAATCAAAAGAAGGACAGATTTTTTCAGCGGTACTGCTATTTTGATTTCATCATGAAAGCCAATGTGGCAAATACACTATCGCATTATGTTCTTTAGTACCTGATAGTACTTTAGGAAGGTCAAATCCTAAAACCGATAGTTTTACACGCTTCATCCTGGCATACATTATATTTCACTCCATCCCACCCCAACCCCTCAAATCATTGCACTTACAGCCATTTACAGAAAAGTAAAATATGGATGCCTGTTTTTATTGCGGATGTTGGAATTTTGGTAGTTTCAGCAGAGCCATCAAACAAAGGTTTACTGTTGAGCGCACGACTGGCAAATATTATTAATGCCATTCACAATATTTCTCATTCAAGCAACAGGCGCCAAAAGTGGCCTTGACACTAAAATTTTCCATTCAGCCGGTCGGCCTTCTCGAATAAAGCAGGTCAAGAGCCGCCAGTAGGTGAACCCAGCAAACTAATCTAAGATAGTAATAAAAGTAATATTATCAGCAGTTGTACCATAGTGTTGGCCAACTAGACATCGTACACCAATGACATGACTGGCGCACCTTTGAAAATTGAAGATTTGAGTCAGAATGCGGGTGATTTTGTTCATCGCCATCAAGGATCCGCAAGGATAAATACCTGGGCCAATATACATACATTTATAAACGTGTACTACTTTATTTTGAATATCTTTGAGTCCCATATTTCATTCTTGTGGAACCAGATTATCCCATCTATGAAAGGCGAATTTGAAATCCACAAGAGCCGTGACACTGACAGTTGAAGGACTGTTAAATAGGAGGACTCGATCCTCAGCAATCTAAGCACTGACTAAGATCAGTACTAATAGACATTTAGTATTAGCCTACTAAAAAGCCTTTTTTTCTTTTTTTTTAGTGTAGAAGTGTATAGAATGGGGGGGGGGGGGTATCATACTAAGCCCTGAATGCCACGGCCAGTTGCTGCCAGCAAAATGTGCACCAAAGAAATAATGACAGGAGCTGACTGGGCTCAATAATTATGATAGGGTCTTCCCGGCTTTATTATTAAGGAAATATAGGAAATTATGGTGTGCACTTCTTGTCTGCCAGCAGCTGACGGTGCCGTTCCCGGCGGCGTTCCAGGCTTAGTCTCATACCTTTCTCTCCCCTTCTCCCTTCCCCATACACACCCAGTTTACACATCTTCATTGTATATTATTATCATCACATACAATGCAGCCTATGTAGCAAACAGCAGGTCACGTGACAGATGTGCTACGGCTAGCGAGACTAGATGGTTGCAATCATTCATACGACTCGAGACATCAAGAGTCATGGGGATTTTTTTAAAATCCATGTGGGCAAAGGTATTGGCATGATTATGGCACTGCATAGCCCTCACCTTTTCACACATTGGCAACACGGATCTCTTGTAACCCCGCCTTTTAATTGGGTTTAAACAACCTGTAAATTAAACAACCGGTAAATAATTATACAGCATGACGGGTTTCGCTGTCATGTCAGGTTCAGTGCCAAGTTAACTAAAATAAAAAATAAAAACCTGCCACGATACACTTTGAAGAATGATTATATATATATAATATTATATAATAATAAAATCCTATATTGTCTAAAAATCTGGACCAGTGCCTTTAAATATGGGGACATAACAGAAAATAATCAGTGAAAATAATATAATATGCATTCAACTTAATTTCTCGCCTTTCCAGATGAATTATTGCTGTCTGTCACTGCTGCTACTGATGACTGTTCTTCCATTTCTGCTTGCAGTCACTGGTAAGACATTGTTAAATTGTATAGGAAGTGATACAGGCATTATATATTTTTTGTATAGGCCTATTTTATTTATATTTCCATGGTGGTGAATGCATGTTTAATGATTCTTTCTTCTTACTATACCCACAGTGGACCTTTGAGTGGTCAGCTTTTATTCAGTTCTTTAAAGGGTGGTAAAGTTGCTCACACTGTCAAATACAAGTCGGTTGCTGGGAAAGACAGTTACTGTATTCTGCACAATATCAGGGGACATGATGCAGTCATTAACATTTTGAACAGTTAAATATGTATATAAATTATGCACCATAATTATTCACAATTAACCAATAGGTGAGATGATACATAAATGAAATATTTCCCAGCAAGCAAACCCTATAGAAATCCAATGTGTAGGACTGAGGTCAAGTTTGCTTACAGGAATGGCGTCATTCCTACATAGATCCATTGGTTACGACATCGGTTTGATGTAGAGAATCCGTCTCTACATTAATTGTACCAATCCTGTGGAAGGCTTGTTCAAATCTGCATCTGCTTGACATAGGGATGCCGGCAGGCTTGATACATTGAGAGGTCAAGAGAGAGAGAGAGAGAGAGTACAATAATAATTTCAAGGCCATCAAATAACATCAGCAAGATGGTCACAGTGTGGCTGGTTCAATGCACCTAACAAAGTGTGGACAGCATTATAAGGCTCATTTAAGCCAAGTTAGCAACTGTATTATACTTATACTTTACTGTAAAGGAAGCATCAAGAATGTAACAGGCTTAAAACTTGCCTGTCCCCACTATAAATATCATATAGATCTAATCCTAGTCTGAACAATATAGAGATATTTTATATATTATTAACAGACTTGATTAACAGGTAAGCCTACCTGTCAAAACAAGATGTCAGTAACTGAGAATAAAAGTCATTTTATTCTGCACAACAATGGCTGTTCTCAACTGGGTGAAGAGATGCAGCGTTAGTCCTTAGCAGGCCAGGGTTTATATTATACATACTCTTCTCTGGGACTGCAAAATGCTGTTAAGTTAGTGCATACTGAAATTTATGAATGAACAAAAAAATAGGGAGGGAAAATCAAAGCTACTGTTGTTGTAAGTAAGCAAAACTCAATGATAACTTCAGCATCAGATATAGTAAAGATTTAATTTCCAGATTTTCCACAACTGCAGCACTTGAAACCCAAAGCCTTACCAGAAACACAGGCTAAAGCAGCAAAAGATCTAATCACAAGGGTTATTCATGAGAGATCCTCAGAGTTCATCATCAAAGTTGACAGTGCCATTGGACCAAAGGACAAGGATACTTTTGTGGTATGAATCAGGTGGCATGAGACTGCTTTATTGGTATGGTGTTTACAGCCATCCTATGCATTATCATTAGATTCTCTTAAAAACTGAATGATTAATAAGCGGAAGTGGGATGAAAAAAAAAAAGGTTGAAATACAATTATCTGACATTATGAAAATCTCAAGGATGTTGGATGAGTATAAGTAGATTTTCTCCCTCTGGGGGTAATGGAAAGTACATTAATCCAGAGGTGAACAAAATTGAAAATCAAATTTAACTGATCAGACATATTATGTTATTTATCCACTTTCACAACTTCCATGGCTCTGCCAGCGTTTTGGGAAACAGCCAATAAAATTTATCTACTTAATTGTTAGTTCATGTCAATACATTAAATTTATCAAATAAGTCCATAATTGGAAAACCGTTACCTTCACATGACTGGTGAACCTGCACC
Organism: Onchidella celtica; assembly: GCA_963931925.1. Taxonomy (NCBI): domain Eukaryota; kingdom Metazoa; phylum Mollusca; class Gastropoda; order Systellommatophora; family Onchidiidae; genus Onchidella; species Onchidella celtica. The sequence continues at coordinate 27,690,700 of OZ007571.1, read as the reverse complement.
TTCTACGTTGTACTACAAAAGACAGATACTAAGCAGAAGGAGCTTTGAATAGTACGAATTAGATATGTGGCTTTGCTCTATAGACAAAGTACAGTTAGTTTTAAGTATAATTAAATTGCATTTTTATGAGCTAAGTTGAGACAATTAGAATTTTACTAGCACTCCCAAGATAGTTTAGTAACATTTCACAGCAGATTAAAATAGAGAAGAAAGTAAGAATACCGAAAATGGGCATGTAATACTGCATGTACCTCAGTGTGTTGCAAATTTGCTGATTTATTTCCTATATATAGATGCCTTACTGCTTTGTGGGAGTGTCAGGACATTTCATTATGTTTGAACTGTTCAAATTCACTCATTCTTTCAACAAAATGGGCTGTGAACTCCTCAAAGGAGGTACACAAAAGATTACTTGAATTTCTTGTATAAGAGATTGAAATGTGAAAAATGTCATTGAATTTAATGAAGTGGGTGTTATGTAGACAGAGAAATTTACATTAACGCTAGTAAAATACACTATCACCAGACTTGGCCATTAGCATAATTTTGTGCTTTTTATCATTCGCCTGGCAAATGTTCATCTGACAGCCATACTCAGTGGCAGACCTACATTTTTGGAACCCTGAAGCTTGAATTGTTATGGGGCCCCTTCGCAACCAGTAACAATGGGGCAACGTCCAAAGGGCCTTGCTGCCCTTGCAAGGACCTGGAGGCTTAATTCATTTGCTACAGAAAGCCAAATATTAGGCTTGAGTGGACACCAGTTTTCCAGCACTAATATATTTAAGCCAAATTCTTGAAATATTGAATCCCATCCTGGTTCATTGATTTTCCTTCTCTTTGATGTCTAATGTGTTGTGTCTCGTGTTTATACTGGGTGAAAGAAAAAAACATTTTAGAACTATGTCTAAATTTCAAGCGGGATAGTGTTGAGAGTTCCTGTCCACATCCACAAAAGTTAGCCTAGGGAATGACTTAAATGGCAGAGAAAAGGGCCCCTCAGGATTAGGTTCCCTAAAGCTCAAGCTTCATTACTTTTTTAGCAGATCGGCCACTGGCCATGCTATGGATTTGATGTATACATGTAGTTATTATGAAACACGTGAATGTCTTAACCTTTTTTGATACAGCTCAGATCGACTGAAGATGGAGTTAGCATCACTGGTACAAGTGGTGTGGCAGCATCCATGGGTTTCTATCACTATCTCAAGTATTTCTGCAAGGGGCAGGTTACGTGGGCTGGAAAGCAGGCAGACCTGCCTGTAAAACTGCCAGTAATTGAAACATCCATCAGAATCACTACCAATGACAAGTATGACCTATCAGGGAACTTTTCATATTTTATTTTTTGCCTTATGCTACACGTTGATAATAATATATTAAGCATGATTGATGTGGTCTGTTATGTTAATCTATGGAAGATTCTGTTACTTGGTTAATATTTCCCGGTTTCCTCCATTGTTATCAGAGTATTGCAATCAGAAGTGCTGGGATTTCCTCTTTAGAAGACTCTCATAGAAAGAGAATATAATTATCTTTCAGCAATAAATATTAAAAGATTTATTTTTTTTATTTTTTTTTGGTATCACAATAAGATGAGCCCTTCACTCGTATCTTGTTCAAACTGTGCAAAGCATCACACATTCAATACAAAGTTCAGGCTGCAAAACTGCAATGGCTGTATCAGTGGATGGAATCAGACATGAAGTTTTGTAGTGTATTTCTCTATTGCTGTATGCAATACTGTGGTTGATGTGATTGGCTAACTTTGAATTAACATATTTATTTATTCTTTACTTTCACACTTGCTAATTTTGGTCAGGATCAGTCCATCTGTTTCCTGCTAGTCACAGCAGACTTTTGGTGCCAATGAGGATTTATCCATAATTTTTTTTCACATTATGACTTAAAGTGGAGTGGTATCCATGATAATCAAGGCCTCCAGGTTGTACTTAAATCATTGCACTTGTTATTCTTACCATACAAGTAAGTACAAATGAGCTTATGATCTCTTCAGCTTGGCATGATGAGACAATAGATCGAAACGATGTAATGTGAGAGGATGAACGATTTTCTATTTTTAATATGTGCTTTCATGGTAACGCTAGTGCGTGAGTAAGGGACGGCCACTCATAGTAGTTTAGGGACACTTGGCCGAGTACCATTAATTGGATTATTTCCCTTGTAATACTAGCGCGGGACCCGTTATTCACATCACGGTGAAAAGCGCGCATTTTGATTGGTCAGTTGGAAATGTTGACCACCGGGCTTCCAACTCTTATATCATGGCTTTAAGTTTCTTACAACTCGCTCCTTCGTTGTTATCCACCGACAGAAAGACGGGAACCCGAATTCATTGTTGGGAGTAGGCAATACCCTATCGGTACAATATAGGTACTCATGATAACGTTTGTTATCAATGGAGATACGTCGTATTAATGGACGAAAGTATCCCGCACAGATTTGTCCAATGTTGTTAGTCCTGACACTTTGAAAATTTATATTAAAACTATTACCGGGTTTCTGGTATAAGTAGTCAGTTAGAATTTTAGCAGCAAGTTTCTACTTTATAATGGTACCAATTTCGTTGTACTTTGATGCACATGTCCTATTGAAATAATTAATAAGAGCGTCTCGGATTTAAAGTAAACCACGAGTTAGACGCATGTTATCCCCGATAAATCCAACCTGGGTCAAATTTATTCAATTATTGCTGGAGGGGACATTAGAGTAATTTCTGCAGTTTACTGGGATACCTAATTGACTTTTGTGTGCACCCTTTTAACCGTACTGTAAATTCGATTGTGTTAGGACCCTAACCGGTTATGTTGTTCGGCTGGACTCAATGTCCGAGCCTTTCACTTGTCCAACACTGGACTACGTAATAGCCCTCTCGGACGTCCGCGCTGGCTCATAAAGATGATGCCAGTTCGAGTGGTCAGTAGACTCCATCAAAGACGCCGCAACAATAGGAAGCACAAGTGGACCTTGCAGTACAATAGACCGGCGGCGGCCTGCCGTGGCGCGCCTCGCCCAAAACATGGGCTAGTCCAGTTGCGCCAGTAGCAGAGAGACTTTGGCTTATGGCTGGTTGGGTTTCTTTTCCTTGGTAGGGTTTTTCCTATGCCTTTTTGGTAGCGATACCTTTGTTAGGCTTTTGAATAAATAAGATTGCCAGCAGAACCCTGTGTTTGTTAATCCTGTGTATCCTTAAGGGAGTTACTATTGAACCCACGCAGTAACCACATTAGCCACTCGTAGTTCATCCAACAGTAAGATATTTAAAGCCTTCAAATGGGTCACATTTGATCGCCATATTAAAGTTGTCTGATGTTTTCTTAAAGCAACAGTCGGCCTTTTAACACATAGCTATAATTATCATTGCGAAAGAATGAATTACTTGCCTTGGCAGATTCAGATACTACCAGAATGTGTGCACAGTCAGCTACAGTATGGCATTCTGGAGTTGGGCTCGTTGGGAGCAGGAGATTGATTGGATGTCATTGCATGGAATCAATTTACCACTGGCCTTTACTGGACAGGAAGCCATATTTCAAAAGGTATGCTTAGGGTATGATACATTGGAGTATCTTAGGAAGAGAAGCCGAGTGAATTTGCTATTTTATGGTGGATGCTGCAGTTTTTATAGTTAGGTAGTGTATTTGGTTATCCAGTTAGCGTGCATGTCTTATTGGGAAGAATTGCTTTGCTCACACAAAGCCATATAGAATAACTCCGTGAGGTGCTGACACAGTCTCACTACATTGTTAATGAAATTATACAGGGTGTCCACAAAGTCTGGGTACATGGGGGATTTCGCTATCTATTTTATTTATTTATTCATCCGTACAAGTTACAGATATTGCATCACTTAATCGAAGACGACCCCGATAGACGAATGTATTATTCATCAACATCCCAAATGAATAAAATTGTTTTGTTTTAACCCATACCCCGCGCGCTACCCGTAAAGCCCACTGCATGGTCAGTGACCTTACTCACGGAGAATCTTATCTGGGGTCACTGACCCGTGCCGCTATGCGATGACCACATATGCTGTCCACGTGGTTCGGTTTTTATTGATCGGTATGAAAACATTCGCTGCTATGCCTTATCACGCTTGATAATGAATTAACCAGCAAAACCTTAGTCTGTCAGTCTCTAACCAATGATCTGACTTATGATTCCAAGCTGACAGCCGTAGTTTTCGTGAGAACAAAACATGATAACAAGCCATGCCCTCCCAAGCCCTACACAAATGGTTTCATCCTGATTGACACATACTAATAAACCAATGTGGGCATTTGAGGCAAAGATTATTTCAGAGCTTGTTTCTGATTGGTTCTTAGATACAGACAACTCCAGATGGTGGTCAGCTTGTGAGAAAATGAGATAATATTGCAAATTTGTTGAGCAACAGTTCGCATGTCGATGTTACATCTTTTGAAAGTGTGGGGAGAGCCTCTGAAAGCTTAGTCTTTGTGATTCGGACCAGTGGTTCACTGGTTAACATGTCCATGTTACAATGCGTTTGATTTAGAAGAGATACAGTGAACAATAACACAGTGGTTACGTCTCAAAAAGGTCAGTGACCCAACGCGTGAACATACGGCTTGCGCGTGGCGCGGTCAGCTTGACCTGGGCGACTTTTGCCGCCCATGCGGCGTGAGCGCTTGCAAGTCAATACCGACTATTGCCGTCCCGCGCAGGGTGAGGGTTAAGAAGTATGCGTTTTTTACCATGTACCCAGACTTTATGGACACCCTGTATTGTCATTGTTCTTCAGACTGTTGAATATTTCACTGTAGTACCCGCTAAGTTTTGATAAAGTTTCTCTGGTAATCTGAAATTTTAGGAGCATTAACTGTCAAGTATGAACTTACACGTCATGGACCATTTTGGAGACTAAATTTTAGAGGATTCTCAAGGAATGTATTTTAAAAGTCTGAATGGCTGTAATCTGTTTCTTGATGAACTTTGTCATAAATGGAATAAAATTTGTGAAAACTTTTTCCATTAAATGTGAAAAATGTTTACAGAAATAGTCTGTTTATGAACTGCCATGTATGAAAGGCACAAATTGTTTTTGTGATAACTGATCTTGAAGTGAATATAAGTGTGATGAATGCTGATGACAGCAGTAAGCAAGGTTGTCTTCAGAGAAATTTATCTTCCAAAATCATTCTCAGGACCTCTGCTCCCTCCTTCTCCTTCCAAATTGTAGATAATTTTCATGAAATTAGTTTTATATTGTCTTATCAGAAACCATACCAGTAAATTGTTTTTTAAGAAAAACACAAACATTTACAGGTGTTCCTGAGCTTTGGCTTCACACAGGCAGATTTGGATGAACATTTTGGTGGGCCAGCTTTCTTGGCATGGTGAGATATGACCATTATAAACCTTGGTCCATATTTTATTAAAAATTTCATTTTCTTTTAAAGCCAAGTGGTCACTCCAATCTGAAAAGGTTGTTCCGGCCAGGCACTTGAATCAGGAGCAGGCAGGATCGTTTTTATGGAAATTAGATTGACTAAGGAGATGTTGCATTTAGTCTCACCTCTGATTACAACAGACCTGAAAAATATAAAAAGAGCATAAAAGAGGGAATCAATGTCTGTAAGACCATTGTCCTGACAAGGAATGATGGTTTAGGTATTAATTATGATGATCAGTACTCTGTAACCCAGTGATAAATATAGATGTAAACTTGTAAGTATCCCCTGCAAGACTTACTAGTTTTGCGACAGCTGCCAACATAGCAGGGCCAACTGATTCAGATCATAACTGTAATTTGTGCCCTTTTTTTTTTTTTCTTATCAGGGCAAGAATGGGTAATTTACAAGGCTGGGGTGGACCTTTACCTCAGTCATGGATTGACCAGCAAGTGGCTCTTCAACATAAAATACTGGAACGCATGCGCTCTTTGGGCATGATTCCTGTGCTTCCTGCTTTTGCAGGTTTTGTGCCCAAGGCCATCAAAAGGTTTGTCAGGCATGTGGTTACTTTTTTTGTGTGTTTTTGTTTTTATATTCTTTTATTTCCTCCTGTAATCTATGTAATTACATAATTCACAAATTCTCCACATTTGAACACAAAAGGCTTTTTTATTAGGCCACCAACAGTAACCAAATTTTGTATATGTAGGTTTCAAATACTGCATAGGATGCACCGAAGTTTGGATTTTTTAAATTAGTTTTGTATTTCAATTTTTTTTAGCTTGCTTTGTGTTGCTGACTGCCCACCTCTAAACCTTTTCTTTCACGGGCGCACGACCTGTTTCGTGAAGATTCTCTGTCGCATTATATAGGTCCCTGCTGTCAGCTGATTTAAACTATTTGATGTGCTTGCTGCCAAGATTAGAACACAGGAATAGAGGCGGTAGAAAGTGACATGTGGGACAGTGGTCGGGAGGGGGGGGGGGGGGGGAAGTTGTTCATACAGAACACACTTTTAAGCTCATAATGAATAAGTACAATATCCTGTACAGTGTACTGATAAGCCAATTATAATTATGTTTTTCACTACTTCCTTTGCATCCATGGAATCTATACTATATATATTTGTGGACTTGAGATTTTTCATTACAAAAGGCTTCTGAACCACTCAACACTCAGACTTCAAATTTTATGTGGTACATCAGAATGGATGTAAGAGTGCACAGTTTTTAATAGAAGTCTCAAATCGGTGTAGTTTTTTTTATTGGAAATTTATTGTTTCCCCAATTTTCACTAGGCTCATTGACATGGTGTAGGTTTTTATGACATCATCACTTCCTGAAAATTTTTGGTGCACACCAATGCACACTGTGTACTGTCCTATCGCTGAGTTTTGGGGATGGCCCTACGCATCTTGGCTTTTATTCTTATTCCTTTCGGTCTGAAGTGGTGTCCTTTGTTGTTGCATCTCTCTATGCAGCATTAATGCCTTTCTTAGTTCACAGGCGTCTTAAGTTTTACCCCCCCCACCCCCCCAAAAAAAAACAACCTACACAAACCTGTTCATCGAACAGGTACTCAGCTAGTAAAAAATCATTCAGTGCAAATGGAAGAACAGATGTCAAGAAAAAAAAATGACAGTTACTGCATACATTTGAATTTTTATTTAAAGGCAAATTGTTTTTATTCATAAATTTATTGAGTTTCTCAGAGGCTTATTGTTGTTTTTTAATGTATGTTATAATTGCAGTATATGTTGATATGATGCACAATATTCCTGATGATGTGAAAGATCACAGATTCTGACTCTGGGCTGTCTATGATAACTGAAACTTAAAATCTTCATTTATGAATGTGTCATCAGTCCATATTGCAATAACTCTACAAAAAATAACGCTAGCTCATGCTGCTCCAGAGATTATACAAGATGATTTCATATGAGAAATGTTGAAGTCAGTTTTACAACTGTACTTTTGTCACAATACAGCTGTGTTTTATTGTCTGCAGAGTATTTCCTCATGCCAATGTTTCTCGCCTGCGTCAATGGGGGCACTTTGATGCAAATTATTCTGGGTAGGTTAATTTTTAGAATGTCAGGACTGTTTTTTTGTGTGTATGGTTTTTTTGTTTTTTTGTATCTTCCATAATGCATCAGTTGTAATGTTTTGATCAATATGTCTGTCATTTCACCACATTAATATGATCATTGGAGTACAGTTACTAAAATCTTACCAATCTTCTTCATGTATTATCAACAGAAAGTAAATTATAAACAGAACTAAAGTATCTTTGTCATTGTAGTGCATTTTACCCAGGCTTTTGGCAGTTTATTTGCAAAGAAATATCCTAAAGAAGAAGGTTTGTGACAGTTTCAGTGATACTGTCTGAGTTTAGGTGGATAAGATTTTAAAAGACGAGAATTGGAGAAGGAGGTGTGTGTGTGTGTGTGGAGGGGGGTTGGGGTGAAGGGAGAACAAGAGTGAAAATTTAATCAAGGATCTTTTAATTCAATAGAGATTTTCAAATGTTTGTTTCAGCCTTTATCTTCTTGACTTTAAGGATCCACTTTTCAACAAGATTGGCAAAGCTGTGGTGCAGGCAGTGAGTATAGACAACACTAATAGGAAAGCTTTGTCATAATTTATTGATGTACCAAGTAAAAGTATGAAACTACCAGTTTTAGTTCAAGGTATTTGAAATGGCAACTGGAATTTCAGTAAGCTATCGGACCATATTTTAGACTGCAAAAGTTCAATTTATATTGTGTTTTGATTTCCATGAACACACTCGTATTGTCTAGTTTTAGTTTAAAAATTTTTTTTAAACTGTTTATTCTACAACCAATTATAGGTGATTGCTGACTTTGGAACTGATCATATTTACAACATTGATACCTTCAATGAAATGACCCCGACGTCAAAGTGAGTAATTCCTCCTACTTTAAATTTTCAGTCTCTCATTTCATTTCCATAACTCTGGTCTTATAATCTGGAAGTCACCTGTCGAGCTATTTCAGCCAGTTCAAAGCACCTATAAGTTTGAAAATGGAGTGCCATCAGCTGAAAATTGTTTGCAATACATCTGTTTATATAACCCAGTTCAAATAAGTCAAAGGTTTTGTCTTGTAATAAAAACAGCTGGATACATTGTTGTTACTCAGGTATTTCTCAGTTTGTGGTTCAATGATTTGTAGCATATGCATTTGTCAATGTGGCAGACAGAAAAGTCTATGATTTGATTAAACATAATTCAATTTACAACTTAATGTTTAATTCAAGTTTGAATTAACTTTAAAAGCATTACTCAAGAAGTTCTTGATGTGAAGTTTCCATTGATTGTATTCATTTACATGATTTTTAAAATTGAATATCAGGTATAGTCTTTTCATGATGAAAACCTGTTGTAAGGTCATTCTGCATATATTGACAGCGATACAGCTTATATTGCAAGTGCAGGGAAAGCTGTTTTTGGTGGCTTAACATCTGCTGATCCTCAGGCAGTATGGTGAGTCATTATCAAATAGCTTTTATTTCATATCTTGTGTGTAGATGAAGAAGTGCAAATTTTCCTGGAAAAGACAAAATCATAATTTTCACTTTTCCATCAACTTCAGGAGAAGAGCCTGAATTATTTCACAATCTTTCTTTCTGAAAATATTTTCAGGAAGTAATCTCTGCTAGTATCGTGTAAAATGATGCTTACGAATGTAAATGCTGATGCAGCCAAAATATGAAAAGGCATACTGGGCAGACCTTGAACTCCTCAGAGACTGAACTTTTTAAATGATATTTTATAAGGTGTTCGATGTAGAGAAGAAATCAATTTTGGATTATGTCACACCATAATATGTTAAGATTTGTCTGTGACTTATGCTGATGATCTCTATGTTTGTAGGTGTTCAGGATATGTTTTATAATCATTTTATTTCAATAGGCTGATGCAAGGCTGGCTCTTTCATGTTGCCTTTTGGCAGGCACCACAAGTGAAAGCATATCTGACATCAGTTCCACAGGTAAACAAAGATATATAGTAGCAGTGGGCGTAATGTAGTGATGTCCTTGTTTAGCTACAAATGTTTTAATTGCCCTTGATATATGTGCATTCAATTGAAACAAATAATACAAATGAATATTCTTAGAGGCATATTTTGAAGTATCAGGGAATGACCCAGTGCAAGCGGAGAACCACGCAGTCCTATACATAGATTGCTCTCATTTGAAACCAAGATTAGCAATTTATTTATATATATTTGTATGTTCAAGATCATTGAAGTTAATTTGACTGTATCAAATGACCACTATGAAACTGGTGTGACTGATATGGAGCTGTTTATTCCTAGGGAAATCATCCTGACGTGGAATTAAATCCCCAAACAGGAAGTTAAACTGAATATTCGTTTAAAACTTTATTCATATGCCCAAGATGCGAAAATATTCGATCTGAAATTACCATTTATCTATGACAGGGTCGCATGATTGTTTTGGATTTGTCAGCTAACAGAGATGGTCTGTACAAACGATTCCCCAACTTATTTGGTCAGCCATATATCTGGTGCCTCATGGAGAACTTTGGTGGAACAATGGAAATGTATGGAGAAGTACAAACAGTAAATGGGGTGAGCACTTCATGATCAACATATGCTATGTTCTACAATAAAATAAATATGTAATATAATTTGAAGGCGCAAAGACATCTTCATTTTCAACAGAATGTCTGGCTGTCTGCTCTTAATTTTGTTAGATGCAGTGCAAATTTTGTTGGTCTCACCAACAAATATGATTAAGTTTTGTTCAAATTCTGTAAAGGAGACGCAGTATAAATCAATCTTGGAAAATAACATACAGGTTGAATCTGAGTTGTTTGAGTTGTCATTCACACCAGAATGAATCTGTGTTTAACCGGGAAGTAAAAAGTTTGAATTTAATCTGATGGAATCTCTTCACATACCTCAGAATACCGATGTCTAGATCCTTTTTCAAGGGAAGGCTAGTGCGGTGTGTCCTCGAATTCTTACTGTGAGCTCAGGAGACCGGGGATATGGTATACGGAAAAGCAGGAGATAAGAGTTAAAAGTGTTCAAATTTTCAGATTCTCAAGGCAACCTCAGAATGTTTTTTCCTCAGTTTTGTCTCAAGATTGGTACTGCCTAGAAAAGACACTTTATGCTCACATATGTAACTGTAAGATCAAGGAAGGAAGAGGACAACATGTGCTACGCATTTTTATTAATCTTGACTTAAATGAATCTTTGCATTTTAACCAAAAGGATGTCTGTACATAAGGTGGTTTCACTGGAATTTTTGTACCTTGAAGGTATCACTAACTGCCACATGTGTCTGTATTTCCTACCCGCCTAAAAATTGATTATGTAAGAGAATCTGCAGATTCTGATACTGTTTTCTGTTCTGCTTGGCAGGTTCCAGCAGTTGCGAGGGCCTATCCCAATTCTACCATGGTAGGAATAGGCTTGACCATGGAGGGCATTGATCAAAATGAGATTGTCTTTGAGTTCATGATGGAGAATAGTTGGAGACCAGGACAGTGGAATGTGACAGCATGGTGAGCTGGAAACAGGGTATAGATCTTCTGCCGTCTGTTCAGACTGATGAAGCGAGCTTCTTTTTATGCAGTTCTTTGAATTTGTTAACTGATTCACTTCCAGCTAGTGTCTTTAATCCTGCCTTCTCTGAAAGATGGTGATGGGTAATAATAATATGGCCGCATGGGAGCTTGAAAAATGTAGAAGAAACGTCAAACTATTGGAAATTTAATGTAAAATCGTTTCTCCGAGTTATTTTAATATATATATTATAATATGAACCAAGTGTTTTTCGGATGAACTGCTCAGAGCGGCTTACAGCAGTGAATCAATTAATTTACATTTCCTATGGTTGAGTTTTACAAAATACACCTTTTTTCTAATGTTGTGCAAAGTAATTTTCAAGTTTATTTTCTGCATTAACCTGTGACTTTTCTTACTCTTCCACATTAGGGCTACAATGTTAGCAGACCAGAGATATGGAACAATCTCTCATACCATGGAATATGCTTGGCAGCTCTTGATGGTTAGTCTTTACGATTGATTATATGGACAATTCTGTTGAACACTTTGTTTTCTGAAAGCAATAATATTTGTTCCCTTATACAGAACATTACCAATTTTGTTGTTAATTGCTGGAATGATCGTATCAGAATTGTAATTTCACAAACCAAATGACGTTTGATGGTGAGCTTCTCTAATATTACTTTATATATCTGAATAAATATATGTATTTCATATTAGTACCTTATAAATCCCACTGCTGCCCACAGTTTATTCCTGTCTTGAACTTCAAAAAAGTTTAAAGAATTCATGCATAATAATGCAATGTCAACCACACTGACACCTAGCTCTATTTCTTTTGTCAGAATTTATGCATAATAATGCAGTGTCAACCACACTGACACCTAGCTCTATTTCTTTTGTCTAGCGAACAGTTTTCAGTGCGACTGACTATCATTCGGATAGAAACTATGTTTTCTACACTTCAAGACCAACCACAGCACAGAAATTATATGTGAGTAAAAACAGACACTTTTATTTCTAAAATGTTTCCGAAGAAACTCAGACAATTGTACATCATGAGGCTTTTGGTTTTATATTTGAATAATTTCTATAGGATAAGTCTTGCAGAGGAAGGAAGAGATCTCATTTCTGTGTCACAGGAAAGTTTTCCTATGATACTAATGATAGTCTTTCTTCTTTATAAATAAATTTCCCCTTGCCATGTCAGCACATGAACATGGGCTTCCAGTGTTAGCATTGTGAACTTAACCATTTTGCATATGTTGGAAACCAGGAAGTCTGTTTTTATTCTTCTGAGAGACAAACATGTATTGAAACTAATTTGTTTGACCTTTCAGGTATGGTTCAAGCCGGAGGATCTTTTCACTGCATGGGATTGTTTTGTGACATCAGCATCAGATTTAAAGGATCGGCAACTGTTTATGTATGATCTAACTGATGTTACAAGAAACAGCCTGCAAATTATATCTTACAAATTCTATCACAATTTGGTAACAGCGTTCAAGGATAAGGATATTAATACAATCAAGTAAGTACGCATTTAGCCGACCCTGTTGATTTATTAACGACCAGTCAATATATTGAGGGTATGATCTTTTGATATGGTAAATGTGTGATGTAAGCTCTTGTATATAGCTAGAATGATTTTTTTTATATTAACATAATATTATTCTAATGCATTTTGTCACTAAAAAAATAAAACTAGATTTCTCCTCAATTGGTCACATTTTTTCCCAATGTTGATGCTTTAACTATTTTGCTCTTGATGTAGTCACATAGGAGTACAAGCCATTTACAGTGGAGCAAATCGAAGTGGAGAGCCCACCTTAGCATAACTGCAGTTCCTCTTGAAGCTAGTACATGCTTGCTTATTATATCCTTTTCTTAAAACATGAGGCTCAAAATTTCACTTTTAGAACACTAATGGCCAGTATTTTACCTGATGCACATGTAAAGGAGATGCAAAATTCATCAGAGATATATTGAACAATCAGAGGAGGAAGGTTATGGCACATATTACATGAACTATTTCCAAACACATCCATTCAGCTGCATTTCCATACCATTTTTGTGGTGTTTATTCCAGGGCAGCAAGTGAAAACATCACAGAAATCCTCACAGATTTGGACAAACTGTTAGCTTCCCATGAACTTTTCCTGGTGGGAAAATGGATTGCTGATGCCAAATCCTGGGGTACAAATGTTAATGACACAAAACTGTTGGAGTACAATGCCCGCAATCAGATCACTTTATGGGGACCACGTGGAGAGGTAGGTCTCTTGTGGAGTTCTGACCATGAGGATAATCCATAATGTAAGAAATTACTGTTACATTACATGATTTACGTGTTTAGAGTTTCTTCTCAGGAAAATGTGACAGTGGTGCATTATGGGAACGAAGTGCTTATTCGCAGACATCTGCAAATAAGATCCTGATTTTATTCGCAGGTAGGGGGTTCTTGGTTTTGTGATGTCTACTATGGAAGAGTTCCTCCAGCCTATTGGAGTTTGCGGTAGCGTAATGACTAGCATCTGCCAATCCCACCCCCGAGCCTTTTTTTTTTTGAAACCTAGTACTGCTCATTATTAGGAATCATTTTTTTTTTCTAAGGATTTTGCAAAATTGGTATTGTGGGGAAACTGATCATTACTAGTGTGCTCCAGATTACTGCTTATATTTATTCCTGTTCATTGAAGGGGACATTTGCCAATTAGAAATAAAAATGTAAATCAAATTTTAGACATGTAAATGATTTCTTTTAGTCAGTGTGAACTCCCTCCAAAATTGGATCTCTCTCTATGGTAACTTCGATCTATCCTGTATTTACTGAAAATATATTTTGGGGGTCTTCTGCTTCAGCTATTTTGTCATGTTTTGTTTTATTATTTTTTTGTTTGCATGGAAGTTTAGTTCATTTTTATTTGCTCTGTCTGACTTTCTCTGTGATTTCATACCTGACAAAATTGGCTAATAATTCCTCTAAAAAAAAAATAATTCCTTCTCACAAGTTTATACTCTGGAGCAAGGCAATGATGATCAGGTGGGGAAAAGTAGAAAAAAAAAAGTCAGCTCTTGCAGAGATTTGAACCCCCCTTACCGACTCAGCAGACAAGTTTACTTATTAGCATGCCATAGGGGAATCAGAGTAAAAGCATTACTATGTAGGGTCTCTCTAAAGCTACCAGGGAAGCGACAACCAACGAGTATCGCTAAAAAAAAAAGACAACCTGTTGCATCATTGTGAGAGACACCATGCATTATTCCAAATCCAGCCATCTCACAGAGTAAAGAGCCTAATTATTCAATAAAATAAACCAGAATTGTGATGTAAAGGAGGTCTTTCTAATTAAAAATCACAAAACCAAAAATCCATCTGTAAATAAGATTCTGATCTGGGAAATCCATTATCTTTTTCAGTGCAGCTGACAATGTAGAATACTTAATGTTTAATCCAATACTACCCAACTTTTTTGCACAAGTCCATCCCTTTTCTGCCCAATCAAATGGGCACTCTAATTTTTAAAATACTTACTGTTCTAAAAAATGAAATAAAATACTTAGAATGTGAATTTTTGAATTTTGTTTTTTGTTTCTGCATTGCTGTGACTATTTTTTATTTAATCTAATATACAATTTGAAGTCCTTGTCTCATCGTTTACCTCCCAGATAAATTGTAAAAGTGCACGAAATGCAATGTCTACAAACACAAACTTTGAAGAATTGTTAAAGGAAGCAGAAAGCAGAGAGAATTTTTATGTTTTCACAAGGAAGAAGATAAAAGTATTATCCAAAGTCACATAATCACATTAGATGCGGTATTGAGGGGCCTAGTTGCCATGGTTGCCAGGAACACTTGAAAACACTATGTCAAACCCAGTGCGCTAGGACACCTTCCCTTCCCCCCCCCCCCCCCCCCCGGCAGCTCTTCATGGCAGGTTAGGCATTATTGGGTTTATAATCCCTGAAAGAATTATTTCGTGAAGAAAAAAGAATGGAAATCAAAAGAATATTTTATTTAACAGGGAAATAAGAAAAACGGGAAAATCCAGAAGGGAAAAAACTTGTACATCTCTGTTTGTCAAAAAAACATGGCTGAAGTGAACTAGATCAACATACACTGAACAAAACTTGGAATACTAAGGACAAAATAATTGGAAGACTTAATGAAAATCAGCAAACTATGTCCCTAATTTAAACGCATCATCGGGAACTTAGATATGGTAACTCAAGTGTTTGGTAGACTAAATATTGCAGGATGTTATTACATTATGATGTATTATACTTCAGATGGAACAATAGAAAAAAGTAATGATCTATTAAATCATTTAAACGTCTTCAAGATGCCATCCCCGAATGAAGGAGGTACAGGTAGTGTTTTTTGCCATCTGCAAAACTTGTCAGTAATCAGACACAAAGGTCATCACAGCCCTCTAGGTAGGAAAATCTCTGTCATGTTGGTTCCAGCGATTTCACACCACACCCCACGCCTTCAGAGTCTGGGTCTTGAGAGTTTGTGGCCAATGCCAGGTGTCAGTATCACAGTTATGGTTGTACTGTACCCTCTGCACGTGTCGGTGAATTTGGGTAATCTAAATAGGTTTTTATTTGCTAATGTTCTTTCTTCGACAACAAGGATATAATTATCAACAAGTGATATTGTTTAACCATTTCGTGTTTGAATTATTGTCTTCTAGATTCATGATTATGCATCCAAACAGTGGGCTGGTGTGACAGCAGAGTAAGTGATGTCTTTTTAATAATTTACAAACAAAGACTGTTTATCTGCTGAAACGAACTGATTTATTTGATGGCATGTGATAACACTGCTGTGACTTCAATTTTGAAGAAAATAAGATTTTGTTTTAAACATTTTAGCTATCCAAGACTACTATGACTATTTTGACTGCATGACTGTCTTGTTTTTAGCCAACAGACAGTGTTGATAATATATTAAACAAAACATAGACATATATCATAAAACATTAGATCTAGACAGTAAAAAATTCAAGTGATGCATGTAAAAGATTTTCTTGCTGCTCCTGAAGAGTTTACATACAAAAAAAAATGTAGTGTTAACTTTGTATTTATGGTGGAACTATGCATGATTTTTGTGACAGGATAAAAAATAAACAGGCTGTCTCATACTTTAGACAGTGTCTCTGATCTTAACCACTTTTTCTTTGGCTTATGGCTCTATGATCAAGCCATGTCAAAATAGAGCTTCAGATAAACCACAATAATTTAGTGCGGTTAAAAACATTCAAGTTTACTTATACAAGATATGGATTTCTTGAAAGATACTTGTCAATCTCATCATTAGTAAAAAAGGTTCAATACCATAGCACAGAAAATCATAAGGTTAATCCCAACCCTGTAATAATGTTCATCTGGCACACTATGCTAACATTGTTTTTATTGATTTGTGGAGTGCTTTGTGGTTCAGCACATTTACATACACTCTAATACTCAAAGCCCACTGAAGATAGTGAATTCACAAACATTTACCAATGTAAATATCAAGCTTTGCTATATATATATATTGGTTTGTCGAAGTTTTAAGTTATATAGGTGTAAAAATCTGTGCTTTGAATAAATCTTTCTACACACAAGATCAGAAACCATATACATCATTCTATTGTCCTGTATTGAATAGATGTATCTTTATGCAAGTTCAGAAACCATATACAGGCATTGTCCTGCTTAGCTCTTTATTGAAAAAGGGGCCAGTATTTAGAGAAGTGAAATGTAAGATAATTTTATATTGCATTGTTTGTTTCACTCTTGGCAATATTAGAGATTTATAACAGGGCAGCTTAGGTTTTTGATAACATGAATAGATACATTTTCATATTTAAATCATATTATAACCCTTGATTTCACCCGATATCATGACAATATATAATTTCATTTTGCTTGCTGATTTCCCTCATGTAATGTTATGCACAATTTTTGCTTGAAAATTCAGCTACTACATACCAAGATGGAAGTTTTTTGCACAGTGGTTGATCCAGCTAATCGAAAATGTGAGTACATGTAGGGAAATAAGCTTATCTGGCATGTTATTTCCAACACAACTTTTATCACAATATAGGGGAACGAGGATTAAACTTGTGAATTTTGATAAGTGGACACAATACATTTATTGATTTAAATGAAATTAAAACAGATTCACCCTGTACTTCTTTTATATGATCTAACATAGTATGTGATCCTTAAAAATATTTTGCATGTACTGTTTACGCTTACAAATATTGTCCCTTTTTTGTATTGATTTTTGAGATGTGATTTAATGCACAGCCAGGTCAAACTACTGATTAGCACTGGTTATCGTATCTCAACAGGGCACAGCATGGGATGAAAAGATTTTTTCAGGGCACATCTTTTCAGCTGTGGAAGCTCCATGGACCTACAGCACAAACCCCTATCCAGCTCAGCTTATCGGTAAACATTAGAATACTGGCTTTTTTTTTCATTTTATATATGTCTCTTATTTGATTCCTGATGGTGTAGTTGGATACCTCACAGTGGCCCTGCTGATGCTCCCCCCCCCCCCCCCCCCCCCCAGCATTATATCAGATTATTTAGCTATTCTTGGGGTTCATAAGCCGTGACACTATGTTGTCAGGGGCATGTTACCAAAGGCTCCCAAACAGCTTGTACGTTCAAGTTATGTCAAAACTTTGTGTGTGTGCATGAAGCCCTATCATCGTTGAAGGATGGCACATTCATACACCAGTGGAAGTAATGTGAATCTTTAAACATAACTGCTGACAAATATTCCAGCAACAGGAATGTAGATATCTATAAAATCTGTTTGCCGTGTTTCTTTTCTAATTGGCAAAGATTTGATTAAATCTCACAGTCTGAGACAATCATAGTACAAGATAACAGCTGGATAGTTTTCATAATCTCAGGAAACAGGAATCTGAAGAGCTTGAATTGTATTTTCAGTGATTCAGAAAAGGAGGCAGTGTGGGAAAAATACATAAACACTGGTCAATGCAGAATTTAAAAACAACTAGAAATTTGTGATGCTTTCACTTTCAGAGAATTAATACTTTTAAATGTACCCATCAAAAAAAGTCTCCAAATATTAAAATATCTGAATTATTTTCCATTACAGGTGACACAATAGCTATAGCTGAAGCCTTGCATCTCAAATATCGTCCGTCTCCCCAAGACCCATTCTTCGATGAGGTGTGGAAAAACAGTCGCCGCCGAATATCTCCTGACATACAAATGTACTTCTCTGATGGCTTATCTGCTGACTGGGGAGCTTCTACATAAAGCACCAATTTACAGAAACAGACACTACATTCATGTTTGTTTTTGTTTGGGGACATTTTGAATATACTCCTAATTTGTAGTCTGTAACATGTCAAATTTAGACTTTATAATCATTGATATATTATCTGCAATATTGCCAAAAAAAACAACACAGTTCATAAGAACAAAATTACCTGCACAGGATGGCGGAAAGCAGTGAACTGCAAAAAATCTAATATACCGTGCAGGGCGAAGATTTGTGTACTGTTGTTTGAAACTTATTTCAGATATCAGTAACCATCATCAGTTCGAAAGTATCACCTACTGAAGACAATCGGACATTTTACTGCCAGCAGTAGGCTTGATTTTGGAAGAGAGGAGACATTTCATTATTGTAGAGCAGAAATTGTGTGCTTATGTACCTGTGCCTAAGTACACAATCATTAATTATGATCTCAGTCTCAAAGCAATACGGCAGCCACATTGTCAAAATCTGAAATTGTTCATCAGCGTAGACCATCTAGAAATGTTGACTCTGTTTAAAATTTAAGTAGCTACTGAATACAGTCATTCAATTGTTGGTTTTGCAAGTGAATAGGCTACAGCAATCATTTTAACATTGCCAGTTTTTTACAGTAGAAAGCGGCTCAGTCTGAGATTTTTGTTATAACAATGTATGTGTTGTTTTTTTAAAAATGAATTAACACAATATTAACAAGAAATGGTATCATGTATTTTCCTGTTTGCAACTAAATTAGACTTGTGTGGAATATATTGAAAATTTGGAGAGAAATGAAGCAAAAACTATGCCTTTGTATAATTTCTTTACAAACTGATATTAAATTATGTAATTGTCCTTGCTGGATTTGTGTCCGCCTGCTTTTGTCCACCATTCATTACTCAGCTAGGACAAGCATTGTCATATATGTATATATATTTTTATATGTGTATACATACATATTATATCTGTTTTGTATACTGGGGGTTACCATTTTAGTTTAAGGCAAAAAGTTTTTGTTGTAGTTATTGCCATTACATTTCTGCCAATATTGAGTAGTTTTAGAACATATTTATTGCTTAATGTTATTGGGTGTTTGTTAAAGTTGGTGAAGTTTGATGGCGTTGCTGTTTTGAGGCTAGGGTTTTGATGTAGTATGATGAAAAATGCTACATATGGAAACCATTAGCATGTCTCCTCATGGATGAAAGAAACTGTTTCAAAACTGGGCCATCTATATTTTTTCAAGCAGTTTACAGTTTGCATAATGTTAGACCTTGCGACCTGAATGCAAACGTTCATGAGCCTATGCAAATAATAAATAATAATGGCACAGTCATTTGAACTCCCATCCCAGCGACCTCAATCATGGCAGTCTCTCAATTGCTTAAGAACTTGGAACTATGCACAAACTTACTCAATATATTTCTTTTTTTACTGAGGAAGTTAATGAAATTAATGCAGACATATTAATCAATATTTTTGTACTCCCACCTTTTTGGAAAGTATTTTTACAATATTTTTATTTATATGCTGTGTTTTAGCAGCTATTTTTTAACATTTTATGTCTTTCCATTGTCTTTACATTTGAGACAGTGTATATTCTATGTACATACATGTGTATTATACATACATGTATATTAATTCAAAGATACAATCTGTATAGATGGGACACCAGTTCACTTATAATCTCAGTTTATGAATATGACTATGAGGTCCGGAAAAAACAAATGTTCGTTCACTGCTGTGAGTAGTGTCTTTGTGAAAAAGGGTAATTCGTCATAATGAGGGTGGGCTCATAGCCACATCTAATATATGCAATAAAATATCTAACATGAAATCAGTTTTTCTTTGGCAAAGACAATTCATTTAATAATGAAATTTAATTCGACAGGTACAGTGATGCAGCAACAGTTACTGGTATTTATACATCTTGATGTTCTGTGTATATTATGTCAGAAGCATGTCACCTTGTCTGATATGCCGATGCCAATCAATCATCGAAATTGTACACGACAATAGTTATCAGTTAACATTTTTTTTTAAAGGATTATATTTTTACAAGTTGGAAAATATGAAACAGCATTCTCCTGTATTCTTCCAAAAAGTTCATATACATGGGATACATCTACAGTATTCATATTTTGCCAAAGGCTTGAGGCCTACATCTTGAGATTACTTGTAGACTGACTGTTGGATCAAAATGAAATTCAGTAACACCTGTGTGGGTACCGGTATCGTAATTTAATATTATTTATTAATACAGCTTATTAAAACTGAGAGATTTAATTTGCAACCACAGCTTGTGACCTGCTTCAAATGCCATTTTTAAATGAGATCTTCTGTGATTCCGATAATTTCGGCTGTCGTAACAGCCGGTGTTATGAGCCAGCAATAATTTTATGAAAAGAGAACATTCCGTCTGTTTTTATTTGTATGAACCTTTTATTTATAATCAGTGACAAATACTCTGGAAATATCTGCACGTCTTGATGTTGTTGAATGAGAAAAGCTATGTTTATAAGGCATCAGATGTTCAGTTGTGTTTAGTTTTCTGTATGTACTTATTTATACAAGCGCAATAAAATGTGTTATGACATTCCTGATTGGTTTGCTTTTGTCTTTGAAATGACAGTGACATGTGACAGTGATGTGAGAAACCAGAGAGCAAAAGCAGAAGCGCACAAACAGCTCTCCCTCTTGCCTTGTTTTATTTATCTCTTGTGCTTATTTGTTATAGTTTGACTGGTGAAGACTATTGTCTCCTTTAGTTTTTCTTCCACTGATTTATTTCTAAACTAAATATTGTTTTTATTATAAATTGGCTATATGCCTTCAGTGGGTCTAGGGCTTCTATCATTGATCATTACTGTGTACATTCCAACATCATTCTTGAATGTTTTGTTTTCTGGTGATTGTGACATGCTCTGGGAAAGCAGAATACGGAACAGTTAACGAGGTCATGATTGCAATCTATAAATGTTATCAAAGGTATGGGAAATGCTTGGAAAGAGTACGGTACACTTCAGTAAAAATGAATGTCATGTAAAAAGATGATTTTTGAAAGTCGTTTTTTGAATGCCCTTTTGGGCATGTGCGCACACAAACATAATACCCCCCCCCCCCCCAAAAAAAATTCATTAATAAAGAATTAAATACAATTACAGTGTTGGGAAGAAAAACTATAGCTGCCCCAATTTGTCCAAAATTATTTCTGTAACAAGGATTCTGAGCCTTATTCTGTGGAAATCCCAGGTGCATCGCAAAGAAAGAAATATATCAACTGGCCTAAATCTGTAGTGACTGCCTCATTTGAACTTACTTGCAGCTACAGCTGTAATTTGTAAGATAATTTATGCGCACAATGAGATTAGAATCAGCACAAAATACAATAGGCCTATGTGCCTTGCTATATTATCTGCCTATCAGCGAATGTCAGCTGACGATGAATCAATCAGATTATATCCACAAAAATCTGTGTGTGCGTGCGGGGGAGGGGTAGGTGCGCATGTGTGGATGCGTGCGTGCGAGCGTGCGTGCGGAAGGTTGTTTGTGTACACTGGGGGAGGGGAGGAGGCTTAAAAATTGAAAAAAGCACAGGCGACTGTTTTCTCGATGCTGAACAGCAGCCAGCTGGTCGATCACATGACAAATAACAAGATCATGTGACATCAACATCCCGGCTCTGCGCTCCTGTCAAGAAAACTTATTTTGATTTCATATCTTTCTGCTTCGCCTTCGAACTCGATTCAGGAAGTTCACAGTATGTACTTTTGTTTTGTTTTGCCTGTCTGCATTATCCTTTAGACCCATGCGTAGTGGATAACTCACAGATCTATGATCTCTGTCACTGATCCTATAATCCACCAGGATCGTAGGGTCGCTGCATGACAGAGAGCCTCGTCAGGCGCCTCCACTTTTCACGGTTGTTTGCGTGCGCCTGAGTTTGGGCGAAGGATTTCCCGGTCCACTCCGCAATGCTGTCGGTCCACCTCTTCCTTTGCCTTCCTATTCTTCTCCTTCCCTGCACAGTTCCCTGAAGGTTGGTCTTGAATAGGCCACGCGATTTTGTTACGTGCCATACCATTTCATTTTCTTCATTTCACAGTAGACAGCAAGTCTTCATAATAACTCGTGATGTTTCACTCTACTGCGCACCTCTTCATTTGTGACGTGGTCCGTGAATGAGATGCCAAGGAGTCCTCTAAAGCATCTCATTTCGGCTCCTTAGATCTTCCTCTGAAGCTCTGCCGACAAGGTCCATGATTCACAAACATACAGAAGGATGGGGATAGCGAGGGCATAGAGTAGTCTCAGTCTGGATTTGACTGAGATGTTTCTAATTCTATCTTTCCATATATATTGGTCTTAATTTTGTAAGCGCCCCTGTTGTTTGTGCAATTCTTGCATGGACTTCTGGCTTGGATCCTTCTTGGCTGATGATAGCACCAAGGTACTTGAACTGGTTGACGACTGGTCAACTGTGTCGAGCTGTTGACCACTGACCGTGATTTTGGTTTTGATGGGCTCGTCACTATTTCTCATCATCTTTGTTTTCTCGGCACTAATTTCCATGCCATATCTGGTGGATGTTTCATCCAGTTGTTTCACCAGTCTGGCGAGTTCTTCATTTCCTGCCAGTCCGTCAATGTCATCGGCAAACCTAAGGTTATATCTCTAGTTATGTATAAAACAACAATATAAACAAGTTTAGATTGACCAGGACTTTGCAAATGCACCAGAACCAAAAGGTTGATGTAGATCTAGGGCCTATAATAATATATTTGTTCTTGAATTTTATTACGTTATTTTTTTTTACAGTAAGACGGAAAATATTACATTGTATAAATTGTTTGACTTGAAATACGGGATGATACTGATAGATCTAGATCTAGACTCTAGTGGTTGTATTATAACCTAGATCCCAACGTCTATATCTGGACAGTTTTATTGCTCAGTCAGTATAAGAATGAAATTATTTAAAATTTCAAGAACAGGATAGTATTAGGTCTGCACCAGGCAGACTTTATTCATTCCTATTCCAAATTCATCAGGTCTGTCAAAAAAAAAGCAAGACAGATTGCATACAGTCATCCTTCAATAAAAAAGTGTACAGGTATTCGCAATCACTGAATCAGTGTGGAAAATGAATCAAAACTGTTAAAGTTAAACGACATTGAAGATTGTTTATCAAAACCAGTGTATTTTCTGATAACTTCAGGCAAATAATTGTTGTGAAGAGCACAGTGTGCAGTATATGACTTTTACTGTTTTAATATAAAATACAACTTTCCTGACATAATGTAGATGTTTTTTCAGTGGGTTGAAGTTTCTGTCATTGAATAATTGATGACTGCTGTCATGTTTTGTGTTTTTTTATTGGAGGATTGCTGTTTTCGGTTATCTTGAAAGGTAAGTTTACAGACAGGACTAAGGTAAGTAAGACATTTCTTTCAGGATCATTTTAAATATATGTTAGAAGTCACTCTTGTCTCATAAAAAGACATCAGTGTGTATTTTGGATTTTGGATTTAACCAGATTCTGCACCCCTTCCTTTTTTATCATCAGATGAAACCTCTTCTTGTGATTCTGGCATTTCTGTCAACTTCGGGAGCAGTTGTTGGTAAGTGTATATACTGTAGAAAAAGACTGACTGTTGGTCTTTGTTGCTTTGCTGATTTAGGACAAACTGGCGTCTTCCTCAAGTCAGCTCAAGATGGGGATGTCGGATGTGTAAAGAGGGGAGTAGGGATTAGTGTTGTTTTTTTTAATTTGCTAGGGCAGCGGCCCTCTTAAGCCTGCTCTTCTCAATTTCCAAATGCTAAGATATAAGGTATCTTTAACATGCAGAACCTGCACAGAGGCCATCCGAGTGTTTCGTCCTTATAATTATATCCGAGAAGACCAGGTGCTAGGTCCTACGTACTATAGGATCAGGGAGAGGACATTCCCCCAAATTTCCAACATGCCAACCAGGAATCAAACCCGGTATCTTCGGCATAAGTGGGGAGCAACTTGCCACTGGACCATCATGTCCCCACTAATTGATATCTTCTTTTCAGACAAGTTTTTATAGGTTAACTGGTGTTTCTCCAAAATCCAAGTTAGATGCATAGAAACATTCATTAATGATTATTCTGTTTTACAGACTTTCCCCAACTGCGGCATCTGAAAGCTAGTGCTGATCCTGGCACTCAGGCACAGGCTGCCACAGATCTTATCAAACGACTGATTGGAAGTCGTGCGTCTGACTTTGAAGTGAAAGTTGATGAAAGTATTGGACCTAAAGACAGAGATACATTCCAGGTCAGTGATTTTTTTTTTTTTTTTAAATTGATAATCTTCATGGGAAATATATTTAGCTACCAGTAGTGAGTGCCAGACAGCTGCATGTTTATTATTTGTTTCCATCCCATGTTTATTTGGTACTAATAGAAAGCTCATGAAATCATCCCTGGAACAGGAGAAAAGGTTGACCCATGACACAAAAATACATAAATACTTCAAAATCAGTTTCAGATTTTTTAAAGAAACTTTCAAAAACACATTTATGCGAAGATTTTCAAATTTTGGATGATTTTACAGGATTACTTTTCATATTTACATTTATATTATTTAAATGTTTCAGCTAAGTACTACAGACAATGGAATTGTGGAAATCATCGGAACAAGTGGTGTGGCAGCAGCTATGGGCTTCTACCATTACCTTAAGTATTTCTGCAATGGTCAGCGCACCTGGGCTGGCCAGCAAACAGAACTACCTGAAAATCTTCCACATATACCAAGCCCTCTTAAAATCACAACAAATGACAAGTAAGTTTTTGCTCCCAAAAGTGGTATGATCAACCAAAAGTGAAATGCTGTAATACAGATAACATTCTATGCAGATGGAGTTGTTTTATAATTCAGATAGAAAACAGTACTGTTCTGGTCTTATGGTTTTTACTACATGTTAATGTATGGCAGTGTTTGCAAATTATTTTATAATCAATTTTACTGAGGAATTGTTTCAGAATCTTATTTATGCGCGATTTGAATCTGAAAGTTATTAAATTGTTGCACCAGTGCATCTTAAATGGACAACACAAACACTGGTTGAATGGGAAAATCCTGCATTTTGAATTTCCCATGGCAAATTGAAAATCTTTGTACCACAAGATAAGGACATTATCAATAGAATGTTTTTGTTGTCAGATTCCGGTACTACCAGAATGTGTGCACAGTGAGCTACAGTATGGTATTTTGGAGTTGGGCTCGTTGGGAGCAGGAGATTGATTGGATGGCATTGCATGGAATTAACTTACCACTGGCCTTTACTGGACAGGAAGCCATCTTTCAGCGAGTATGGCATTGCAGAGCATATTTTAAATTCTCAGGAGAAACTGTTGTGATTTTATTTTTAAAATTTTTGTTTTTTTTTATTTTTCAATTTGCCATTCCTCCTTATTTTTTTTCATGGGAGATGTGGGTGTTACGTTAGAATGTTTAATGTAGATGGATATTTTGATTACTGATGATAACTTTCAAGTCTTATTTGGAGATTTAATGCAATATTACAAGACAGTGCTAATGTGGAGGCTTAGAAAATCATGAGTTTTATTTTGAACTCTGATCCACAACACTGGATGTCAACCCTCCATAGATCAAATTTACAATGCACAAGTTGTTGAAAATATTTCTTACACATAATGAAATGATACTTTAGTATCATATATGTTTTGTGTGATTGTCTTGATGGTCCTTTCACAGGTTTACCTAAGCATGGGATTCACACAAGCAGACTTAGATGAGCATTTTGGAGGTCCAGCATTCTTAGCCTGGTGAGTCTCCACAATTATTTTAATGAATGATCTGTGGCATAATAAACTTATTCACATGAAGAAAAAAGGATATGGCGAGTTTTAGCATTGTTTATTTGGGCAAGTTGGAAGCATGAGCAATTTTTCATGAACAAATAACTACGTGTTGTAAATTAAGAGGTGAAAAGGAGAAGTTCTGGGCCTTTTGTTTGTAATTATGAGCATCTCATTTTGAATATAATACTTCAAGAGATGTATTAAAAGATTTTTTTTTCAAATTCCATTTAATTGCCAGTTGCAGCTGTGAAATTCCCTCTATCTATAGAAATAAGAATATCTGATTGAGGTTTAAACTTGAGTGATACTTGTTTCACAGTTTTGAACATGATGGTCTCACTGCATACTTTATACTATGAGAATCTGAAACCCCAATTGAACAAACAAATTTTTTTTAATAATTATTTATTATTATGTTCGTGCAGTACTAAATGCTTGCTCAAGATCAGATCAGTAAGGATGATCATAATCTTTTGCATAGATTTTCCTGCCCAATTAAAAATATTAAATGAACTATGAATTGGTAGAAGTTTATATGGTGGACTCTTTACAGAAGAAAATCCATAATTCCATGGCCACCCATCCGATCTAGGCTGAAGAAAATTATCCCCATTGTACATTCACAAATTTTCAGTAATAAAATATGTACAAACACAAAGAATTACAAGTCTTCTAGTTTATATGCACAGAAACTGAGCTCAGGTAGCCGCTAGATCAGGCAAGTAGAAGTAAAGTTTTTATGCAGAAAAATACAGAAAATGAAAGCAACAAAGAAAAAAATCAATGGCCAGATCTTGGGGGATTTTTCATTTTTTCTATTCTATTTTTGTACTTGTCCATAGGGCCAGAATGGGCAATATTGAGGGATGGGGTGGTCCTCTGCCACAGATGTGGATTACCAACCAACTGGTGCTACAACATCAGATATTGGATCGCATGAGGTCACTAGGAATGATACCTGTACTGCCAGCATTTGCAGGACATGTGCCCAGAGCCATTACCAGGTCTGGACTAATGTGTGATGTATAGGAATGAAGCTGATCAAATCTGTATATAGAGAATTTTTATCCATTACCAGGTCTGAACTAATGTGTGATGTATAGGAATGAAAGCTGATCAGATCTGTATACAGAATTTTTATGCTGCACTTCAGTGTAAACCACAAGTGCTGGAGGACAACCCAAATGCTTTCATGTGTGCTTGTCACATTTGTAGCAAGATAGAAAGACAACAGAGTTCAAATAGCAACATTTTTCTTTTATGTTTATCCCACACCCCACCCTCCCTTTTTATTTCTTACCCGTTTAAATTAAATTTTTTAATGATGCCAGCAAATTTGTGAAGACGCAATATGTCGCACCATTTTCTGTTTATAATGTTTGAGATTTTCTCATGAGAGTAAGAACAGAATAAAAAGTTACATTCTGCTTACATAATATAGTACACTGTGAAGGAGGAAATCAGACTTTGGAGTGTTTGTGTAGAAGGATTAAATCAATATTTCTCAACCTTTTTTTTCCACACCCCACTTAGTTTTCCTAAAAAAATTTAAAAAAACGTGCAATCCACCATGATCAGGCAAAGTTTGCACACAGAATACACAAAAAGTTTATCAAACAGTTAAATTAAAATATGCTGTGAAATTAAAATGTGCATGAAAAATCCCAGTGCCGTGTTCTGAAGTCTCACGCCCAACCAAAATATTGCTGTGCGCCCCACCTTGAGAGAAACTGGATTAGATCTATTACCTAATTAAAATTTTTAGTGTCTGTCATTCATATGTTCATGGAGTTTTATATTGCATTTTGAATGAGTTATTGATACAGGATGTTGTTCTACTAATTCTTATACCAATTAATGTGTATTTTTTCCTCACAATCTTGCAGGGTGTTTCCAAAGGCCAATGTAACCCATGAGGCCAAATGGGGCAATTTTAATGCAACTTACACTGGGTAAGCTAGGTGTTTGTGACAAAGCATAAATGTTGAAAATATATGTATAAAATACAAGTTTGAAGACATAATGCATGTGGATTTTTCCAAAATGTAAAAAATACCACAAGAAAATTAAGGGAGCAAATACAAGTTGAGACAATGCCAAACAAACTACATGACAAAATTATGACATAAAGTATTGCATTTGTGTATGTATTTAGAGAAAGTTATTCACGGACAATTTTATATCCACAGATAATTTTTTGAATGACTTTTATTTTGCATTCAATTTAAATCTGACATGCATACACTCCCCTTCCATCACCCACACCCCCACCCCTTCCCTACGCCTTTTTAAAAATTGTATCAGGCCAGGTCATCCCAGACAGCTGCAAGGAAAGCATTTTTTGACATCATTTTCAGATGTGCAAAAACAGTTGCAGTACAAGAAGTAAAGAATGCACCAAGTTACAATGATGTAACAAGGCACTTAAGAATGTTAGACGCTTATATTGTACAGGGAACTATGGAGTTTTTATTTCTTCAACTACATTTTTATTTCAGCACCTACCTCCTAGATTTTCAAGATCCCCTTTTCAGCAAGATTGGAAATATGTTTATACAAGAAGTGAGTATGCTCATAAAAGTACAATATTTTTTTCCAGTGAACTCTAGGTACATGTCTTACATTCAAACTCATGCTTTGTATCCTCTGAATTTCCTAAGATAAAGAAAGTTTCTTTTTATTTTATGTTTATTTAGGATGTTTTCCTCCATCAGGGAAGTTTTTAAAAAATTTATACTATTGCAATCAAGAAAAAAAAATTTTTTTTCTGAACAGATCGAAAAAACAAAAACTGGGTGACCTTCTAGTGGTTTTGAAAGCTTTAAATATTCCATTCTTTTGTCCTGTTAACATTGTGTTAGCGGAACACTAACTCTGTAATCTTTTTACGTTCCCCCAGTTGACAGATGAGTTTGGCACAGATCACATATATAACTGTGATACCTTCAATGAAATGAGACCATCATCAAGGTGAGAAACAATTTTGTGTATGCCATATCACTGTCATTCCTTATCTGAAGGAAGAAAATTTGTTTGAAAAATTATTGCGTTTCATTTTTAAAGGACATGAACTTCAAGTATAACTTGATTTGAAAACCACAAAAAAACCATTTATGTTTCTGTTACACTGAAGCCACTGAGTTTTAGTTGTCTGCCTGTGTTTGATTAGCTGTCAGTATTGTTTGTTTAGTTAACAGGAGCACAGATTTTGAGAAAGTTTTGAGATGGAGCTACGTTTAAATTTTTGTAAGGGGTTTTAGTTGTGTACAGTGGATGGGGCATGATACAATTGGAAGTTGTGTTATTTATATATTCAAATAATACTCATGTATCAGTGGATAATTAGCCATAGACTGATCTAGTTCATGGTCCAGCCTTTGATATGCAGTTGTTGGCAATGGGAGATAAGAAATGTCTGAAATGTTTAAAAACATCTACCTTATAATGTGTTCTTGTATCAGTTCAATGTCAGAAGAAGTTTGAGAAGAGTTACAAAACAGACAAGCTAGGGATACTCTACAGCGTATTTTGTTCATCACTTCAACACTTTTATCCTTGATTCTTTTTTCTTCCATTGTTTTTGGACTTTTCAGGTAAGTAATTAAAGGCCATGATGAAATCAATAGGTTTTTTTTCAAATGTAATTTCCTCAGTGATCCAGATTATCTAGCATTAGCTGGGAAAGCTGTGTTCAGTGCCATGACAGGAGCTGATCCACAGGCTGTTTGGTAGGGTATTTCTGATATATACTAATCAATAGTTTCTCAGTCCTGGTGTTAATTGAATTATTTTATGAATGGAACATCAATAAATCTATTTTTTTGTGAAATCTAGTTTGTATGAAACATGTGAATAGTGTAATGTATCAGTGCCTGCTGAAAATCAGCCTCCTCCAGAATTTAATACTCTGATTGACAGCTTGTAGGGAATTGGAATAATTGAAAAAAAGAAAGATGCAAAGAAAAGATCATCTCTCTGCATAAAGAATGACAGCTTCATGGGATCAAATGCAAAGGCTTTTACCCAATGTCTTTGCTCTTGGTGTCTCTCGCCTATTCAAGTAATATAAGTATAGGAGGTCACTCCCAAATTTTGACTCACCGAATTCATAGTTTTTGTTTTGTTTTGTTTTGTTGTTGTTTTTTTATGAATTATAATTGGTTCACTGTTGTGGTGAACAAAGTGCTTAGTGAAATACAGTACTGGTGTCCTCTTATTTCCTTTTCAACTATTCATATTGTCTTATATGAGCCAAGCATTTTTATAGAGTGAGAAAAAGAGTAAAGAAAAACTAGAATTTGTATGGCATCATTGTATTTACTCAATCGTTTTCAGGTTGATGCAAGGCTGGCTTTTCATTGACCATAGTTTCTGGCAACCACCACAAGTTAAAGCCCTTGTGACATCTGTACCTCAAGTAAAAACACATTGTTGTCACAAGTTTACTGAATAAAGTACTTCTTCCCTGTGTTGTGCAGTTTTAACAATAGAATATTTCATTTAGATTGCCATATGAGTTCAGTTATCAGGTCAGTACTGAAAAAATCTTGTATACTTTACACGAAAAACAATTCTTTTCATGATTTTTTGTGGAAGTTTCCCCCAAACCTTTTTTCAATAAATTTTTACTACAATTATGTAAGTATATGAAAATTATTAAGTCTTTTTCTCAATGTAGTCTCTATTTTGTGTTCATTTTGAAGTTTTAGTTTTGGTACCTTGACAGGAATTCGAGATTATGTAAATCCCATTTTCCAAAATGCATGAATTTCTTTGTCACAGGGTCGTATGATTATTCTGGATCTATTCTCTGAGAATGCTCCAGTTTTCCCAAGTGTTCAATCCTACTATGGGCAGCCCTTTATTTGGTGTATGCTGCATAATTTTGGTGGCACTATGGAATTATTTGGACAAGTGGAGAGCATAAACAACGTGAGTATAATCATTGAATAATGTAAATCTTCAGAGAAGGTAAACATTGTCAAACATATTCAGATGAATGTATCTTTAGTCACATTGAGATAATGACCTACTATGAAATATTTTTTTTTCCTGTGTGAAATTGGTCCTGTTGGCAGATGTGTAAGTTCTGCTTTTTTTTTATCAGAAATTGGATCTTCACCTGTGAATTAGTGAAAAATTTAGTGGATCATAGATGTTCTCTTTATAGCTTTTCTCATAATCTGATTAGTTGTGCACTGAAATAGTAACCTATTTGTGTACTTATGCAGGAACAGAGGAAGTCAGGAGAAAATGAGAACTTTACATGTCAAATATAATGTTTAATGCAAGCAAAATATCATAACGTGACAAAGTATGTATTAAAAAGTACTGTAAAATGATTTCTTTCTGCAATCTAAATTTTATAGACTTAAATATTATACATCGTCTCTGAAATTGGTGGTAATTGCTACTCCATTCTGATACTTTTAAACACATGATTCAGCCTGAATTTTGTGAACACACAGTGGTTGTAGCTACGGGAAATATATTTTCTCACTTCAAAGAGAAGGCAAAAAGCAGTAAATTCATCTGCTATTTCAGTT
Source organism: Onchidella celtica (assembly GCA_963931925.1). Taxonomy (NCBI): domain Eukaryota; kingdom Metazoa; phylum Mollusca; class Gastropoda; order Systellommatophora; family Onchidiidae; genus Onchidella; species Onchidella celtica. Next base: position 27,659,029 of record OZ007571.1, on the reverse strand, counting down.
GTTATTATCCAGTTGGGGCCATCCACTAAGTACTTAAGCACGGGAAAAGCATATGTGTGGTGCTCTAGGAAAACCACATGGGTCAAATTTCACATAGGCCTATTGAGATATACAACTACTATGAAAGAGGGCCATTTTCTGTGTATTTTGCTTTTTATTTGGTCAGTATGTCAAATAGTTTTTGAGATATGGCCGTTTAAAGTGTCAGGTGTAGTAACCGGAGAAACAGATAAAAATTGCCTTGCAGGCCTGTATCTCAAAAGCAGCCTGTGTATGATCCGAGGGGTTTTCGTGGAGCGCCACACATATGTGACAGGAAAGGGGGTATATGGTGAGTGTTCATATGATTTATCAATTGTGATAATGAATTTAAAAGTTTGGTTTTGTTTATATATATTTTTTCTCCAAATTAAGCGTGTGGATTATATATAAAATCAAATTTGTAATAAAACAGTCAAGTAGTCCATATGAAATTGTCAGGTAAGGTTTTAAAAATTCAAGGCCATAACATGGATATTTGCCATTTTAATGGCCATAAGCTGGGGGAGATAGCAATTTATGGATGGCCCCTTCATAATAGAAAACCAATGTAAGATGGTTGATAAAACATTACAAGTGTAAACAGAGAATTTTAAAAAGATCCAATCTTGGCTGTGTGTATGGCAGAAAAAAAAACAAAAAGAAATTTAAATATTATGATGAATAAATTTTAATGTTATTTTATTTTAATATTAATATTATTAATTAGGTACTTTTTTCTAGTTCTTGAAGTAAATGGAGGTCAAAAGACATGTGAACACTGCTTGAGATGTTATTTTCATCTTTTACACAAATATTTTGAAAGACCGTATATTACCTAAATGCATTTAACTTCATGATTATAGTAACATATGTTACTGTAGTGTTCTATTTGATTTGGTTGTTTTTATTTTCTCCACAGGAACCATTCAATGGGCGGTCATTCCCCAGCTCGACAATGGTAGGCATTGGTCTTACACCAGAAGGAATACATCAGAATGAAGTTATATATGAGTTCATGATGGAGAATGCTTGGAGAACAGAGGCTAGAGATATTGATGGTTGGTGAGTCTGATTTATCCTGAGTAATTTATTGTGTAGTCATTTTGTACATTATTTATTAGTTAAGATTGTCTCTCCCTAAAAAATTTGATCCTGAAAAAAAGCATGTCCATTGTAAAATAGGTCTATGGGTCAAAGGATTTCATCCAGGCTCTAGTGAAAAGAAATGGACTTTGTCATAGGAATTTGGCTGCAGTTAACAGGAGATACGATTTGATAAATGTAAATGTGGCCGATACAACCGTAGTATCATCAGGTATTTGCCATTGTAGCATCTGCAGGCTACCCCTTTCCCTCCCCCGTTGCTTGTCATACTGGTGACCGAGCATGTGTTCACTTCTTTTTTCATTTTTTTGTTGACGTTCGCCAGAGTGAACTCCGTGACCTCACCCTCCCTTCCTTGTGAGTAGATTTTTTCCTCGCTCGGTTGTTGACCCTTTTTGTAAATATTAGTATATTCCTGAATGTTCGAGAATGTCGTGGAACTAGATGTTTACGCCAGATTTGGCCTTGAGTGATGTAACCTATTGATAGGTGATTGGTTAGTTTGTGTGTTTCGGGCGAGGGCAGAGGTTAGATTAATTTCGGGAATTTTCTACAGAAATATCTATTTATATAGACCCATGTAAGGGGTTGGTTGGTGAGTAAGTGAGTTTGTCTTCTCGTGTGGCGTAGGATATTTAGTTGTTCGCTGGTGCCTTCCTAGTATTTTATTGTTCAGCATACAGTTATTAAACTTTAATATTATTTAACCGATCGTCGGATCTCGTGTTTATTTTTTCTACAGCTGTAATAGTTTCGTTTTCTAAAGGGTTGTAGTTAGATCAGCTAACTCCCCCCCTACTATAACGTGCTAGAACAACCTCAGCTGTTACAGCCATATTGTTGTATGTGCATTTTTTGCCTTTTGGAGAAAATGAGGACTGAAGTTCGATCAGGAAAAAGGCTAAAATGCATAAAACATTATGTCACAAATTACATCTTGAAAAGTTTTGAACCGATTGGAAGGATACCTATACATAATGAAATTAGGAGTGGGAGAACCATTGTCATGACAAAACCTCTAAATTGGCAAAATGTTGCAACAATGTGGCAAACACCCTTCACTATATTTGATGAACTGAGGCATATTAGTGCGGGTGGAATGAAAACTGAAATTTATCAGGTAAATAGATAGTTTTGGTATAAAGGAGCCTATTGCCTGAAAGCATCTAAGTTATTTATTTGATAATTACAACCTTTTTTTTTCTTTTGATGGAGTGTCGCAGAAGTTTTGTTCTTGAAATCATATCAGTTTTTATGTCATACAGGCATATTGGTGTCACTAAGTATGTCATTACATCCAACAAATGCATGAAGCTCAGAAGGATAGATGTCAATTTCAGTTTTGAAAAGAATGTAAAGAATTAAACTATGCTGGTTTGATTTTCATTGTAAATGTTCACTTCACTTTTCCATTCTTTTCATGTTGTCTTCCAGGGTTGTTTCCTATGCTCGTCAAAGGTATGGTCTTCCCAATGAAGCTATAAATACAGCATGGAAACTTTTAATGGTGAGTGTTTGCGTGTGTTTGGTTTGCCACTACTAAAAGGAATTTGCCATAGTAACCATCTATAGTTGAGATGTAGCAGGCATAACATGGTAATTTTAAAGAGTAGTTTTGAGATAAATTCATACTTACAGACATTGACATCATCTGAAGAAGAAAAATGTAGATTTGTGTAATTATAACAGATCTTACTTATCAATTTTGTCAGTACTTTACTCCTTAAAGATATGTTGTCAACCACTGATGGTGACTGAATTCTATCAGCGAATATTTTTCTCATTGAATGATAATGGCAAACATTTACTAGTTGAAGTTGTATTTATTTGTAATATTTCATTTTGCTTGATGACCAAAGCCCTTTATTGTTTATATACAAGGAAAATTTCAACTGCATAGCCACAGTTTGTGCATTCGAATAGAATTTAAGTTGTTAAAAGAAGACATAATTTTGTTATTTCATCAAATGTATTAAAGTTTAGTTCAATATATCAGAAAGCAATCTGTGAAAAGGATTGTAGATATGTTTCTCTTTGGAGATTGTAATTTGCTTTCTGAAAATCTTCAATCTGAGAGCAGCACCTTTACTTTAATGTCATCCATCTTCAGAAAAGTGTCTACAATGACACCCAATATCATAAAGATCACAACAACGTGGTTTTGTTTCGACGTCCAGCCACTCACTGTAAAGTGGCCCAGGATGTAAGTCATGCATGCATGCAATGGAATGGGCTCCATTTGAATGTACATCTTCTCAAGAACATGCAGTATGCCTGAGCTCTACCTTTTAACAAATGGTTTATCATGAAACACTCTCACATTTTGTATCACTGTTAAATGGGACATAGCACAACCCCGACCTCACTGCTGCAAAATTATAAATTAACTTGACTGCCTAGCATCAAATTCCGCTAATCTTTCACGTATGGTAACCTGCAACATGGAAGATTGTAATCTATTTTTTTTTATGAGAATGTGTAAATTTAAGCCCGTTGACAGGAGGGAGGAACATCTTAGTCCAGTCAAGTGACAGTATGCAGCACAGGGACCTAATGAGTCAATTTAGCACTGATAACCACAAAATTTATATGCAGGCGTTTATTTTCACTTCACCAGTACGGTCTAATGTTGTCAGAACTTCCGGGGGTCTAAACCATTACTTGCAGGCGAGGACATGGCTGGCTGCATAAATACGAGTTGATGTGCATTCAAGTGAAGTAACCAATCAGTGTATAATGTCCAGTTCTGTTTTCTCACTCATGGTGTTTCATGTTTCTCAGAGAAGTGTTTACAATTGTACGATACATCACAGTGATGGTGACCATGTACTAATCACTCAAAGACCAACACCACTCTATAACGTCACTTCAGATGTAAGTAGTGTAAATACAACATCATTTCTTTTTATGGTTTCCTTGTTTCCTGCTTGGTTTTCTAATCCATTTTTTATTTGCTTGCTAGTGTGGATAATACCGTGTATACAGCATAATGCAAGAAAGCCCACGAGGGCAACTATCCCTATTGTAGCATATCCATTTCAAAAGACTTTCAAGACGTGTGGAAATACAATAAAATCTATGAAAAGATCATGCTGAGGAAAGTATGAATAGTCTATCTTTTTTTACCACAAGTGAATCAATGTTGATTTTCTAGGAAACCGTCTTGTAGATTTGTTTGAAATTTTGCATGGGCTCATTTTTTGTGCTAAACCTAAAGAAATTGGTTGTTTTATTCAGCCTGTGGACTGATTTTGAATTTGCTTCTTTGCCAATGCTTTGTAAAACATAATAATTAGACCAATAACAAAAAAGCAACTTCTGCAGTACCGAACTGTACAATACATGAGGATGTGTGTTCACCTTGAACATGAAAACTATCAGTTTATACTCAGCGAACAATACACTATGTGTATTATACTGTGAACACTTTTTAGAAAGCTTTAAATGAAGTGGAAATGATGACACTTGCATTCTAATAGCCTAAAAGATTGACAGCAATTATTTTATACATTTGCCCAGATAATTAAAATACAAAAAAAGTCAAATGGAAGCATAAGTTAAACATTTTTTTTACTAAACTCTAGCTAATAGCATTACTTGCCATTAAAATTCCACTGTGTTCGTTGAATCTATTCCAATTATCCATCCATATTTTGATCACACCCCCCCCCCCCTTTTTTTTTCATTCACCGTGCCACTGCAGTTCTCATTACTGTCATGCTATAAGGCAGAACAATTCCTTATTTTTGAATTGTCACATCCACCTTCTAAATCTTATTACTAATACCTCATACTCATTGAAGTGTGGGAGTAATAACTGCTTCTAGAGGCCAAGGACTCACAATATCAAACTTTTTTTGATACTGCTTCAATTTTTTTTGGCCTGAAGAAGGTCCTTTGTGTTGTGGGTTTTTTTTTTGCATTTCTATTCTGTTGTGATTTGTTGGAATGTTTGCTCATTGCGTGTTTTCTAATGTGGGGCTTTACAACAAATAACTTTTTCTTTTTTTCCAAGCTTGATGTGACCCTACAGATTTTCTGGTGTTTTTGGGGGGGGGGGCTATACTACCAGTGGTATTATCTTATGTTCTGGTCTTCCTGTATACTGTACTTATCCTTTTTCTGATACAAAGTGATTGTTGTCTTTCCGATGTGACTTTTCATGAAAGTCTTTTAAACTCACTATTTGCAACTTTCTTGTGCACTTTTCCTCCTCTTGGCAACATTCACGTTACAACTTTCTGCAATCTACTGTTTTAGCCTTATTTCTGCCTATGTCAAATTAAGTCATATAATGAATAAATGCTCTATTGAAGACCATTCATTGTGAAGGAAATAGAAGAGAACAAATCATTCCCGTTACTAACTCCCTATCCGAAATCACCATTTGTTACACCTCCATGCATCTGAAACACTTTGAAGTATCTGACTCACTATCAGTTGACAGTCAGTTTTGTTTCTGACATAACGGCAGTTTTTTTCTTATTGTTATATCTGGATCTTTTGCAAAACTAGATTGAACAGCGTAATGCTTCAGGCACCACCCAAAATGATTTTCATTTGATTTACTTTTGACTGATTCTTGTTTTGTCTTTGCTGATGTCACCTTTTCTTTCACTCACCTTTTCTTTTACTTTCACATCCACAATTTGCAGTTCGGTTACCACTTTCATAAAATTTTCTTCTCCACCAGTCCATTTCTGAATGTTTGAGTTTAGCTTTGCAGTTGTTCATTTGTCTCAGAGTTTCAACAAGTTTGTGGAGTCTTCATAATTTTAAATAAAATATATCTAGTACTTTATACTGATGCTTGTATGTAAATAAAAACATTAATGTTTTCACATCATATTTTTTACAACCAAGCAATTCACTGGTCGGCCGCAAGGTGCAGCCTCTCGCACACCCATTCATACCACCCCCACCACCTGGGATAACACAAAGTTTCATGGCACTTGCTGTTTTGGTTGTTTGTGTTCGTAAACATACAATTGTCTTTATTCTTCTTTGAATAAGCTTTTTAATGATACCAAACATCATACTTTAGCTTTATCAGAAGATTTTACATGAATTTTCAAAAACTCCCCACAATAGTGTAGACACAGGTAAGAGCCACTATAGAGAAGGAATGTACAGTGGGCATGCGAAAGCTTAAGATGCCAAGTGATCAGTGATCCCCACTGTTGTAAAAAGGTTAATTGTGTGACACAGGAAATGCAAATCACCTTGAATTTAGCAAGGCTCATAATTCCACTACTGACAACATAACTTTCAGATCTGGTACAAGCCAGAGGATCTCTTCTCAGCTTGGGATCAGTTTCTGAATGGATCTGCAGAGCTTGAAGGGAGCCAACTCTTCCATTATGACATCACAGATGTGACCCGGAACAGCCTTCAGGTCATCGCCCTGACTTACTACTCAAATATGATTGCAGCTTTCAAGAAAAATGATACTGCTACTGTCAGGTGAGTATCTTACAATGCTAACTGGCAATTTAAAACACCCAAGCGCCCCTGTGGAAACAAAAGCTAAGATGATGAGTTCCATTGTGATTCCCACACTCACTTACCAATACCAAACCTGGACCCTGACCAGATCTTTAAAGAGCAAGATCACAACCTGCAAGATGCGCTGCTCACGAAGTGCCGTCAACAAGACCAGGCGCGACAGGATCAGAAATACAAAGGTCAGCGAAATGGTGGGAACAACACCAGCCCACCGGCACATAGATCAGCAGAGGGTAAAATGATTTGGACACCTCATGCGAATGCCAATCTACCAGCCACCCCATACAACATGCAATTCTCTCGATACAAGGCCAGAGGAAGACTTAGGAAGATTTAGCAGAGCTGGGATTCGTCCGCAGATCCGCGAGTTTCCGCGGACCTCGCTCTTGACTCCCATGGGAGACCCGCGGGGACCTGGCCTAAGTGTTATTGAACAGCTGGTCAGAGATTTGCCGGCGTGCATGCGTAGATCACTTGGCTTTAAGCCAAGAAGCTTGTTATTGGCTCTGAGCCAAGAAGCTTAGGCTAGACAATAATTATGTGAGGCTTCTTTCGAAGTATGCATATCACCGTATCGGACTAAAATAATTTTGGCCGCCATTATAAATCTGGGAATCTACAGGAGTGAAATCTGCACATAAAGTAAGTTTAATATTATTGATTACCAAGTAGAACTTAAATATTACTTGAATGTAGTGAAGCATATATCTATAATTATTGTATTAAATAAAATTAAAACCAGATTACCTTTAATCAATTAAAGAATTTTGTTTGTTTTATATGACAAGAGCAGGCCTATTTTAAAACAAAATATGCATCTAATTTTCAAAGTTAAAGACCAAAATAAAACCAAAATCAGCACCAGAATGGCTTGTTTTAAGCTTAATTTTTCAAAATTTTCCGGGGGGTGGGGGGGGGGGGGGGGCATGCCTCCGGACCCCCCCTAGTGTTTCTCCCGCCTTCGGCGAAAGCTCTCTGATTTCAGCTGAGTACACTTTGGCCTAATCCCAGCCCGGATTTAGACAAGTGGCATCAAAGAAGCTCTAACGACCCATGGTATTACACCAAGACAGGCTTCCCAACTAGCTGCAGACCAAAAACTCTTTCTTCCTGCGACGCCCTCGAGGGTATAAGCAGAATGAAAAACAACAGCAACACACATGAATTACATGGTTTATTTATTGACATGGTGTATTGGAGCTTAATATTGGTACTTTTTTAATTATACAAACTCTACGCAAAAGCTGTTTTTAGAACGACGAGGCATTGATGCGTCATATCATCCAATAATGATGCCATTACTAGAGGCTTACAGATTGGAAGCTTGCTAAGGTTGCGTAAATTAAACTTTTTATGTTAGGAAAATAATGATAAAATTCTGTACATGCTGTTTCTTGGAGTGAAACTCTCTCTTGAGCATGGTTTAGCACTGAACAAATAATAATGAAATTATAAAGTGTCTAGGGTCTTGATGGCCTTCTGTGTGAGATTGTATTGTAAAGTGCTTAGCTAAACTTAAAGAGCGGAAAACGAAAGGAGAAAATAGTTTCGGCATTTCTGTTGATGATGGTTACCAAATGTTGTTGCTGTTTTTGCCATACTTTTGGATTCTGCACTTATGCACTGTTTGCTGACCAGATCATATCTGATGTTTCACTTACGTGTATTGTTCACCGGTCAAAGTAACATTTTTTGCATACTGAGCTTTCATAACCAAAAAGAAGATGTTGACATTACTTTCTTGATTTATCTTCACATTTAGGCTTCTTACTTGCTTTCGGTGTCTGCCTGTTAATGCGTAACTGTGATTTATTTTCAGGCAAGCAGGGACCAACATTACTACTCTGCTAGCTGATATGGATCACCTTCTATCTGCTAATGATCGTTTCCTGGTTGGGCGATGGATTTCAGATGCCAAGGCATGGGGCACTGACGCTAATGAAACCAAGTTGTTGCAGTACAATGCTCGCAATCAGATCACTCTGTGGGGACCTAATGGAGAGGTAATTCATTCACTGGTTGTTTTCTTCCTATTGTGTACCAGCCCCTGAATCCATGATAGATCACTGAAGTAATGCGCTCTTTATGTCTAAGTTAGTATGATGTTCCCATTTTTAAGTTAGAGTGTTAATTATTTCTCATGACAAAGCCTGTTGAAAAGATTAAGATTTCGCACCAGCAGAGAAGACAAATATTCATTATCTTGGATATCAATCAGCACACAGTGGCATTTTATTTACGTCATTTTACTTGAAAGTAATGAAATGAAAACCTCAGTAAAAGGTTAAATTGTCTCTGTGTGTTCGTTGAATAAGTGAAGCAGGATAGACTTTCATCGTGAATAATTTCTGATTCTTTTGAAAAGTAGTGGTAGTACAACCCTGTGCATTTCATTTCCAATTTCATAAATCAAAAATCTCCGCTGCCTTCTTGTGCGGTCACAGAATCTGGTTTTACTGTTTCATTTTGTGCAATATAAAATGTGACAATCATTCTATAATTTTATCTGGGTGATGCTCCTACAATACTGGATTTGATTTTGCATGTTATGTTTGTTTCATGAATTAAAACCGTTTGAATTAATCAAAACCATATTGCATGCCAATGTACTCTGAGGATCACAGCAATTTGGGTACAATTATCCTTACTTTTCAAATTTTCTGATTTAGCTTGACTGTCTCAACACGAGTATTTATTATCCAAAGTTTGCGTTAACACTCACTGTGCCACATTTGTCTCTATTTGAATAGTTTCTATTTGATTGAGTTGAGCCCATGGACAATCTTTCCACTGTCTGTTTGAATGGTGCACTTGCATGATAAGAATGGATAGAATCTGATATTGTTTATTAATGTTTTTCAGATTCGTGATTATGCATCCAAGCAATGGGCAGGTGTTATTGCAGAGTAAGTATTCCAGTTTGTATAAATATCGCCGATGAATTGTTAAATGCGTTTTAGTGTAACAATTGTCTTTCACTGCATGCAAGTGATGACACTGTGCAATTACATGGCAGCTGTGGAATTTTTGTTGGTTATTGTAAAAAGTTAGACTAGCTATTGATGTAAACCACCTTATCCTTACCACAATCTAACTAGGTCTTTGTTGTTGTAAAATTGGTTTTGATAAATTTGCAAAGTGTTTCTGAAAAGAAAATTTTGCTGAGTGATAAAATGTATTTGTTTCATTTGTTAGTAGAAACACTGTACACTTTCTTCAGTCCCCAAGTAGCTTCTGATTTTACCCATTCTCATTTTACCAATGAGTGAATTTTAAAGCGATGGTGTTGTATTGATGCAGAAAGATGTAGTATCAAGTATCAAGTTAGTTGCCCATTTAACTCATTCCCTATGGTAACTCTTATGGGTGTGAACAGAAACCCTCAACCTTATCCAGTTTGGAATTTAGATGTAGCTCAAAGATGTTTTTTCTTTCACTCAGTGTAAACACAAGCCATACTACAATAGACATTAAAGTAAAGGAAAATCAATAAAGCAGGATGGGATTCAATATTTTGAGAAGTTGGCTTAGAGTTGGAAAATGCGTATCCACTCGAGCCAAATGTTCAGCTTTCCATAGTGAAGTAAAAACTCCGGGGCCGAATAGTCGGCTTACCATAGTGAATGAGTTTAATAAATAGGCATAAAGATGGCTAGGTATATTGTATCTTTGAAAGAAATTTACTATTTTTATGCCTTTACATGATCAGTAATATCTAGTCTTTTATTTTAGGTAAATACTTTAAGGTAAATAACTTTTAGAGAAGGAACTCATAACCATCTGTCTTTTGTGTTAGAGTTTTGGAAAATATACAATCTCTGTGTATAAACTGCCAGTCACTCAAAGTTTAAATTCTTAAATAAGACAGGTCCTGTGTGTTGTTTATATGTGTGACACAGTGTACAGTTAAGATTTTCTCTATACCCAGTTATTTATGCGAATGGTTGTAGAAGAGTGGAGAAGTTCTCTACAATTTGCTATACAGAAAGAGAAATCAGTGTTCATTTCTGATTTCAGTTATTTCAAGCCAAGATGGGCATTTTTCACCAACTGGCTGGTGCAGCTCATTCAGAATGTAAGTTGTGCTGTGCTGATCTGGCCATCATCCCCTTCCTGTTTTGTTCCATTTTCTATCCTCATGTCATTCTATGCTTACTATTTCTGTCCCTTAATGCACTTCCTTTTTTCATTTATTTCTCATTTCAATTTCAGTTTGTTTCCATTAACCTTTTCGCATTGTGGGGATCACGGCTTTTGCATGCCTACTGTACGTTCCTTCTTTATCGTGGCTTTTACCTGTGTACACACTTGTTTGGATTTGTTTTTGAAAATTCATATGAAGTCTTCTGAAAAAGCTAGATTTCCATTCGGCGTCATTGGGAAGTTTATTCAGAGATGAATAATGACAATTGTGTGTTTTCAAACACAAAAAAAACAATGACAGCATGTGCTGTGAAACCGCATGTTATCCTAGGTGGTGAGGGGTGCCGCAAAAGGATGTGCGAGTGGCCACACCTCGCAAGCAACTACTAACCAGTGTATTGATGGGTTGTGTTAAGTTCAGTTTCAACTGGTATTTTCACATTTCACTTTCTCCTAGATCCTTTCATTTTTTTCTGCCTGCTGATCTGTTCCTTGCCTATTAGATCGTGATTTCCTTCCTGTTTCTGCCAGCTTCCCATCTGAAGAATGCCACTATTTTTTGTGACCATTCTGCCTTTCAGGGTACAAAATGGGATGGCTACGTTTTTGGAGAACGTGTCATACAAGCAGTGGAGACACCATGGACTCTAAACACCTATCCCTACCCCACAGAACCTTCTGGTAAATTTACCAATCTAGACTCCATTCATAAATATGAAGCAGATTGTGTTCAAAAGTATTAATTAATGTAGCAAATTTGTTTAATGAGAAATGCTCCTAACTAGATGTGTTTGAAGTTTATTCATAGTGAGGAAATGTAAATCACTATGTTATAAGAAGAAAGAAAGAGGCAGAGAGAAATTTTAAGATGTTATTTAATGGATTCACATATTGGATTTGTGGAAAATTTAATTAAATTCTGTGGAGCCAGTTGTAAGTTCATAGATAACTTCACATTGCTCTGGTTAAAAGGGTTATGACCGGGATAAAATAAAAGGGATACTGAAATTCAACTGCATGACATAAGTTGTATTAGTGATAGCTGTCATTGATGTACGTGTAAGAGATTGTATGTGATAACAGTTTTGTGATTAAACAACAGTTTGTTTATTGTTTTTTTCTTGTGATAATGCAATTTTTGATGTGCATATTTATCCACACAGGAAATCCCGTTTCAATATCTCATGCTCTGCATGCCAAATATCGCCCTGTTTCCAGAGATCCTTTCTTCACTGACCTATGGAAAGCCAGTCAAAAGCCATCTAAGAAGGACAAGAGTTTGTATTTTCGCAAAATGTCTTGGTTAGTGGAAGAGGTGGAGCAGAGCTGGTCTTATCAGGGGAGGCAAGAACCAAGATTTGTTGTCAATTTCTAAACCGGATCAGCACATATCTATGTTCCTTATTAGAATATTATTTTATGAAACAGCTGGATTCCTTTAAATACGTGGTTGGCATGAACATATACCTCTTTTCTTGGAAAGAAAGGCATAAGAGAGAGTGTAGACAGATTCACATTTGTGCCATATTTGTAAAGGAGCTTTAGATCTTTTAAAATTGTGGTCAGTGAACACTTGTTGTTTATTTTTTGATGTAGCATTATTATTGTGGGAAGTACCAAAGTGACATAGCCTATGAATGCACACTTGATTTAATCGCTCATCACCTTTACGGGCTCTGAACCTGCATTCAGTTCTCAAACTAAAGCCCATATCTCCTGTTACAGAAATACTGCCAAATATAAGAATCCGTATTGTAGATTATATGATATACACAATTTTTTTGTGCCGTTTGTTTCCTTGGGAAAGTTAGACCTTAAGGATACCTGATCCTTCTCCCTTCTTCTGAGCATCAGGCCACAACTAACTGAATGTATGCAGCCAGTGAAATATTGAAAGAAAAAAAACAACTAAAAAATGCTGCACAAATCTCAAATCAATTGGCAGATTCTGCCTTAATTAACAAATTACAAATTAAAATATCTATTTAATTTCTATTCTGTAGTTAAGATATACTTTGAGTTTTTTAACTTCTAGAAGTGATCCCTCTTTTAATTGTACTTATGGAAAATGTGTGTGATTGCTTAATGTCTTTCTACATTGACAACTTTGTCAGAGAGCTAGTGCCAATTTCTAAACTTTATATCTTCCCTTTTATTTTGTACAATTTAATACTGACATTTTGAATTGATTTGTATTGTTTTCACTTGTTATTTGAAATGGGAATTTGTTTCTCTTGTTTGTATAGTCCAAACCTCAACATTCCTAGAGCATAAATTAAGATACATTGTAGAAATGTTGTCATTCATGGGGTATGTGTGATTTGAGTGGTGCCTATTTTTAATGCTGTCCAAGAGCTACTGATAATGATATTGATAATTCATTCCAGCTCGAAACAAGCTCTGATCATGCATGTCTTGTGCTCTAAGAAAGGAAGTTAACTCTAATTACTTCACTACTTTACTTGTTGTTTTTTTTCAAAATTTGTGTTGGTACTTCAATATCAGTTTATTTTCATGAAATGAGTACCATGCAAGGAGCTTACACTATAATACTGGAGAGCGGACTGATGACATCACGCGTGCCGAATGTGGAGCATGCAGGTACCATGCCCATGAGGGCAAGAAGCCTAGTTAGCGCGATAGCCCCCATCGCGCGCTTGCCCGACACAATAGGCCGTTGTTATTTATGTTACCACGTATTCATCATTTCAAGACTAAACGAAATACACACTGTCATTATCTCACGATAATAGGCCTATTGTATTCTGTTCTTGGTGTACATCTTGGTCCTGTCTAGTCATTGTTATTCCATGCTTTACCAAAGTTATAGCAAAAAAAGATGGTGTACACATGTGAAATTTGTAATTAAAAATGTTCGGAATTGTCTTGGTTATTTAAAAAAAAGTCCACTTCAATGGTCAAACTATATCCTGGCAGTATCTTTTGGAACTGAATATCCTCCAGCAAAAAGATAATCTGGTTTTGGCCAATAAATTAAGGGGAAAACATTGTTTATTATGAAAAAAAAACCAAATGAATGTGAAGTTAGCCTGCCAGACTTGATCAGCTTCAATGGCTAGTGCTATAGACTTTTTACGAGAAGACTTGAAGTTTGCACAGTTTCAGGGCAGTGAGGCCACTACTTCTTTTATAAAAATGTTTGATTATATTTTTGACCTCTGTAACTCGTCAAACCCATTTGCTAAAAGGTTCAAAAGTCCTATTAGGCACAACAATTTGAGAATTGAAAGAGCAAAGCGTGGAGGAGGCCTTTGCATGTATCACAGCACTGAGGGATGAACACGGCAAACCACTTTATAAAGGGAAGAAGGAAGACTGGTTTTCTAGGATTTCTCTGCACCCTGAAGTCTACTCTTGACGTCGCCAAATTACTGCTTGAAATATATCACTACCGTTATGTTCCAACATACAGATTATCACTAGATCATCTTGAGACCTTTTTTAGTAGAATTCGCCGTCATCATGGTTGGAACAATAACCCAACACCAGTTCAATTCAAATGGGTCCTCAGAACTCTCCTTCTGAAAAGTGGTGTGCTTCCCTCAAAGAACGCAGACAGCATCACAATTGATGAAACGGAGAACAGGTTACAAGAACAAGAATCAGAGCATTATGCCCATACTGATCCGGCTTTGAACACTTTCGTCCCGGTCCTCATTTCAACTAGTGAATATCATCAGCATGCAATGTATTACATTAGCGGTTTTGTGACAAAAACTCTTTCAGAGCGGATCAAGTGTGTGAAATGCAAAGTTGCTTTGTCTTCTTCAAGGGACATTGAAAATCGCAGCCCCCAGGCGTTATTCACACACCACAAAAACTGCGGCGGCTTGCATTTTTCTGATGATATGTTTAAAATCATCAATAAGTGTGACAAAGTGCTCCGCCAAAACCTCACAGGTCCTAAAGGTCCAGTCCAAGCATTGACACCATATCTTACTCAGAATGTCACCAGGCATGTCTTAGGCAGTGTTGGTTCTCATGTCCTGTCAGAAATATGGGAGCATGACAAGAATGCACAGCACATTGAGACAGAAGACAGCCACTTCCACCAAATAATCAAAGAAGCGTGCAAGCTTTTCTGCACTATGATGTATCACCACCACGAGAGACTGATCTATGATAGATATATTCACGAAGATGTGGATACACAGCGCCACAAACTCACAAAGACATTAATCTTTCCTCATCAGTAGACCTGCAAGTAAAGTTTAAAAGAAACAAACCCCTCTCTCTATCTCTTTCTCTCTCTCTCTCTGTCTCTCTTTCTCTCTCTCTCTCTCTCTCCCTCTCTGTCATCGAACTGCAAATTTAGTTACGTAATTTTATCTTTGTTTATTTCAAAATTATCCATTAACAATAATTTTAAAATATATATAAAGTCATGAACCCGTTTGTTTACAAGAAAAGATTTACTATGATCTGACTATACTCAGTGAGGGCGCCGAATGTAGCAACGCCTGATCTTGCCCTCATGGCCATGGCGCGCCGTGTTGACACGCGAGACGCAAGGTGTTTTGTTAAGGGGACGGTATCAGTCGGCACTCCAGTATTATAGTGTAAGCTCCTTGGTACCATGTTACAAACAAATGAACAAGATTTAAGGAAGTTAACAACATTTGGACATGTTGATTTGCAGTCAGGAAAGAGGCATCTCGTTGCAGGGGGTTGGAATGAGTTCATTTAAAAACAATTGACTTTCAACATGCATAAATCCGAGTATATTATAATTTGTTCCCATCAGTCCTTTTTCCATGAGAATTATCATAACTGATTCATGGAATTAGTTTGTATTTTGTACCATCTCTTCTCTCCCATCCCATTTCTACAAACTTTTTTGTTTTACGAATACATTTTTATGTACTTAGAAACAATGTATGAGTTGATCTCAGGTGATAAACTGCATTTAGAGAATTTATGTCTTGAAAAATATTCTGCAAAGTAGTTTTTTTTTTTGTTGTTTTTTAAACAGAAACAGGAGTTGATTCAGGAGAACAAAATTGATAGCAAGAACTATTGGCAGCTTGTATTGACATGAACAGACACATGTTGTTGCTGTTGTTTTGTTCTACTCAAGAATACACATATGTGAGCAAGCCCCACTAACCTCAACGGAAGACGCACTGGACCAAACAGAGAAAATTGTGATGAAACACTAATGTCTGATTTTTTAATGATTTTTTTATTTTGGTCAGTACTTGAAGTTCAACCATTTTCTACATTCTATGAAAATATTAGGTCTCAAATCAGCCTCCAAATATGATAAATATTGCATTTAATGCCTCTAATTTTGTTTCTGACACCGAATATCACAGCAGTAATGAGGTTCATTGAATTCCCAATAACTTCAAAATCAATAAAGGTGTTGTCACAAAATGTTTACAGGGCATGCATCATTTTCATTGGCATAGTCATGCAAAATTTCAAATGTTAATTACAAGTACCCGCTGCTAGGGAGATAGAAAGGCCACCCATCTCGCCAAGTGCAAAAGTCGTTCCTCGACCTTTAATGGCAATATTCTCGGAAATTACTTCCGTTTTTGACCGGGGGGTAACATCTTTAAAAAGCCATAACTTTGCGATAAAAAGGAGCATTGCAATAATTTTACACCAAATTTAAGGTGAGATTTCATACTTTATGGTGATATTCATAATTCGAAACTGAAAAAGTGCGACTTCCGTTGAAGATGGTGGGTCTCGCTCACATACAATAATTCATTAATGCTCAAATCCATTATTTGTATTTGTATTTATATATTACTGTAATCCTATGTGGGAAATATCCATTGTAATCCATTTATTATGCATGTCATTTGTGAGGTCAGTTTTAGTCATTCTCATTTAAGGTTAGTAAAAACACCAGTTCCTTTTTTTAATTTTGGATTCATAATTGTGAAATGTGATACCAAAAACTTGTATATATTTGTATGATACAACATTTTGGTAATGCCAGTAGCCTAGGACAGTTTTGAATGAGCTCCCCTTCTGTCTCTCTATCCCTCCTCCTTTCTCCCTACCTTTCCTTTGGAGTGGATTTAAAGCTTATGTAATCTGTTAGCGTGCCTTGATGCAAATGCCGTCTTTTCTAGATGAAAAGAAATATCACATAATTTAAAATGAATTAATTGCTGGGCACGTGGTTGCAAATCATGACTAGTGACAATCAGTGGGAGATGGTTTCTTTTGATTGGTTGGGAAGTTTTTTGCCAGTTTCAGTCTTTGTTTTTTCCTTTTGCATACATATAGTCTGTTTGCGGTAAAATAACATACTCATCTATAGTTTTTTGTCCTTTCAAATCTTCATTGTGCATCATGCACTGTATGGCTTTATATTTATTAATTTATAGACAGATTAAACTAATGGGTCATCAGAGTCAACTTACTGGCAGATAACCACAAGAATATGATTTAGAAAGGGACAGTTGACTGGAAGTTTGTCATTGTATACTTACATTCCCGGTAGTAGTAAAATGGCTAATAAACGGGCATAGGATAAAACCGGCAGTTTCAGCAGATTATATAATCTGATTTTCCCATCACTTTTCAGCTGAGGTAATCAGGAATTGATGACTGATCTGCACAAGTAACTGTGACATTTATTGGTTTTGTTTGGTAAAGAACACCTGTAATGGCTATATGCAAGAAAAAAAAACTTAATTCTTTTCATATTCATAGTTTAGTGTAACATTTATAGCGATGAATATATTACATTGTTTTAATTTTGTACTAAAAGTAATATGATTTAAACACAATGTATCAGCTTATTATTTGTATGATTTAACTAATGATATTATTTTGCTCTTACATACATGACTGTAAGTTGGAAGTTTTGTTACTTGAATAAAACAAAGTGGGTCATTTACACACTGGTTTGCATCATACTGGAATTTTTCGGACTTGATTGATATTTCCTTTGGAAGAGGAAACAAAGCATTTTAGGATAGGTGGATTGGATGATGAAAGGATGTTTAGGTGATTGGTTGGGTAGGCTAGTGATGGGATTGAATGGCTGATGGATGGATGGAAGGATGGATGGATGCATAGGTGAATGGATGGATGGAAGGATTGGTGGATGAAATGATTCTGCGCGCATATGAGTGGATGGACAGGTGCAAGGATGGGAGCTTCATCTTGCCAGAACTGATCCAGTAACGTGATGAGATTAAGCAAACAAAATGAGGTAGTCTGCAAGTAAATGAAAACATATACATGTATGTCTTTATGTCTAATGCCTTGAAATGCCAATTAAGATGAATTTCCATTCATTTTCATTTCTGCTGTGTCCAACGGATTTCATGACTTTGTGAATAATTTGTAAAAACGTGTGATTGTTAACACCATTCTATGAAAATTAATTGCCATAAAATTAAAAATATCTAATCCAGGTTTGTCAGCCCTAAAGCAGTACATCTCTCAGATACCATAGATTTATAAGTGAGTGTCAGACTTTCAAGAGCATGGTTCTGAAATTGCCTAGCATATGCTGATATTAATTTTTACAACCAGAATTTGGGAAATTCTTGAAAGAAACTCTTCTGCACACTGTAAAAAGCGTCCTTAATTCGAAAATATGGATAATTTTGAATGTTTAAGCAAGTCACACGACGAGATAAAATCAGAAACGAAGACATTAGGGACAACTGAGGACTGCGCCATGTCTAGATAATATAGAAAAACAAAGACTGAAGTGGGTTGGTCACTCCAGGAAGCTTCCGAGCGGGCAGCCAGCTCACAGAGTTTATCACATGACAAGGCATGGGTCCAGGGGAAAGGGGCGTCCCAGGAAACAGTGGACAGAAAGTGTCAAGAAACAACTGAAAGAATCAACCCAAGGCAGACGCTACCCATCAGGGCCGCGTCCGAAAGCTGCATCTCCACTGGACGCTTAACGGCACTAGAGGATAGAGAAAGGAAAGGAAACAGTTCTGCCACAATAAAATTTGCGCTATTCCATGACACAAAATAAATATTTTTGTGCGCCAGATAAAGTGAGGTTCAAGAAAGTTCGGCTTCTTTCATATCATTCTACGAAAGTGACCTCCAGGCAATAATAATTATAACGGCCATAATTTCTTTTCATCTTACACTGACAGGTCACCTTTCCCTCGGATAAAACGAGTGCCGAATTATTCTTTAGATGACCTTAATCTCCAGTGTCATCAGCAAAAATGACCCGCGGGCATGCTGTTGCTGAACCCACGCCAATGAGGGATAGGTAGACGAAGATTGTTCAAGGTCACATCTCTACTAGTGTTGTAATTAATTTGGGAAAGGATTACTGCGGCCGCATCTAGACATTTGGGGGGGGGGGGGGGGGTGAGATTTATTTTTTTCAGCATTTCTTTATCATCAGAGAGCGTGGAAGAGAAAGAGAGTGAGAGAAGGAATAGATAATGGTCAGTGGAGGGAGAGGCAAAGTCGAGAGAGGAAAGAAATTAATCCTCTCTTCACCTCTCTCTCTCTCTCTCTCTCTCTCTCTCTCTCTCTCTCTCTCTCTCTCTCTCTCTCTCTCTCTCTCTCTCTCTCTCTCTCTCTCTCTCTCTCACTCTCTTTCACCCCTCTCCTCTTTCTTTCTTTTTCTTTCTCTCTTAATACTTATTACATATAGATACAAGTTTAATGTCACTGTCAATTTTATGCCTTATTTGGAATCAGTAAAGCTGTGGATGTTTTAAAACAAATCAAAATGATTTAATATGATTCCTATACTTTCATTTCCCTAGCCGTAGAGATTGAAGTCTGCTTGTTTTCCTTTTTCCCCTGTCCAACAAACTCCGAGGAATTGACGGTGTTGCCAACTCCAAGGCATTAGTACAGGTACATGTAATATGATGACTGCGCTAAGCAAATCTTGTGGAAACACCACAAAGACAGGGTTAAAAGAGAAAAGGAACGCGTATGCATGTCTAGATACCATGACAGACACTTAACCTTATCTTCCATTCAATAATTATGTCCACTGCATACACGAAACGAATCGCTACATTAGGGCTGGTGACGTCAGTAACAGTCCCAGGTAAAAGGTGAGAAATGCTGGTGTACTTTCAGTGTTGGGGATGTCCGCCAGTACTGTGTGCTGACCTTCACTTCTGTAGACGTGATGTCAGAATAAGATGACTTATCGTCTATGTCAGTAATCTATCGCCAATCTCCCCTTCCACTTTTCACCGTAACCACTACCAAAAATGTATAAACCAAGACCGTAACTCTACACTCACACCGAGAGAGTAGTCTAACCACTGGGGGCTCACTGGTCCTCAAGAAAACTATTCTTCATTCTGATGACTTTCTGTTTTAAAGGCCGTATGTCTTGGTGAAAAAAACTATTCTTCATTCTGATGACTTTCTGTTTTAAAGGCGGTATGTCTTGGTGAAATAAATAAATGTTTTGTTGTTGTTGTTTTCATGGCACCTAGATTTAACTGTGCTCATTTAAACTGATTATCAAGGGTATAACATGAAGTAAAATCGAGTTTAAATGGGGAAAAGGAACAAAAAATATGAAAGACAGACAGAGGGGGAAATAATAAATAAATCAAGAAGAAATTATCAACTATGCGGCGGGAATAAACTGTAATGGAAACTGTTCGACTATAGGTCAACTTCAATTCACAGCAACATAGTGGACACAGCAGTGCTTTCTAACAACTATTTGCTTGGCAACGTGTCTCTACAGACACACACAAAAAATGTAAGAACCGTAACGGGAAGAAAAAGCAGTGTAGGCGTTACTAATACCGGTACAATGTATATCTCGGCCAGTGCTTAGTACGCATGTTAACAATACCTAGTCGTCATATTCTGAAGAATCAAGCACAAATTCAGAAGTGTCACGGCAAGGTAAGGTACTGCTTTCATCTGAACATGCTATACCTTTCGTGATAAAAAGAAAGCTTGAATTTATGGTAAGAATTGTGATGCCCGCGGAGGGCCAGGCAGGTAAACAACAGGTAGACCAGTGTTTATACAGACTTAAGGCGTTTCGTGTATATTTACTGTGGTAAGATGGGCAATTTTTTTCTGGCCCTTGACGGCACTGTATGAATTATGATTTTATGTATCCCTTGTACCTTTGACCTGAAGGGCAAAACAAATCCTTACTCTGTCGCTGTTTATGGACTTTGCGGGAATGCTATACTTACATAGCTATAGAACACCGGGCTGTACTTATACATACTATATTATATGAACATAAACAGGAAGAGCACCAGTAGTTCTCTGGCCATCGGCCTGACTCCCGCATATATCCAAGTACAAAAACTACACTGACTCCAATACGAAGGTTCGTAAGTTGTTACGTCATTGTTCAGTGAGTTGTTTATTTATATATTTATTTATTTATTTTATTTTATTTTATTTTTGTGTTGATCTGTTCTCCTTTCCTTTCTCATGAAACTCTGTTGCTGTTCCTGCTGTTTTCCGATATTTCCCTGATAATGGAATTACAGTCAATATCTGAATGTTTTGTTGTTTTAATTACAGGGCTCATCGTAATTATCAGTTTGGCTGTTTTTTACACTGATTATTAACGTTTTTAAAAATAATAAAATATTTCGTAATTTAAAAAAAAATATTTGTTTTACCATAGTAGATACAAAATGAGTTCTGTCTATCATGCATGAGTGTTAAATCTACCATAGAATGCAAGATTATATTTTCAAACAGTGAATTTTTTTTTTTTATCCTCGATGATCATACACAAATATAAAGGCTCTGGCTCCATGATATATAGTCTGATCTGTCCTAGTTTATAAATGAAATGCTTTCTGTACCCTGCCGGTGGTTGGTGGCCGCTTGTGGTAGGACGTCCTGCTGTTTTATCATTGTTATATTCTGTCTATTGCCTTGCACAATGTGATCGTTATCGTGTCGACTTGCTTTCTCCGAAGCCAGTCTCAAAACTCGGATGTATACATTAGAATCAGGTAACAAGTTTATAGATTGGGATGATAACTTGATTATCTAATTACTGTTTTAGTTATTTTGTGAGACAATAGAGTTGTCCTGAAGCTCATTTGAACGCAATCTTCTTATCTCAATCTCTTTATTATAATGCATGGTAAATAGACAGCTGACGGCTACCTCACCACACTCTTCATCATTATGAAATCGTCATCTGATCCAGTGTGATACCGCTGTGCTGTTACGTTCAGAGTGCGATTTTCTCCCGCGTCTTCTGTATTACAAAATATTACTAGCAACCAAACTGCGGCCCTGTTGTTTATTGCGTCATAAACAGATATTTCATTAGCTTGCCGATGTAATACTCTCGAGTCCCCAAGTGCAATGACATAATAATATGTACACCATCATTAAAAACTGTCCACTTCAGCCATGATAACTTATGTCCATCTTGTTTTTAAGCCGATCACACATTTGTAAGCGTTCTTGCATGTCATTTAAAAGCAACAGTATATCATCCCCACTATTCAGATATCATAGTGTCGTGCAATAGTAGCGAAGACTTCCGCGGTTGCGCTCCATAAATTCACATTGCCGAGATATAAAATGGAGAGTTTTCAATGCCGGACAGTGTACGTGTGAGACTGCATGTCCAGGTCGTGCACGCGTGACCCCCAACAGGCACACGAGAACGTTTAAATATTGATGAGTGACGGCTGTGACTTGAGAGTTCCGTGGACCGAGGACTACAACAGAATTACTTTGTCTTCTTTTTTGCATTGAGCGACTATTAGGACACTTACAACCCCCACAGCAAGTCTGCATTTCCAACACTCTTTTCCCAATTCATTTTGGAATGCTGAGAAGTCCAGGTGATGTATTTCACTGATATTTTGTTTTTACTGTTTACGTATTAGAACTAAGTAGATTCTGTATTTTTTTCTGAACTTGTGCGTTCAGCTGGAGTCACAAGCAGTGTTGCCCTTGGAGATTTTCAAAAATCCCAAAGAATAAATTTAAAAAAATAATAAATTTAATATGAGGTAAAAAAGAAAAAAACCCAAGATTTTTGTTTCAGCCCAAAGTATTCATTTAAAGTTTACAATTTTTAATACATTCAATTTAACATAAGCAATGCCAGTGCTCGAGGACCACGCTGCGCAAAAGATCTCCACATACATGCAGTCTTAAGCTGTGTTCTCATGTGTACGGAAACGACTACCGAAACGAAAATGATATGCGGAAACGACGTGCGGAAATAAAATTTTGTGTTCCCATGTGTACGGAAACGGAAACGGCCAAAATAAAGGAAATTCTCACTTTTGTTTCTCTAGTCATGAGATTCGTTCTTTGCATTCTGCTATTTTTTCTCTCTCTTACACCACGGCATCTCTTTCGCCCAGAGCCGAATGCAGTTTCTTGCTTTGGGAAAAGGAGTCCGTTTTAATATCTCTCTCCTCCACCACAGAGGTATCAAAAGAAAACAAAAACGTCCCCGAGAGCGCCGATGGTGGGTGAACGAGTATATCTCCATTCTTTCTTCCAGCTCTCCGCTCAAATTAACACGTTGCAGCATAAATTGTGTGAGAAATTGAGAAAGAGTCCTGAAATCAACTTTAAATGATTGCCCCCACCGTTTGTTCCATCAAATAGTCCGATTCCAAAGAAGCAGACGAACAATGTACTTAAAGACAAACAGAAAGCTTTAGAGGCGATCTTTTTTGCCATCCAGCATTCGAAGCAGTAATGTTGCCTAATTCGGTATATATATTCTGTTGTGAGTTTTCCAAATCGATTGTTCTGACAGTGTGTGGGAGTAATGTTCCTCACGTGAGCAATGTGCATGTGTGCGGTATGCGTCAGGGACCTGTGTGCCTTTGATGTTATATTCAATGTAGTTCTACTACTGGTGGTGTGACAACAAATCTCCTAACAATAGGGTGATGAAGTTAT
Source organism: Onchidella celtica (assembly GCA_963931925.1). Classification (NCBI taxonomy): domain Eukaryota; kingdom Metazoa; phylum Mollusca; class Gastropoda; order Systellommatophora; family Onchidiidae; genus Onchidella; species Onchidella celtica. The sequence goes on along the minus strand of OZ007571.1, from coordinate 27,635,380 downwards.
ATCTTATCTTATCCTATATTGTTTGTCACAAGAATTACAATGGTTAACCATGCAACAGATGTTCACTGTTTCATTACAGACATCCCTTTTTTCCATTTTTTAAACGAACCTGTCTTTGCCTGGTAGTGATGTAATTGCAAATAATTCTGATTTCCAAATTTGTATTGGAAAATCTCAGCAATTAAGTTTATATTAGCCTTGAGGTTTTCTTTTCTTTTTTATGTAATGCACAATTCTCAAAGACTCCACACTATAAGCAATCATGTTATGACACAGATATGTACATGTCTATTATATGTATTTACGTATTTCCATATTCTCAACTCAGGAATACTGGAATAGAGATCCAAGGAGTAGACTTGCTTTACGAGCCGTAAAGGGGAAAGGGGATGGGAGAGTGTCAGCGAATGAAAATTGTACATAGGGGCGGGGGAGATGTCGGGAAAGCATGGGGATTGTGCAGTTTTTAATTATGATAATGATTTTGTTTGAAAGGATAAAGAGGAAAAAAGCAAATTAAGTGGTTGGATTTTGTAAAACTCAAATTGAATAATAGATCTGGTTTCTTAAATACAACAGTCCAATAGTCCATATCTAGATCTAGTCCATACAAAATGCTATCAAGTTTTAGAACACCAAGGCCTTGTCATGCCTTGTCATGGACAGTCACCTCTAATGGCTGCTCGTACGAGTGGGGGGGGGGGTGGAGGGGGGTGGGGGGGGGGGGGTTGAAGTCAAGATGGTAAAAGGTGTACAGGGTTACGGAGTGAATGTGGGGGAAGTGAGACATGGATAAAATCAATCCTACATAGACCTGTTCTTTATTCCTCTGGTGTTGTTAAGGTCATCATCATACCTGATGGACGAACTATTATTATTATACATAGACCTACATTTAGCCAAATATAAATACATAACAGGGTTGGTGTTAAAACAGCTGTCTGTGAGGTGACCCACTGATGATGATGATTACTACATACTTTAAGATATCAGTGTAGCTGGTAATCATTGTGCTCACGTAGCAGCAGTTCTTTACAGCTTTACCAAACAAAAAACAATTTAGTAAAAACGTGAAGTCAAAGGATAAAGCACAAACTCAACAGTCAATCATTTCTCCCCATCGCCTTTGCTGTACTTTCCCAAATGTATTAATTGTGTAAATGGGAGTCCTTGTGGTCTGGCCTCCTCAGGTCAAAAAGTGTCTTGTTTTGTCTAACAAGCTCAATGAGCTTCTCCATATCACTGCTTGTTATGTGCCACGGTCTTGGCATCTTTGCAATACGAAGGTTTCCGCCACACTGTTTGACCCACAGAGCCAGCAGGTTTCAGTTCATACAAAAAAAAAAAAGCGCGGGGGAAAAAAGGCGGGAATGACGTAAGTTCCGGCTTGCGGCAGTGCGGCAACGGCTAAAAATCGCTACCCAGTGCGAAAAAAAATTTTTAGTCGTTTCCGCACGTCGTAGTCGTTTCCGTTTCCGCACACATGAGAACACCCTTTCTGTTTTACTACTTGATGGATTTTTTTAGTCGTTTCCGCACGTCGTAGTCGTTTCCGTTTCCGCACGCATGAGAACACCCCTTAAAACGTCCCCTTCCCTGACATACTTTGTGCACCTTTTTTGGCAAACGACATTGTGAGTGGATGGGTAATTTTGTGAGGTCATTATAAGGGAGTATTGTTGGTATGTCCTGGGAGCCAGTATAGTTTATGAATTACCACTACTCAAGTAGACACATCCAAGTTCAACTATACCAAGACGGTGCAATCGATCGTTAAATACAAAGGCGAAGAGTTCCGCCGCGTGCGTTGTCTGCTGGACTGACCCAGCGCGTATGATGTGCCCAGTCATGACTCGCTTAGCAAAGATTTAATGGTGGCATGAAGTAAACAGTGATATTTTCTTTATGTCGCATTGGATGAGATGAGATTAATAGACTACCAAGACTACCAAGAACTGTACAATAGATCATCTATTCAAAGAATTGATTTAATGATTAAAGCAAATAAATGAGTATAAACTGCAAACTTTGAATGGAGTTCCTACATACATAAAACCAAAGGGGAACTGTACCGGTACATCTTCTAATCTTATGAAAAAGTATGGGGATAACCAGGGTAGCAGAACAAGAGGAATGAAGTAGGAAAAGAGAACAGATGGGCCATTATTTAAATGATTAAAGCAAATAAATGGGTATAAAACACAAACTTTGAATGAAGTTCTCACATACATCAGACCAGAGAGGAAATTCACATCTTCTAATTTTATGAAAAAGTAGAGAGATAACCAGGGTAGCAGACAAAGGGTAATGAAGTAGGAATAATGACCAGATGGGCGATTAAAAAACTCAACAAAAACTCAACAAAATCCAGCCGCAGTATTCTGATGATAATGAACGTTGAAAAAGTGTTACTCATGTTGCAGTTTCTTCAGTTTTCCAACCTTCTTCCCTGAAATTTTCTGTTTTGGGGCACTATTTCTGATTGAATTTCTATTGCTTGAGGATTAATAAGGAAAAAGGAAAGAAAGAAAGAAAGAAACAACAACAACAAAACACTTCCTTTAAAAGAAATTCGGGATGATCAAGTGGAAAATTTCATTCACATAATTATTGATTGTACGTATGGGATTCCTTAGCTTTGAGAAAGTTTATCAGTATTTGATCGATGACGTTTTACGGCTTCCTCAAACAAACAAAAAGACGATGCCGTTATACCGAAAGTTGAATTAGCAATTAGATTTTTACGCCCCTCCCTCTCCACTAACACAAACACACACACAGACAGCTGATGATCTCCATAGCACACATGCATTAGTCCAAACACAAAAATATTGGGACTGTATGAGGAGTGCAAAGGTGTATGTCTGAAGTCCAATTTACTATAATAGACATAAAATTCAAGTCGGCAAACAGCCTTGCAAAGTGTTAATTTTGATTCTTCACAAAGGAGCACTGGTCTCCTCGATTAACACGTACGACGAACCGCGTGCCTGTGTTTACGATTGTACGTGCCGGACTATTTTTAGAAACTCTGGCTCGGCGGACGGAAGTGCTTGAATTGCACCGTCTTGGTTATAGTGGGTCTTGGGACACATCTCGGAGACTTTTCTTGGTGTGTTATATTTTTTTCTCTTGTTCTTCCCCCTATTTTTTTTTAAACAAAAAAGATAATAAGAAATAAAGAGAAGCCCGAAAAATCCCAAGATCTTTGGGAAAATCCCAAGGACCGACAACGCCCGTCACAAGAATTATGGCCTGAGGATCACGACATGCACATATACATGCACTGTGATTTATCTACAGGGAATTGTCGGTTTTGAGCCTGTTGGGATAGACATCGGAGGAAAAAAAAAGTCAAAGGGAAAGAAGTCAAGTGATGAAAAAATCAAGTTATGTTGGAGAAAAAAAAAAGTCAAGTGAGAAAAAAATCAGTTTGTGTTAGGTTCTTTATAAAAAAAAAATAACAAAACAACATCCACGTAGACTGCCCCCCTCTTGATCTTTATTGCTCACTTGTCAGCCATCTCCATGGTGACCGCAGTCGCTGTTGCTTGATTTTTCAGTTTGTTCGAGGCTGAGTGACACAGCCACGAAATCACTGTAGGAATGCATCAATATGGACCTTGGGCCTAATAATAATATGGTCATCATTTATTCCTTAGAGTTTTGTTTATAATAATATAGGATCAGGAAATAAAAAAAAATACAAACAATATCAATCATAATTGTACTCCTTTTGGTACACGGGGAAGCAAGGCCCGATATAATACCTTTAGAGGCCCCAAGCACTTAAAAGATTTTTGGTGCCCCAACATACTCTATAATGTTCAATTTTTAAAAAAAGAAAGAAAGAAAAAAAGAGACTTAGACGCCAGCAAATACTTTCATCTTTCTTTCATTTTTTATTTTTGTGGACCCTGCTCAAGCTTCACCATTTGCATTTTTGCACGATATGGTCCATGGTAGATCCTGCATCCTGCAATGAAAATTTTCTGGGGTATCTTTGAACGGTGGGGGTAACTTTGAACAGTCGATGAAAAAAATATTTGTTTTATCGCTGAGTACATTTATCTTCTTAATTTCATTAAAAAAAAAAATATACTTTCTGAGTTTTTTGTAGTCATTTTTGTTTTAATATTTGATAGTTTCTGCGATCCTGGGGTTTTTGCTGGGGTACAGTCGAAGATTGTAAATGGCCGACTAAGCATCGCCTCTTTCAACAACATTGCAAAGTTTCATCTGAAACAATGATAGTTGAAAGTTGAATTTCTGTTTCCAAAACAGCCCCAAACCATGTTAATTTTCTTCTGTCCAACTTGCCTTATTGAGTTCCAACAATAAAGTACCTTTTATGATATAAACTGTTTTTAATTCAGTCATAGATGTGAAGTGTTGGTCTAGTGTTCAAAGTTACCCCCTTAACCTGGGAAACTTTGAACACCCATTTAATTAGGAATTGTATTCAAAAGGAGACTACCAAAGTAAATATTTTTATGGCAATTTATAGTACTGGTTTGTCCCCTTGATTCTAGACCAAAGTCAATTAGTTTGGATGGAATTTGTGAAAAATATGGGAAGTTGAAATCCAGAAGTGTTCAAAGTTACCCCAGTTTTATAAAATTAAACAAATGTGTGCCAGTAACAGCTAGTTTACAAACTGTGGAACAAATTTTTTAAAGTTTTTTTTTTTTTGGAGAGAGGCACCTAAACCTAACCACTTCATCCCAACGAGTTAAGGCGGAGGGAGTGAGGAAGGAAATAAGGAAGAGAAGAAAGAAAAAGAAAGAGAGGTGGCAGACCTTTGCAGTGAGTGTGTGGGTGTTAAGAGATCGCACTTATGCCTCCCCAGTAAAAATAAAATCATGGTTGTGCCACTACATACAAATGCAATGAAGATAGCAATCACTTACCTACATGTGGTGTATATTTGACAACGTGAAGACGAATGTATTGTATTTCCTCTGTGCAGTGCATGTAACTTCAAGAAGAAGGGAAAAAGTTTAAACATGATATGACTGCTTATAATGTATCTTGTATCCCATGTTTCTACTTACTAACTTTGTACTCATCCATCTGCTCCTGGGCTTGAGCTATACCTTCTCTCTCTCTCTCCTCTCTCTCTCTCTCTCTCTCTCTCTCTCTCTCTCTCTCTCTCTCTCTCTCTCTCTCTCTCTCTCTCTCTCTCTCTCTCTCTCTCTCTCTCTCTCTCTCTCTCTCTCTCTCTCTTCTCTCTCTCTCTCTCTCTCTCCCTCTTAATAATCAGTTCTGCTCCCTTCCTGCTGGTTTCTTTATCTGGTCACTGAGCCGCTTGCTTGCCTATGTTTATCTCCCAATTTACCTGCTCGCTTAAGTTTCCATTCATTTCCCTACTCATCGATGGACAGACATGTCTGCCCACTTACCAACCATACCTTAGTCTACTCACCAAATCTGCTGTCTTACCTACCTACTGATCTATCTTCTCTAGCAATGCGACAATCTGACCACAGTCCAAGGCACAACTCTGGTCAGGTTATCGGAGACATTCAGAGGCAACAAGATTAGAGATTCACAGATGGACATGAGTCTCAAATCTAATGGCAGAATTGATAGGCTTGGCGGCAGAGTCACTGAGGTATGAACCAAAAAGCTTCAACTATTCCATCAAGTGCTCAACTCCCACCATTATTTCCAGGAATCATCATCATCGTCATATCAAATTTCTACAACAGATTTAAGTACGCGTTACCAAATGGTTAAAATACAGTGCTGTAATCAGACGTGCCTATGAAATTCTAATTTATCACTAAAACCACTGCGGCCATAATGCACTAATTGTTGTTATAATAATCTGTATTCCATCATGTTGTAGAACGATGCTGGTCACCTACCACTATCAATGTCAAAATTGGGCACAAAGAAATCGTTGCATGTAGCAAAGCCTAGCGTAAGAAATAATACCCAAACGATATAATGCAAACTAAAAGAGAAGACAGAAAATGGCCGATATTTCGGCAAGCGACTTCATCAAGGGAAAAAAGAAAGAAAATACAACAGAAAATAAGGGAAAGCGAACATACATGTACAACTTTTTCTTTTCGCCCAATTTTGACATTGCCTATTAATAGCCTTGCTGCGACCCCACAGTTTTTCTGTGGTTTTTATAATATTCTGTCACTATCGAACATTTCTCCCACTGCCATTTGTACGGCTTTTACAATACTAATGATGAAGAGGGCCAGATTTCCATGAAAGGGGAAGAGAATGGGGCGGATGAACCCCATCGGAATGAAAATTTTCCTTCATAAGGGGTGAAACAGACCAAGTCTGCTATAGGCGCTAGATCGGTGGCTCGCGGCCCATAAATTTTGCTTCACACTAATGCACTGCCCATATCGCGGCCCAGTGGGATGCAGCAGGCAGTGCGTATTGCACTAGTGTGAAGCAAAATTACATGCAATACGGTACCATCACCATCAATATTTCGTCAGCATCAGTATTGTTCATGTTATCATGTTCATCCTGGGGCCATTTTCGTGTTATTCTATGCTCTGATAACCCGATAGTCTTCTCTTCCAGGGCATGGCCGGTGCCTTTCTTGTCCAGCACAAGGAGTGTAGATTAAACCAATCTCGGTTACTGGACATAGCCCTGACTCATGAGGGGCTCAATAAATCAGATGTGGGTTGTTTCTTTGTGTGTTTGTTTGTTTGCCTTTTTTAATAGCTGTCCCTCCCTGTTGTTCCCAACGCCACACACACACACACATACACACACACACACGCACGCACGCACGCACGCACGCAAGCACGCACGCACGCACGCACACACGCACACACACACACACACACACACACATACACACACACCCACCCACCCACCAGTCTCCAATTTAAAGAAAATTGCTCTGTATAATTCTGTAGCAATTTTTAAAAATCCTTTTAGACTGAGAACTTAGAGCAATGTGAAACAGAGGCGTCAAAAAGAGATCAGTGTCAAGAAAAATAGAGAGCCCCTCCTTTTGTTGACGTCAATGTCCGAATCTAATATATTGTGTGTCACATTGTATTACACATTCTGAATTTTGTCACATAGATATTCATGAATTCATGTTAAAGCTTATGTGTGGAGTACGACATATTTTAGATTCCCGTGCGAGATAAAAGCTTGTTTGATTAATTAAAACGAATACTACAAGGAGTTCTTTTGCGGTCTCCGGAGAATATGAAACATCACACAATAAACCGTTTGCGACCCCATGTAACTTTCAACATAAAGAAGGTAACTTGATATTTTTACTAATACATTATGATTATGAAATGCCTGCGGTGAGACGTCAGATGCAATATGTTGATATAAATGCAACCAATGTAAAGTCTTAATATTAAGTATGTGTACTGGGATGCAAACAAAATTTAATGCATATGAAATGGTAGAAATTAAAATTCCATTTGGGAATAATGTGAGACAAAGAAGAGCCCCCAAAATAAGAAAAGAAAAACAACAGAGGTAGAATTAATATAGCACGACCTGGAATGGAAGCGAAGACCCCTCTGGTATAAGATGAAGGAGCTATTCAGTAGCCAACAGACAGGGTACCTCAGTCAGATAGAGACCCAGATCATCACTAAGCAATTTCTGATCTGTTGTGAATATTTCGTATCGTACATGAGCCACTGAGTGTTGTTGTTGCTGTTGTTGTTGTTGTTGTTTCAGGCAAATAAATGATCCCCTTGACCCCGTCTCACCCCCTTTCACGAACACATACGTTACTTTAAAACGTCCATGGCTAAACCTAATGTAGGCAGCTAGCTGAGAGTTAGCAATGCTAGGCATTAGTTAAGCAGCCTACATTAAGACTTAGCAACGCTCATGGCCAGTTACAATGACCAAAAGTACAAAAACGACGACAATAGCAAATAACTTTTTACATTGCATTGCGTTGTACCCACAGGTCAGGGTGCAAAGGGCCAAGGACACCATTAATTATGTGATTGAGGGTACAGGTGAGCCTTCGCGCCTGATCTTCTTGGATGTTCTGTACTCACTCACAAGTGCACGATCTATACACAGGAAGATCTTCAGGATAGAACCTTGTTCAGAGTGAGAGTCCATGTCCTGTCTGTCGTTCTTCTCTTTCTATTATCATCTTGCTGGCGTTGTCGTATTGTATTTTGTTTTTCGTCAGCCTTTAACGTCTCCTTCCCTTTTTTTCCAATTTCTCATGCGTGTTTCCTTTTTTTTTTCTATCACGCTGTCTCACTATCGATAATACCTTTGTTTTGTTTTCCTCTCACACCCTTCTAAAATCTGTCATCTTGCTTTTCATCGGGCATCATAACGTTAACTCTATACCCATAGGTGCACTCTTTCCTACTTCTCTCCTTCTCCAGCTCGCGTTTTATTGTTGTTGTTTTTATTTTATTTTGTTTTTGTTTCGTTTTCTCGTCACATTCGTTTTCTTGGAGTTGGAATCAGACACTACAAGTTTTTAACAGAGTGGTAACCAGGTCTGATGGCAACTGAAACAAATAGAAAGGTAGCGCCTCCTGGAAACCGTTCTTTAAAATTCTGGCTGAATTCTTATACAGGAATATTTTGCCCAAATTTGGCTCCCAGAGTATGAACCCATGTCCCTCCCGAGTTACGTCACTGGTTTTTATAACCTTTTATTTCCTTAATGTCTGTAAATCTCGTGCAAAATTTCGTATGAATCAAACAGCCAATTTTCGTGAAAGTCGATGATAATGTTCCCCACAGCAAATTTTTACAGACGACAACTCCTGTCTTTTCTAAACAGATTTGTCTTGAGATAGTTACAGTTAATGGTCGAGTGTTTACGTAGGTGCGTCGTGGTTTTGTGTCTTAAGCGGATAGATATATTAATTGCTTCTTTGCGGGCTACATGATTAGCTGAAATCCTGAACTACTCACAGATCTGTTAAGGACGTGGAAGACAGGACGACATACCTCGTCGCACCGTCCTCCCTAAGCCTACTGAAGAGACTGAAGAGATGGGAACAGACCCAACACCCGACCTCTCGGAAGAACTACAACAGCCGAAATCGTGAGAACAGGAGGAGACAAACCTTGTGTGATCCCATTATCAAAGGCAGGGGAGGCAATGGCAAGACAGGAAAAGTCCGATACGGCGTGGAACCCAATTGTTTGACGCCTATCATAGTCAGCAGGAACCGAAGCTGTACCTTGCAAAACGAGTATATCAAGGTATAACCTGAGACAAAAGACAGTACCAAAATGATAAAATAACAGTGTGACGATGCATGGGAAAGTATCAGTATACATGAATAACTCTTGTGTATTCTATTTATATGCCCAAGTAAGAGAGAAAGAAAGCAGCATGAGTCAAAAGTCTTTGGGGAAAAAAATGACCTTAAGCATCGCTTTTTCTTTTTTAATTTCCAACAACAACAAAGGATTTTCAGAATTTAACGATTACGCAACAATTGTGGCCCATTGGAACTCCCGAAGATTTGCACTTGAGCTATTTTGGAAGACAAGATTTTCAGAAAAAAAAAACAACTGAATTTCACAGGGAAATATTTTTGAATGGACCAAATTCTCTCGCACTTAGGTTATTGATCTAAAAAATGGAACTGTGGAGGATTTCGATGAAGCAGTCAACTTTCCATGTGACGTGGGATACGATGACAACATCAATGGAGGTTTTTCCCCTTCTACTGACGCCTTTGTCCACGCCACTCGTTGGGCTGAGATGTTCAGAGGTAAGCAAAAGATTCTGCAGTGGTACTGTTTGAAGTATTCCTTTAGGATAGTTAAACTGATTATTTGTAATGTCCGCGCCGTGAACGAAATCATGTGAATGTAATGGAAAGTTTGTAGGTATTTCTTAGGATATGAAATTTTAGGTGAGTCCTTCCGGCAAGGAAGCATCACTGTTCAATTTCATCGTTCATGAGAATTAGCAAAACAACAGAAAATATGATAATACACAAAATGGCATAATTATGTGATTAAAGACATCACTCAAAATGCTATTTTGTACATGGCTATTACAATACACTCAACCGGTCGAAAAAAAAAAGAAAGCAAGTGTTCAAGTATCTTCAATCTAATCAATAGCTTATTACATTGGTTGTTGGGCGCAGAACAGGACGTGTGTGTTTCACTTGTACAACTTTTTGGAAAGAGAGTGAAAAATGTACAAACGATTCAAGTTACTTAAACAGCTCAGCCGATTCAAACCTTATCTCTTCAGTTAAATTTTATTTATACATGTGTTTCCTTTCGCCAAATTTGAACCAAACTTCGATTAACAAAACCATTGAAAGTTTTGGAATATATCGGGGTGTTGATAACATTGTGTGCTATCCGCTAAATAGTTTTCTTACTTTAACGTGGGCTTGTTATTTTTATCAAGCCATCTCGGAGGTCTTCAGTTCAATCAACATTTGATTTTCCAGAATGGTACTTGTTTGCCCCTCTCAAAAATCCATCTCCCCGAGCTTATGTCCATTTTGGTGGTATGTTGGACAATGCCTTCTGGGACGGGCAGAACTTACTGCTGGGAGACGGGGGTCAGTATACCTATCCTTATACAGAGCTGGACACTGTGGCACACGAGTTAGCACACGGGATCACGGAAAGATCGTCGGGGATGGAGCTAAGGTTAGGTTTTCTATATTGTGAATTCCACTGACTCGATGATAATTACCTAAAACACACTGGAAATTCAGTGTATAATCATATAATTATCATGACGTCATGCTGCAAAAATGTAAGCCACTTTAATTTTTAAAAAACAGAAACGAAAACAAATGTCCTATAAGTATAATTATTTTAATAGATGTATTATACACGACGTTAGGTCAACTCAAAAAGTTGATTTGACAATTTAGACTTCATTCGTTATTCACACTTATCGTCGCTGTACATTGCGTGGTGCCATTCATTATCTTGTGTACATGGCAACTCTGACAGAACTTGTAGCTCATCATTTTATTGTCACACAACCTGGCAGATAATTCGTATTGTCTTTATGAAGTTTAATTGTCATTGCGAATATCGTTTCAGGAAGGAGCCTGGGGCAATAGCTGAATCATTTTCTGACATCGTAGGAGAGGTAACTGAGAAGTACGTGCGTAAAACTAATGACTGGGTAGTTGGAGCTGATCTTATGAAACGAACAGGTCAGGTGATCAGGTGAGAACATATTATGGTCGGACAAGCTATGAATTCTGCTGGTTGAGAAGGTTAGGTGTTGGGGATCAACCTATTCGTCGGGGAATACAAGGGAGATGGAGCATTACGTTTTGGGGCGCTAAAAATTTCAAAATGTGGAGACTCAAATGATATAATTGGTCGTTCTGGAGGATCGATTAAAATTAAGATAAGGATGGTCACACGTTTTGAGATAATATTCTAAATGATGACCAGTTGCTCCGGGTGGAGGGAGAGAGGGGGAGGGGGATTCTGGCGTAATCTTACTGAGTTTTGCTATATGGGCAGGAAGAAAGAATACAAAATATATAACATTATGCCAGTATATACCACAGACGTATTCCTCGCCAAACACATTTAGTGAAAGAAAATGTATATTGTAAAAGACGAAAATCACTTTATGCAGTATGTATTTTAGAATTACTGTATTAAATTTACGCCTCAAATTCTGTCCCATATGTAAAATTACCCTCGTCTTAAAACACAACGATGCGTAATTGTTTTCCAGATTGAAATGGATCACTCCTAGTCATGCATATTATGAGTTCAAATGGACGCCAATGTTTGCGTCATTTTAAAGTTTGCTGTTTGAAATTTCCTCCCAAAAATGCAAGTAAAACATATGAAGAATAAAGCTTTGTCAGGAATTTCTAGGTTTTCTTTTTCGGATACATGAGTTTAATTTCAAAGACGTTTCAGTTTTAATGTGTTGCATTTTTCAAATCATATTCTTCAACACTTTTTTAACAGGTACTTTAAAGATCCGACAGAGGATGGGGGTTCCATCAAACATATCAGAGATTACAAGAAAGGGATGAATCCACATTTCGCCAGTGGGCTCTTCAACCGTGTTTTCTATGAAGTGGCTCAACATTTGGGAGTGAGGTAAAGAGGCGCTTTCATGAATAGTTTAGCGATTAATTCTGATAGGCGTCCGTCCTCACAAAGGCATGTCAGTCTGACTCAATCACAGCTCGGATATTGAGATTTGCATTGCCAAAAAACAAAATACGAAAAACAAAAAAGCTTTCGTTTCTGACAAACATGATAGCTTTTTACAAAAGAAAACTAAGCACCAGCAGTAACATTCCAGTGGACTACAGAAATGAAGCTGATACGTCTCCTTCCACAAACGCCTTTTCATGTAGGCCTATTTATGAAAACTGAACACTTTTTTGATGCATGGTCTGGAGAATGCCATTGTATTACCGTTACAGCCGTCTGGTCCACTAAGAGATGCAAACCATGATACCAGTGATGGAGAAAAGTAAGTTATAAACAGAAGAAAAAAAATTGCGTCTCCCTTGCAAAACTGTTATTCTTGTCGTGGAACTAAAACTGGTTGTGGCTTGCCCTCCACATGTCACGAGACAAATTAATGAAGATAAGAAAACAGTTCAGTTTGAAATGGCGCCCAGCTTTTGTTGATCGGAATGTCTTTCTAGTCTTCTGTGTTGTCAGATCACCGTTAAAATATTATTCATATTATAGTTTCACAAGTGAATAAGTCTCTGAGGAGAGGCGGAGCTACTCGGCCCTTTGGTTAGAGTTAAATGTTTAGCTTCAGGATATTCAAAACGTATTCGAAAGTACACTCAGATTAAATTTTTTGTTGTTTTTTTAATGGAAGACACTATTTCTTATTTGTTCCATTGATTTTTTATTTTTTTTTCAAACGAGCTTTCGAAGCTTTCCTAGTAGCTAACAGAATCTACTGGAGAGAAACGTCTACATTTGAGGAGGCAGCGTGTGATGTTATCAAGGGGGCTTATGATTGTGGTTTGGACATGGATGTCTATGTAACAGCTTTCCAAAACATTGGTCTCAAATTGCAAGATTGTACTGACATTGAAAAGTGAGTATAATTTCTTCTTCTTCTCCTCCTCCTCCTTCTTCTTCTCTCTCTCTTTCTCTCTCTTTCTCTCTCTCTCTCTCTCTCTCTCTCACTCTCTCTCTCTCTCTCTCTCTCTCTCACTCACTCTCTCTCTCACTCTCTCTCTCTCTCTCTCTCTCTCTCTCACTCACTCTCTCTCCCTCTCTCTCTCTCTCTCTCTCTCTCTCTCTCTCACTCTCTCTCTCTCTCTCTCTCTCTCTCTCTCTCACTCACTCTCTCTCCCTCTCTCTCTCTCTTTCTCTCTCGTTTTCGTCCATCTCTCTTTCTTCTTACCTGCATCCCTAACTTTTATTTACCTGTAACCTCATTATACAGCTGAGTACACGAAACCATGACTCTTCTTGCCCCATATGTCTTGGAATATCTATGTTTTATTACTCAGATAAGTTATATTAAGAAAAGTCATAATGGTTTTACACGATTTTATTGTCTGCGAAATTGAAGAAATTGAAATTCTTTGTTTCAAAACCCAATTTGATTACATCTGTATTTGATTCATTTGTGATAAACAGGATGACAATGCTAAAGTCCGGTTTGTTTTATTCAGGCCAAGTTTTTGATTGGTTAATAATTGATGCATGATGGCCTAGAAGCAACTGTACTTTGATGCTTGAAAGCAGCTTTGGATCTTTACTAATAATAGCTTACCAACACACGCTACCATTTATTATTACTATTACATACACAAACAAGCCCATGCCAGACCATAGATAATAATTATGTAAGTAAACAGGCATAATACATGTACGCTAATTTCTTGTTTGGTTTGTATTTTTAGCCTAAACGTGCCTTTTTGTTTCATTTTTCCCAGTTTTATCCTGCCCATCACAGACACGGAGAGACGGGATAACCTGCGTGTGTCAAACGTCGTACAACCTATGTTCAAAGTCATCATCCCTCCGCATCGTGTGGGATTTTCCGCGTCTGTTCTTAGCATCGTGGATGTAAAAATATCTTTGACGTCATCACCCTCACGCTTTCCAGCGCTCAAAATCCATTCAGGTGTAAATCATGTGACCTTCAGTCCTGATTTAGACCAAGTTGTTTACATTCACTTGTCTTCTAACGAGAGAGAAGAACACCCAGCTTCAACGTTTGTTTCGTTTCATTAAAAATGAGGATGGAGATTTATAAATAGTTTAGTGTAAATTTGCTTGTGGCGTCAAACTAATTCTGAACGTGGGGAAATTGCCGGCAGTTTGCTGGAAAGACAAGAATGAAAGATTTCAACGGTGATCTGGGTCTCATTGACAAGTAAATCCTCAACAAACACCAAAAAAAAGGGGGGGGGGGGTGGAGAAATAAGTAAGAAGTGGCTCCTCCAATGGCTTGTGGTTCCTGTATTGCATTACTTTGGTCCAGTTCTGAGCAGAAATGTTGTGAACTGTGACCCGATTTTCCTTCATTCAGAACATTCGGTTGCGCATCATTATAACTTAAGTTTGGAAACAATTTTAGATCAAATTCAGTAACTCGAAGGACATTTAGAGGGTCGGATAATAAACCATCGTAACTCGAATTTTTTCTTTAAATTGACATATTTAGCATGCTTGAAGCCCCTGGCGGCCAGCTGGTTGTGTTATAAGTTGGGGGTTAAATTCTGAAAATTAAGGGCTAAATATATTTTTGTTTTTTTTAAAATATCGTTAACTAGTAACTCAGATAAAGAAAGTTATTCAGTTGTTGTTGGGGTTTTTTTTTCTTAAAAATTTGTAAAACCCAAGTTACGATAGTTTACCACGTGGTGTTGGATATTAATATGACATGACAACACTTTGCTGCCTTTAGCTTGTCCTATCACCAAATGTAGCCCAGGACGGGAGAATCAGGGCATCAAGCTCTCCTGGGTACCAATGATGTGTGTACAGGACATTACGTACTGTGGAAGTCCAACTAAGGGCTCAAGAGATGAGCTGAAACTTTCGGCCAGTTTCGGGAAACGCCAGATAACTACCCAAAAAACAAGTCAAGGATAACGTCGCCCAGCAGTTGTTCGTAAGAGTGTAACAAAATAATACATTTTGAGGTTCATTTTCCTACTGATCCTTCAGGAGGGGATTCAGACAGGATGAGGAAATTACAGAAACACCAAGGAACATTCTGGAGGTACAATTGTATTAGAAACAGAATAGGACAAAGACGAACGTGATATCGTAAAATATTTAATTACCAAGTGTGGAGGAGCACAGAGTGAGAGTATAAAGATATACTTCTGTAAAGTAAAATATAGTAATTATGGATACCGAAGCCTCAGTGTAGATATTATACCTTTTCTTTCTTGTTGTTAACTGTAGACACCAAATGAACTGAGAGTAAAAACCAATCAGTTCCAACAGCAAGACAAGTTTTAGAGACATGAGATTCTTGAACCCAGCACCTCTCAATATGAATACTTTGTAAATATTTATTAAATAGATTATTATAGACATACCTGAAAAGGATAGTAGAATAATACTATTTCTTTTGGCTGGCACACAATACAACAGTCACTTTTTATAGATTTTTTTTTACTTGACGTCACAAGTGCACCTACGAATTTCTGAATTATATTTCGTCATTCGTCGGAAGTTCCAAGGCCATTGTTCGTTCTCCCACACGTTTCAGTTCTACTTTTTGGATTACAAAAATCTTTGAGAGTGTGCATGCTCAGCCATTGTGAAAAAGAACAAAAACCAGTACTTTGTAAATGCACACACTGAGCTGTTCTGCACTTGGGAGTGAGGGAAGGGGGGGGGCGGGAGATGCATGGCAATTTTGGGTGACATAAATGAAACAAACCAACCGAGGAAATGGCACTCTCTTAAAAACAAAACAACCCCCCCCCCCCCCCAAAAAAGTCTAGAAACAGTGCAACTGATTCTTCTGAACTATAGGATATGTATGCGATGACTCTTTAGATACAGAAAGATCTTGGAACCACCAAAACAAATAAATTGGAGGGATATGGGGAGACACGGGTGGAGGCATTGATAAAGATCTGATTCTGAAGAAGCCAAGATGGAAAATCAGAAACTGAAGTAAAATAACAACTTCCCTGTTGAGTTATATTTATATACAGTTAACTGCAGCAAAGAATTTATTAGGGAATTTACTTTAGAAACAATTTTTGAGCAGCCAAAAGAAATTAAAAAGAAAAATACCTTTGTCTTTGAGATCGACAGGAGGACTCCCTGCACGAACGATGCGGTTGCTAATTGATATAAATTCTTGCAAAAAGTAGCAATTATAGCTCTATTATGTAGATGGTGGTTCACGCAATCCGGCTCTCATTATTATCATTTTGCAAATGGGACAAATTTTCCTTTTATTTGTTTGAAAATGTGGTTACAGACATGTGCAATACTGATGTGCATTTAATATTTTTTAAATATACAAGGAAAGGAAAATGCCTTTACGTCATGTACGCAACTTGGATGAATTCATCGATCTACACTGAAAGATTATTCAGAGCAAGAATAGCCACGAGTAAACGATAGGAACGTTGCAGAACACTTTGCCATTGACATTACATTTGAGACAATATGACACAAATCCATGTCCATTATTGTCCTCAAAGTTTGGTAACCATGGCGACCGACCATGAGATTGTCTATCCCACGACTGTTACGGCATCACCGTCTTCGGACCTTAGGGTGGCGTCATCATATGAGGTGGGTTCCGGCAGGTAACCTATTGGACGGCGTAGGAAGAAGTAAAGGACAGCGACTGCAAAACATGCTGACGCTATCATGTGGAACACAAGGAGAACACTCCTCACGATATTCTCCTGGAAGTACACAATGAAATTGTTGAATGAGTATCTGTCAGAGCAACAGCGTACAGTTAGCAAGGGTAAATAAATACATTAGATCTAATACATAAATAAATAAACGCACTTAAAGCAATTAACAGCTTACCAAAAAAAAAAAACAAAAAAAAAAAGCAAGTGTTACAAATTGCCACCTTTGTTTTTGTTTGTTCTATCTCCGATACCTGAAAAACTGGAGATCTTTTAGTAGGTAGAAGAAGCATGGCAAATGCACGCTCTGACACTTGTTTAAAATGCGTTGTGGCACTCACCAGGCTGTTTCACAGTGTGTCCGATTTATTCCAACTGCTTGTCATAATAAACTAAAGCAGCAAACGCTTAGCGTTGAATTTCTCAGTTGTGCTAAAAGTAGGACTGGAACAAACAAGAACTAATGTCGCGAAATGCAGTCTACATGGGGAACTGAAAGCAACAACTACAATAATATGAACAACTAACAGATGAGGAAACATAACAATGAAACGATCTCTGACTATGAGACAGGAAAAGAAAACAGAAAACCAAATCTATGCATTTAATAACATCAATAATTATACAAACATCATGCCCCCCCCCCCCTTACCACAACACTCTTTTCCACCAAGATGACAAACGTGCAACATGCATAGGCAGCAGGCGTTTTAGAAAATACAACAACAATAAAATCTTCTCATGAGAATCGGAGTGGTAAAACTCAAGGCATACAGAATACAACATCATACTTTTACAATCTATTAACAGAATGATGTTGAAAGTCCTCTTGAAAGTTATAGTAACTTAAAATAGTATCAATGACCATGGTCATGGCAGTTTAAATGATAAATTGTGTCCATGCAGTTTGCGAACAGACTTGTCTGACAGAAACGATGACATGAAACTATACCATTATGCTTGAGCGTCCTAAGTTGTTGGTTTCTTTTGTCAAAATTTGAAACATACATATTGAGACGGACCCGAAGAGAACAATTCGAAATTGGGTCAGGAGTTGATCTACAATGAATGACTGTGAAGCGCTTTAGAGCTTGTACTTCGGGAAAAAGCCCTATATAATGTTATTACTTATTTATCTATTATTATCTATTTATCTGTTACTACAACAAGATGATACATTCTAAAACTTACCCTTCTCAATGCTCTCTCATGTTCCCTGTCTGCAGCATCCTTGTTTGAGGCGATACCATTGACTGTCATGGCCGGTACTTCATTGGTAGGGGTAAACTCGGTCATGTTCAAATCATAACTATTCTTGTTGCCTGCAATACAAACAGCAGATAATCTTTAATTAAACAGATGAAAAAAAAAAAGAAAGAAAAACAAAAGACCAGCAGATAAGACAAATCGTTTCATTCTGTCCTGCAATTTATATTTTAGATCATCCTCTTTATAATGCGACTGTTAATTTTAGGAACTATTAAATGACATTCTTTCTAAAGGTACCCAAACAATATGTCTGGACACCCCCCCCCCCCCCCCAATTGATTCAGACAAAGATTTTTTTTTTTACCAGTGATATCCAATCGGCCATTTCTCACACAGCAAGAAAAGCATCGACTCCAAAAGGAAATATTAATATGGAAGAAAGGTACGACCATATTTTATTTAGAGGGGACATAATAACATAATATCATATATAGAGCAACAATACACCAAAAAGGGCTTTTAAACTCGAAACATTAATATCCCCGTGCTTCTTATTACAAAATAATACTGATGAATAAATAAACTCTGAGTGCATTTTTTTAAAAACGAATTTAGGGTGGCTGGCTGTAGATTGTCCGTTTTCTAAAATGTCCCTTACTGTATGGATGTAGAAATAACGAAACTCACGACAGCATCCATTCACAAACCATCCCCAGATTCCACCAATGGTGAAAGGCGCAGCCCTCGTCACAATGTCAATCACTATATGATAACCAATGAACGCCAAGACAACGTAAATAGCCTCAACGTCAGATTGAGACTTGCGAAGATCCAGACCAATCAATAACAACGCAACTATCAGGGATTAAAGAGAAATTATACATGTGTAAGTATAGATGCAATAACAATGAAGAAAACGGAGGAACTGTTTCGATGGACGATGTGCTGAAATTTTTCCCAAAATAAAAATTTATTTAAATATAAAATTGATTTAATAAGTAAAAGTATTAACCTAAACAAATAAGAAATGAAAATAAACTTAATTTAATAAGTTAATATAGTATTATTAGTATAGTATATTATTAGTATCATTGTAGTATATGGACAACAAAGAAATTCAAGTACGTTATTTTTGTCGTTCTCATTTGCATGATTGTACACGTTCACTATTTTTAAATTATTCCGCTTGTGAGTAAGATAAGTTGAAGAATATGAATTTAATCTCATTCGTTACAGTTACAATGGCTGGTGCATTGCCTTGAATTAGACAGTCTCATGTCCTCTGAGTGGGTTGTTGTTTTTTTCTTAACAAAAGAAGTTATCAAGTAGAAAAGTATCTTACTATAATTGAGCTAGAGGGTGAACCTGTTAGCAGCTAAAACTTCGTGGCTACCCAATCAAAAATTATGCAACTTGGTGTATTGCATCAATTTTTGATGAAGAGTTACGTGGACACATTCATTTTGAACGAAAATCAATCTTTACTATTATTTATATTAAACTTTTTTGAGCCGCAAAAACAGAGACGAATTTTCATCAGATAGAACCAAAAAGGGTGGCCGGAAATTACGTCCTTAGCCTCTCTTTACACATTGGTGGTCGAAAATCAACATAATCACATCTGTGTATTTCTGCGTAAGATCTATTAGCCATTGCATCGAATCCAAAATGCTGCCTTTAATGTAGCCTAGATCTAAATATACGGTTGGACTTCCTACAAAGAAACTGCAAGATTTATCTTGCGCGGGTCGGCTAGTTCTCATAAAACTTTTAAGAGAAATCATTATAGTCTTCAACACTGAACTGCGTGTCAATGAAAAACAGACTTACAGGAAACTAGCCAGGCTATCATACCGCAGCCCCAGTGTGTCCAGTTGAACAGTGGCCGAGATGGAGATGTGTGATCGGGTCTGAACATGGCCATCATAGGCTGGTGATCATACAAAAACTTTGGTGTTCAGTTTTCCAAAGTAAGGCAACTACAAATGTCCTTATTTTGTGAAAACATTCCTGTACATTTCAAGGTCTCAGAAGAACAACCATAGTCACAAAAAAGTGATTTTCCCCCTTATCTCTGCCCCGTCCACCATATACAAGTTTGGTTCATCAGCCTCGTCTCTTGAAAGCAAAATATGAAAAAAAATTGATTTGCAAGCACTAAATATTAGAATTTTACCACCCTTTCAGGAGCAAACAAGAGGGGAGTGTGGACTTTGAAACTTTAAAAATCTATTTTGTCAGTTTCACATTTTTGTGATATTATGGTTATTTTCCCCCCGTGGACTTCATTTTTTTTTTCTTATTTTGTTTGGAGCACAGATATTTTAAATTACTTTACCCCAGGGAGTTTGAAGAGTATAAAATGGTGAAACAAAGGTATACGTTTAGATGATGAAAATATACCAACAAAAAGGAGTATTTTATTTTCAAATTATACCTATTTTTCCCAAAGAAGATTTGTGTTCCAATGTTCATCAATAATTTTCGTGAAACAATGATGAAAAAAACAACAACGAAGAAGACCAAGACCGGTGGCGGCCAAGAGAAATAAAAAAAGTGGTAAATTTAAAGTAAACGGAATAAACAAACTAAAAATGACAACTCATACTAAATTTTGGATCAGTTGGATCGTCAATTGGATCATTTAGTGTGAGACAATGATGTGACATTCCCGGTGACTTTAATTCCGTAATAATTGTATGTACTTACATTGACTACAGTCAAAACCACAAGAATCAGACCGAGAGGAGGGTGCAAAATTCTGTACACTTTCCCAGGTGTGTCCGGGATCTGAGGAGACAAAGCGGTTGGGGAAGAGTCAGCGATCAGGTACTTCTAAATGTAATTATTCCGGGGGGAGGGAGAGTAATCGTGACTTTGGGCATTTGGTTGATATGGCATGATAATACAAAGATGGCAGGACGTCATTTTGTGAGTTTACTTAAACACTGAAAGTATTTACTCCAGGCAGGGAGCTTATTCATTCCCCCCACCCTCCCCCCTCTCTCCTCATTCTCTATTGTCTTTTTATTTCTGTTCGGTGCTACAATGAGATGCACCAATGTAAATGAACAGAAAGAAAGTTGGTATATCTGCGATTAATACAAGTTGTTATCATAGGATGATTACGACCATTTTAACTCATTCTGGGGCTGAATCAGCTTGAATTGAAATGCATCTTTGCTATGACAAGAAAATCACACAGAATGAAAACAGTCTCACACACATACATGGCTGTATCCTTTTGACTCCACAAGTATCAGAATAAAACCAGCAACCGTCAGGAAGGCTGTCATACCCATGCAAAACCGATGTATCTGTTCAAAATGCAAAGAGATGGTGAATTAATAGATATCAATTAATGTTTCAATAGATATCAATTAATCTTTGATCAAATGTCTGTGATTATGAGATTAATAAGCATAATAGTAGAGTGTTGGAAAAGGAAAAGACAGACATTAGAAATCAAACTTGTCAGTCCAGGATGTGCTCACGTGTCAAACGTTTTTGTATGGAAAGTCAAAACCTGCAGTCAAAACTGGTGAGAAAAGAAGAATAAATAAAATAAATATTTGTCTTTGTGTAAGTGCATGACTGCCTCCTTGTGTGGTACGTAATCAGAGCCAGCACACAGCACTAAATGGATGAACACCTGAAGTGTCTACATACAGTTGCCAGATCGCCCCTTTCCCCTTCTTTAAAGGCCAAATTTGGCAAAATACAAGTTTAAGCTTCCTTGGTGACCAAGATTAAAGCAAACAGTCAAAATGCCTAAGAAAAGAATAATACCCCAAAAATGTATCTAAAGGCTCTCTTTCTCGGCAACCCAGTTTCAAGAAAGTCTTAAATTCTGGAATCTGAAATCACAAACAAAAAAAAAAGAGGAGGGAGGGGGGGGGGCAATCATGTGTAATGGCAACCCTAGGTCTACAGTGAACAAGCATTCGCTCAGAAACAAAGAAAAGTGACAAAGAAAATGTAGAAGATTTGGTTATCCAATACATACATGAAACCAGACAAGTAGGCCAAAGGGCTTAGAATTGTTGAACATTGTCTTGCCATGTCTGGCGATGAAAACTCCACAGCTGGCGAAGAACATCCAGCCCAGGGTCATGGCTGTGCCTGTAAACAATTGCCAGATCAACAACATTCAGTATCATTCTTCCTGGGTGCCAAAAAGCAACAGCACAGTGTGAATGGGTTAACTTGGTCCAAAGATGCATATTAGGATCTCGATAATCTCGGGTACAAAACGTCCAACTCTAGAAATTTCAACTTGACAGACAGCAGAAGAAAAAAAAATTAAAGTGGAAAGCGTAAATTGAGCATAGAGATACTATAATAAACTAGAGTCCGCACGCATGCACAAGTGCAACGCGTCGCAGTGGCCCCAATTGGCCTACATGCGCGCCATGTTGTCTTGGGAAGGATTCGCTAGCGAGCAGGCGCTGGCTGTTCGACGTCTCAAGGAATAGTAATCCCATCCCCGCCTATAATTATGTCAAAGTCATAATAGATATACTACAAATACGATGCAACACAGGCTGTTGTTGCGGAGACAGTTTTTTTTACATAGAAAGCTAAAGCTGAACAGTGAACACCGCAATATTTTCTGTTTGGTTTTGTAATCAGACAACGTCCCTCAAACAACGTTCTTCAAAATAACAAGTTCATAACTGGTAAAACTAGTAAGAGTCATGAAAATTACAACATGCATAGCTTTGAAAAGAAAATCATGAGAAGGGCATGTTAGTAGTATATAACAAGGAAAAATGTTCACCTTCATACAGAAACAAAATATATATATATATTAGAGGTATACCTGGATCATAATTATAAAGAAAGAAAGAAAGAAGAGAATAGACATGAAAACTTTCAATTTTCTTCTCTCTCCGCACCAGCTTTTTCTTTCTATTTCTTAATTCAGCGGCCTTTGCACAGCTTTCTTTTATTTGCATAAATTAATCTCTGCCTTTGTCCTCTCAAGATGATCTTCGATTGAGTGGTGGGCATAAGAGTGATTTAGATCATACATATATGCCTTGGCGGGGGGGGGGGGGGGGTGTTCAGCTCTCAGGATTTTTCCTCTTTTTGGGAGATGGTCTTCTTGGAGTTGGCAGTTTCTGCTTGAGGGGAGGATAATTTTCGAAAACAAATGGAATTGCCTTTGGTCTTAGTGTCTGTTTATCGAGCTCTGCGTAATTGTCAGAGCTTAGGAAGTGAGCACTACACACTTAGTCATTCTTGGTTGGATACCAAGGCTTCCCATTCTCAGTTTGTCTACTTATTCTGGCAATCCATTTAGCCAATCTCTCAGATTCCTTCCACGGAAAGCAAAAAAAAAAAAAAAAAGCAAAAAAATAAGTCACAATAAAAAATTGTTGTTATTGTTTGATAAATAATATCGACTGGCATTTTCCATATTGTTGTATTATGTGCATCTTTACCTTTTCAGGAAAATGAGGATTGAAAATTCGAAGAGTTGTGTAACATCTGGGGTTTGTTCCAGACCTTTTAAAATCGAAACTTAAAGATTGGAATGACACTTATAATGAAATGAGGAGTGAGAGAACCACTTTCATGACAAAGGCTAAAAAAATCAGCACAGTGTCGCAAACAACAATATGGCAATGCCCCACGATATACTCATATTGATAAATATATTACAATAGGTTTTGATCTTTAGCCTTTCCCTATTGTCAATCCAATGCACTAAATGATTAAGTTGTTTGGACGTACGTTTTATTCATATCAAAGAGGAATTAGGCCTATGGAGATCACCTTGCCACCCAGTCCCATCATGGCTGTCTGTTTTAACTGAGACAATCCAAAACACAAGGGGGGTGGGGGTGGGAGGAGCATAATGCAGTACGATGACACGTAAATCTGGACACTAGTATTAGCCCAGAGCATTTAGCATCCTATCTCCTTGAAACTGAGCCATCACTGTGCAGTCAACTCGGGGCCGCTTCGGCACTTGTTCATAAAAGACCCAGGTCTTTGATTCTCTTCTGCCTCCCCCCACCCCCGCCCACCCCGCCCCGAGTCTTTCCTGTGTTTCTTCGCAAATGTGTAAATATAATTAAGACAAATGGATGTACAAATCACAGATGGCGTGCGTGGGAGAGATTGAAAGACGTTGTTATCGTAAACTGGGCTTGCTCAGCCTTAGATGGGAAGGACAGAAGGATAGAAATGATTTATGGAATTCTGAACCATTTTGCATACAGAAAAAATAACCCTCTAACTTCCGAAATCGCCACCCCAAGTCAAAATGGCCGCCACGTGACTCTAATAGTTCCACGTCGTGTGACACCGTGCGCACTCTCGTGTAATAATATCTCTATGAAATTGAGTAAGGTGGTTTAATCATCAAGCATTCATTTTTTTTCTATTTCTTTTGTGTTCTCCGGCAATGTAGTTTCACACAAGGACGAGGATTGAAGTCCTCTTCTGTATCTATGAAGAAAAAAGTGCCAAAATTCCCGGGTTGGGCGATTTGTGCCTGAAACCCAAATAATATATCTGGCTCTTTATCTTTACAAAATAAACAGAGTTCTTCGGGCATTGTAATAAGCACATCCACTTTGTAAGCTTGAGAGAAGGGAGAAAAGAGGGATATCGGATTAAAACATATTACTAAATACACCCGATACAGACCATGTGTTTTAACCATTGTGTAAAGAGGGTCCAGTCCATGTTTGACGCTTCCAATCTGCTTGACACTAATCTTCTCTGATGATACTTTAGGCAGCCTTTCGTAAGAATGGGGAAACTTGTTGCCTGTTGAGTCGTTGACAAAAGTCATTACTGATGAAATGAATCATTTTTACAGGTCATCATGTTATACTCTAAAGTCCAAGTGTACTAATTTAATTTGGCCAGTTACACTCTATTCTCCCAGACATCTTCTCTCCAGTCTCGAACCAGGCTACGTAATCATGTATTCACCAATAGTACCAAACGCACATCCACCCATCCATATATCCATCCATCCATTAGTCCGTCCCTCCGTCCATCGTCAATCCACCCATCCATCCACCCGCCCACCCATCCATCCATCCATCCATCATCCGTCCATCCGTCCGTCTGTCCGACCACCGTCCATCCATCCATCAACCCATCTATCCATCCACCCAACTATCCATCCATCTATCCATCCATCCATCTATCCATCCATCTACCCATCCATCCATCCACCCAACCATCCATCCATCCATCCATCCATTCATCCATCCATTCATCCATCCGACCATCCGGGTTTCTCAAGCTTGTAATTTACCTCAGCTAACTGATGTTCTAGAACAAATAAACGTATCCTTGCTCTATATTTTTAGTGTAACCGTTAATTTTTTCTTTAAGTCAGAGATCTGCCATAGTTTAAGAAAGAGCTCAAAGATATTCATGAATTAACAAGAGCTTCTTCACCTGAAACAGCCTCTCCACTAGCGACCATCAAATAGTAAGCTCTATTCAGGTCAAACACCCGTGATTCCCTCGGGTATGCAATCTTCCGTTGGAAACTGCAGGCCAGCACTCCGTTCTTAACCGAGCCGCCGTAAGCAGATAACCCTGCGTGTTTCTGAGACAGTGATACATGCACTCATGTGATATTAAATATGGATAAATGAATCATCCAAAATTAACCCTAAAAGCCTCGAGATAGAAAATGAAAACAATGGGAAAATGCAAATTAATATCGATGTGTACAAGTTTAGTAGTTTGTGTGTTGAAAGGCTGACAATGGAAAGAAAAGGGGCGTGATGGTTCATGACAGTGTTATCCCTCTAGTGCCCAATGTATCATATTTGGAATACTTCACCAGGTGCCTAAGGCTCCACATTTTTCAACAGTTTCTAATTTCTGAGTGAATTATTTCACTTGATTTGGCCTTTCCTTCTTTCTTTCTTTCTTTTCCTTCATTTTAGATAAATTTTGTAGGTTTCAAAATGTTTGGACAAGACACTTTGTGTCTGAGCACTACAGGGTTATTGGAATATTGTTAACTTTTAACTTGTTTATTGTAGTTATATGTGAAAATCTTAATTGCTATTATTATGTGAACACAGCTTTTAAAAACTTTAGTTGAAAGACATCAGAAGATCTTGGCTTTGTCCTCTTCAAATTAATTAAGTAATATATGTACATGTATGTGGTGGAAAGGGGTGGGATCAGACAGCGTGAGTGAGAGAGGGAGAGAGTGAGGCTAGAGAGAGGGAGAGCGCAGAACAGTAAGCATTAATGTAACAATAGATATTATTGCTTCAGAATTGCCAGCATGTTACCCCAATCAACCCACTTTGACCAAAGGTAGATGAGAAAAGTGTCAGAGATTATAAACTTTACGACACCAAGTTAACAGAAAACTTTTCGATGTGTAAAATAATATTGTGTTCCTTGTCGTGTTCATCAATGTCCTTAGAAGGGCAACCTCGGCAAATATACGTGCCAGAAATGGGACCAAAACAAAAGACAGGGGTGGGGCAAGACAAACATAACCCAGATTTTTGGCCTGGCAAACTGTATGGTAAAAAACCCACCCAAAAATGTGATAGCTGTCGACAAATCCTTTCCATTTTGTCAACTGACAGAGTCCGGTTTCAATTCCATTCAACCTTCCTAGCCCTGTAGCTATTCGTGACTTCGAATGTTAGCATACCACGAACTGTGGCTATCCGGGTTTAAATTAGCAATACGTAAAAACGCACTTTCCAGCCTCTGTTCAGGGGAAGGAAATCGGTGTTTAAAAAAAAATATCTTCAGGATATTAAACTGTGAAGGCATTTTCAGTTCTTGTGAACTACTTACGTCATCCGGGTACTCATTAAACTTGCCAGTGTTGTATGATGTTTTCACCAGAACTTTTCCCTGGTCCATCACACACTCCATCACGCTGTCGTCTCCCTTTGAAATTAGAACACGAATCAAAGCAAAGCATGTTTCTATCACTAGTTATAACCCATTGACTGACATCTGGGTGAAATCAAATCCATGTCGTGGTAAAGAGAAGAGGGGCGGGGGTATTTTAAGAAACCTGGTACATCATACATTTTTGTCCATTTGAAAAGTCTTCACTTCCTCGTTGACTATAATTATAGCGACCATAGTTCTTGTTTGTTCCAACTCCACTTTTTTGCCCAAAATGAGAAAGACGATGTCTGCAGCTTTAGTATTACGATAAGGAATTAGAATCAATTGGAACTGTGAAGCAGCTTGATAAGTGCCTCAAAGCAATTTTAAAACAAGTGTCAAAGTGAGCATTTGTTGTACCTCTTCTACAGACTAAAACATTAAGAGAATGGTGATAGAACAAACAAGTGCTAAAGGTAGCCATATGGCACGTGTTTTCGTCAGGCGTAACATAATACCATGAACTTTGTTTCTCGAATATAGTCAGTAGTGTACAGATTCTAACAGGATATTTGTACGATATTCCTTTTGTCTTCCGGGTAATCATGTAGTGGCTGTAAAGAAAAGATAACCCGAAATTCTCACCACCAGCACAATAAATGACTTTGTTTGACATTGTCAAGGACAAAAAGTGTTTAAGATGGACCAGTAACTTGGATCTTTGATGGTACTGTGATAAGGTAAAGACCTACCATAAACTCATCGTTGGACAGCCCAAGAGCTATCCACTGGTCAGTGCTTGAAGTGGTTCGGTACAGAAATTGAAAGTGGACCGTGTCCTGCTCGTATAGCCAGGAAATGAAGTAACTACATCGACCAGCACCCCGACAGTCGTGATAGCAACCTTTGGTCTTACCGCAGTCTGGATCAACCATCACGACACCTGGATTCTGGAAGGATGTATGTAGTACACTCAGTGGCGGATCTGCTGTGAAACTAATGACGCTTAAGCTTCAGGACCCCTAATCCCGGAGAGGCCGTGAAGAAACTATTTAATGGGTGAATTTTTGGATGTTGTCCAATTGTTGTCGGTTAAGGAAGGGGTCCCATAACAGCCCAAGCCTCTGGGTCCCCAAAAAGGTAGATCCACCACTGAGTACGTTAGAGCAAAAAACAAATACATTACACATTTACAAAGATGAATGTGTGTGGCTAGAAACGTCAGCAACACTGTTACCAGTAAATTAAAATGTGTCGATGCAAACCTTTCTCATTTTTTCAACAGATGAAAACTGTTAGCATCGTTTTTTGTTGTTTTTTTTTTAAGGCGAAGCCTTCCCCACCCCCATCCTCTCCTTTTTCCTGATGTTCTTCAACTTTCATGCAACGCAGTAATAATAGGAATTTCAAAAATTCAACTCCACAGTCGTCTACATTGTTTTAGAGTCTAAACTTGTTTGAAGATTTTTCTTATAAAATAAGTATTATCAGCTTGACTACACTTCTCTACATTTACACACTACACTACTTTACATAACACTACACCACACTACATGTCTCTACTCTACACTACACAAGCTACACTACACTATTACATTACACTTCATCACGCTAAACTACACTACACAACACTATACCACACTACACTACACAACATTACACTACACTACACTACACTACACTACACTACACTACACTACACTACACTACACTACACTACACTACACTACACTACACTACACTACACTACAAAAATGTATATAATATATATTATATAAAATAACCAAGCTAAACCGATGTACATCAAAGGAGAGTTTAATCTTACCCTCATCTGGGCTTCTATAATTACATGACATCTGAATTCTGAAAATTATCGCAAGTATTACAAAAGTTACAATAAATACGTACATAATGTATGGAGTGTCAGTGAAGTCGGTACTTGGTTCCTACATCTCCAACATCGTAAAATCAAATTTTCATCCATCACATTCCTGGTATGGTCAGTTAAACCTCTATTGTGACGGCAGGGTTCGAGAAACCAAGTAATTGCTTTTTTGAAAATTTTAATGTTCATTGATGCTGCCACAAAAGTATGTGACCTCTCTATGCTAGAGATGGACCGTGGCCATACCTGGATAAGGTCAGTCTCGAAATCACCGCCTTGTGAACCTCCGTATTTACATGGCTTTAAACAGATAGACAGAAAGACAGACAGACTGGCAGACAGACAGATAGGCACACAGACAGTCAGATAGACAGGCAGGCAGGCAGGCAAGCAGGTAGGCAGGCAGAGAGACAGACAGACAGACAGATAGACAGGACAGACAGACAGACAGACAGACAGATAGACAGATAGACAGATAGACAGATAGATAGATAGATAGATGAACACGCAATTAGAATAGGACACAAAATCGCTATTGCACACTTCATCCAGTGTTTGCAGCCAGTCAACATTTCATAGCAGATTAGCCAACTTTGCTCAATTGCATTTTCTTTTCATATCAAATAATGGTGGCAAACCGGATGAACTGTTACTGCAGGCTGGACACGAACCGCCAGACCCCTGAATTAATTGCATTTCAGGAGTTTTTACTTGTGATGGCTGCTGGGGACGAAGATCAGTATAGGAATGATTGACGGACTGTGTCAAGACGCATTCTTGGAGCAAACAGAGGCCACGACTTTATGAACGGCCGCTCATGCAACTGAAGCAGCCATAAAAATAACAATCGGGCATGCAGTGAAACAAAATTGTAAGTGCCACTCAAACACCAACCACACAAGAAAAAATTGACAAGGCTTGTGCGATGCCAATTTTAAATATTATGACTTTTACTGAAAACAAAATCGAGTTTTAAAAGTTACTGAAACATTTATTTACAGTGGAATCTTGAATTAGAAAGAGAAAAAAATATGTTTCATGTGAAATTTTTATAAACGTATTTTTTGACAAGGGACTTGAATGGATTTTTGACACTTGGCTAAGCTGGACTTTGAAATTTTATCTCTGGATCTTATCACACAAGCCTTATTTGACGTTTAGTAGGCATGAGAAAACAGACAATTAGAATTTAAATCCATTTAAAATTCCCAATTAAAATGAGTTATAAATGAATCAAAATGCAACCATTTTGCACTGATGTGTACGAAAAGAAAAGTCATAACTAATGTCACTTATCATTTCCAAGTTCGTCAAAATTCCATTCATGGTATAGAATTTCATTCAGAAAAAAAGAAGATAACCAAAAAAAATGAATAAAATATACTCCAATGTTAACAGCAATGGTGCATGCGCAGTTTTAAAAGGAAAGGGATGATTTTGTTGCATTCACTGAAAGTTGCTGAATTCAGTCAACATTTATTTGATCAATATTTTGGTATGTTTTCTGAAGAGAGATCTCCTTTGATTTTTGCGCCAGTGAAAAGGGGGATGGAGTGAAGTATACCATCAAAACGATATACCACATAAGGAATCATGGTATCAGCAAGAACATTTTCAAACGTAGTAGCTCATTCCTTTCTCAGTGTCACATGACCATTGTTTGACCTAAAAATAGACTTGTAGGCCTACTCTAACTTGATTTGACAAAACGTCTTTTTCCTGAAAATGCTATTTCGAGAAAATCGCGATTTAGTTTTGCGGTCTCTAAATTTAAATGTAGCAAACAAAATGCAGTTTTTATAGACTGAAAAGTGAAATGGCATGGCACGTTGTGATGTCTTTTAACTTTGTGTAAAGTTTTATTTGAATTGGTGTTGAATTAATTAAACTGAATGATGATGTCGAAAAAAATAGGCGTTTGGTAAAATTAAAGGTGTTTTATCATCTCACTCGGCCTCTGGCGAATGCCTTTAATAAGCTTTATTTTGAAAAAAAAAAAGAAAAGGCTTTTTTGTAAAATTAAAGGCGTTTTGTCATCTCACTCGGCCTCAGGCGAACGCCTTTATTTCGAAAACAAAAAAAGGCTTGTTGTCACATTTCGGCAAAGGCGCTTTGAAAATTTGTTTTTTTTAAAAAATAATTTAGAAATGGCTAAGCGTTTTCAAAACCTGATAAGCTCATAAGATGAGGATTGTTGATGAGAATCCAATAGTGAAAAAAAAAAAAAAATTCGCCCCAAAATGAAAAAGAGGCGTTTTGTCAAATTACGTTTGTATTATGGGGGATTGAAAAATGGCTGTAGTCCGGGGGACATAATGTTTCACATAGAAAGCTATAACTGAACAGTGAACACAACTCAGTGTTTTCTCTAGTTAGCTTTGTAATTAGCATACGCGGCCTTGACAATCTCCTCGAAGAATAATTAGTCTGTCATTCGAAACGTGGCTTATTTCATTAGAACTCATTGCACTGTATTGTGTATTTAACCCTTTTCAGTGTGTTTTATATAATTATATCTTTTGTCGAAATGAACTTTAATATCATGTAATACCAGTTCACCTAGATAGTTTATAATCCGCTCTTTGACAGGTGGTTGTGAGCATAAAACAACAGAACAGTGGTGTGATGATATGGCTCAAACATGGCTACCTCAAACACAAGAAAATCCCACGTGAAGTACTCTATAATGCTGGAGATTCGCGCAATGGTGTTTGTTCTAACACGAAAAATGTTATCGACACCACGAAGAAACAATGCATGTTGAAATTATTGAAACAAAATTTGATGCTTTGCACTGGATTTCTAATCCATCCGTTCCATTTCAGGATTTCACTGCAATCCGCATTTTCAGAATGATTCATTTAATTGACACAAAAAAGAAAAGTAACATTTGATTAATTAATCACGGGATACGTGGGGTGAAATCAAGTTTTCCTTCACTAAACAAGGAGATATAGGATTATTGACTGTATTGCAGAGGGAAATGCATAATGCAGCGTTTGACTGAATGCTGAACTATTGAGAATAAGTTCCCCCCCCCCCCCCCCAAATCAAAAGTCTAATTTGCATCAGGTGTACTATTAGGTTTCTCTGTGTCATCGTTTTGTTCCATAGCTTACAAAGCAGTTTACTGATACTATATACTATCTTGCTGTTATTAAAGACTTTGCAAAGCCTTGCCCCTGGGAGGGTGGAAGGGAGGTGATAATTTGTCCTTTCCTACAATGGAAATTGCGACTTTCCATTTAAACATTTTACACAAACATGACAGTTGAATGTTAAACACCAAACACCGGCAAATCAGATAATGAGATAAAATATTCAAAATTCAACAGTTTATATACATTTAATCTCCATCTTTCTCAACCACGTTTTGAGCAAGTTTAGTATACAATTAAGGATCACTTTTTTAAAAAAAAAAGGAAAAATAGCAAGGAACATCATGGGCCCAATGTTTAAATATTTACATCTTGCCAGGAGAACAGAACTATTATACAATAATGATCAAAATTATCATTGTGAAACATAAGATGAAGCTTTTTTTTAGATCATTATTAGTATTTGGTGTGAATATAAGCTTTTTTCGGGGGGGGGGGGGGGGGGGGGAGTGTCCAGATTAAAAAAAGCAAAACAAATTATTTCAGTCAATATCAACAGGTGCTCTAACATGGTCTTTTTTGCGTGGAATTAAAATGCAGGTATGAATCCAAACATACACCCATTCACGTTCAAACATATACAAACACATGCATGTAAGTACAAACACAAAGACATAAAGTCTTAAATACCAAGTTAATCATGTAATTACAGTGGTAGACAATGACATTAAATTGCAAGATAAAAATCAAGAAACAAGGGAAATGTTAATGTACTATAGAGCAGTGAAAGGAAAATTCAAAAGAAAGAATGCACTTAATGTACGACTCTGGTTAATGAGCCCTGGAATGTGATCACACGAAAACAAACAGCATCTATAAAAAATGATACAAATTGACACAAAGAATCGCCATGACATTGAGCATCCAGTGTTGCCCCACCTGTACAACATTAGCTTCATTGCCCGCATCATCGTCATCGTCATCATCGTCACCGTTACCATTCATATTGCCAGATTGCCCACCACTGTTACCGTTACTGTCGGCTGTGGAAGTCGTGACACCTCCAGTAGACATATTCGTCACACCTCCAGTAGACATATTCGTCACACCTCCAGTAGACATATTCGTGACACTTCCAGTAGACATATTCGTCCCACCACTGCCACCGACGCTGATATCTTGAGAGGTGACCATCGTCCAGAATTTGAGACGTTCTTCTACAACTGTAGCTCTGTAGACAGGAAATATTCTAACGTTGACCGGTATGATCTATATTAATAACAATTATGACATTGTAGCACCCCTTTCCTTCTCCCTTACTTACAATATACGAGAGGCGGCTGAAAAGTTCTGCCTCCTATGCCATTATTTGAATTGTAGGCAAGACAATCACATGAATCGCATATCTGGTGAAAGCTTAGAATGTCCTCTACGAAGAACTGTCATTACTTTTCCACGTAATCGCCATCCCTTTCGGGGGAAAAAATCAGGTCTCATGTCCCGGCAGAAGTGGAGCACATCTGCTTGTACCTATACAATGATGATGCTCAGGCGCAAAAAATATGCTCCGCTGGTGTCCAGCTAAGAGACCTGATTTCTTCGCCAACGCGATGCAGCAGCCTATCCAACCTTGGCGTGTGTGCATGGAAAGTGATACCGATTGCGGTGAAAAGTAATGACAGTACTTCACAGAGGACATTCTAAGCGGTTTTGTCGACAGCATCCGCTCCGCCTCGTTTTTTGACGGAAAATGACGTGTGAAAAAGTAAAACACTCTTTGCCTCTATAGCGGTGAGGAGCGGAGCGGAACTGATGCTGTGGACAAGTATATAGAGGCAAAGAGTGTTTTACTTTTTCAAACGTCTTTTTCCGCAAAAAAAGCGGAGCGGAGCGGATGCTGTGGACATGACCACTAAGCTTTCACCAGATATGCGATGCATGTGAGTGTCTTGCCTACAATCGAAACAATCACGTAGGAGGCGGAACTTCTCAGCCGCCCCTTTAACCTTCAAATTTTGCACACTTTTGACTGAATATTGTCTTCAGACTGTCCTGGCATAGAAATCGTCCAAAGACTGGAAACCGGGAAGGCTTCATTTTAATGATATTGTTATCTTCTATACATGGCTGACATAGGCTGCATTGATGACTTGACATTCACGAAAGCAATAATGCTTGTTCACTGAACAAATTGTACCCTGCTCACACTGCTTCAAAAAGATTTCAACTACCGCTCATAGCCCCACTCCCCCCCCCCCTATTACCCTTCTCCCGCTTAATTATTGGGGTACGGGTACTAGTAGGAAGCAGCCAGGGTGGTGACGGTTATGTTGCGATATGGGATGTGGTGGGTAGGCTGCCCGATTAACTGGTTCAACAGGGTGTTGGCTAGTCGATGACTCAGAGCATAGGTCAGATTCATATGCATCTCAAAACTATCATTCAATTCAAATTCATATGAATTATGAAACTGCCTTCAGTGCTACTTGAGTAACATCATCTGTCTGAAGAATACACGTCCATCAGCCACTTAATTGATCAATCAGTCGTGTGAGCTTCTTTCAGCCACATCGGTAGTGTATTATCTCTTCATTTAGTCTGTATTCTTTTACTCACGCCAAACACACACACTTAATCAGGTGTTCGTTTTGTCCTCTGTGTTTTCCCCCTCTTTGATCCTTTTCTGTAATTAGCTCTCTTATTCTTCTTCTCTCCTGTCCTTCTCCCCTCCTGAACCCTCTCAAGCCATGACAGTTTCCCATTTAAAAAAAAAAACGCGGGCTAAACCTCGAAAGAATTCGGCCACTGACACAAGGTTACCAGATTGGCTTTTTTAAAACCAGAAATCTGTCTTTTTTAAGACACTGGCGTCCAAAAATTAATTTGGCTTTTTGCCTTTTTTCGTGGCTTTTTTTTTCTTTACATACCAAAATTATCTGCATGATCTATGAAAACTGCGTACTACCCTTTTCAGTGACTGAACCCAATGAAGCTCTGGCGCACTTACTCCAATGGATTCACTGGTCAAGTTCATTTGCGCGCCAAGAATAAATAGCGGATTTGTAGAACAAGTGTGCCATAGCTTTCAATGGGCATGGACAATTCTAGCAAGTACAAACTTTTGCTATATATAATAATAATCAGCCAACCTGCTATTAATATTATGAATAGATTACGTTGTAGCCCTTCATTTAGACCATCCAGCAGGTCACTGCCTGGGCTATACAACATTGGTCAGACAACTTACACAAACTGTACAGGCCCGGACCCAAGATCAGCTGGTGCTGTCCACGTGACTTTCACCATGTCTTTGATGGAGGGACTGGTATGGGTGATTCCTTGTCGCTGTGGGTAGGTGAATAGATGGATGATTGGATGGAGGGATGGGTGTTTGGGAGGAGGGAGGGGGAGAGTCGGATAGATCAGCGAGTGCAGGGGTGGATGATTGGATAGCTGGATGGTGGACGGAGAGTGAATAGACGAAGGAATGAGAGAAGATAATATATGAGTATGAGTGGGTCAACTAATTGTCATGTGGATAACTGGATAGGCAAGATTCTAAACACATCTTTTACACAAACATGACAGTTTAATGTTAAACACCAAACACCGGCAAATCAGATAATGAGATAAAATATTCAAAATTCAACAGTTTATATACATTTAATCTCCATCTTTGCAATAAAAAGGACATTCTTGTAGACTGATTTCTGTTAAAATTCAATTAGCAAGAATTTTTTCACGGAGATTGCTGGGAAAGAAAGATGGATGAACGGTTGGATGGAAGACACAACGCTTATACAAGCTATGTTGTTTCTTTTTGTTGCTGTTGATGTTTACACTTACAGCACATCTGAGCTTTCCAAGACTGTTTGCCTGAAATTCACCTATAAAGTTTCCATTCTGTCTAGCGCGAATGAAGAAACCCTTGAACCTACCATCACCAGCTACAGTGACTGAAAAAAAAAAGAACAACAAAATATAATTATTCCAACTTTCAGACTCGACCAGTATTAGGAGATCTACTGTACTGTGTGAGAGTCATGCATTTCTGTAAAAATATTATTTATTGAAGTGATAAAATTGAAGGATGTTAAAGCATCGACAGTGGGACTGGTGGAAGAATTGGGAGTTATTAAGTATGACACTGTAAGAGTACAATATTCAGCTGATGGGTGGATGGATGGATGGATGGATGGACTGGTAGATGGATGGACGGACCGTCGGTCCAATGGGTGGATGGATGGATGAACAGACTGTAGACAGATGGATGGATGGAGGGATAGACGGATGAATGGATCATACCTTCTATTTGTTCACCGGGCCCTATGGTTGTTTTAGAAGGTGTCACTTTGTAAGGGGAGGGGCTGCTCTGTGGCGCCACCCCATGGTTTGGCATCATGGACATACAAGCACTATCTGGTGCCCCAGTACCGTACGCATGCGCATAACCAGCCAGTGAGAGGCAGGCTCCTAAAACGGTAATAAAACTGAAACGAGATGACGAAGACTATTAAAACATTCTTACGCCTGTACTGATGAGGAAAGTGTACTGTAATTCTCACTTTTTTCTAAGTCTGATCATGTAATATAACATCTCTGCCATACTATTGTTTGATTCTCAAAGCTTCATCAAATAAAATTTCGCAGATAAAAAATATAACGGGAAAAGTTCCGTATAAAATTGTTTAATCTGTAAAATTGTCATAGTATAATTTGCATGGATCCAGAATGAAGTTTATATATGTGTCGAAAATCCTACAAATCAAATTGTAGCTTTCAGCCTCCTTCAGAAAGGATAAGATGCGGGGGGGGAAGGAGAGGGACATGTCAAATTATTGCAAACATACACAGTTTGTCGAAATTACGTCGATCTCCTAGAGAGAAATGGGTGGGGTGGGATTGGGGGGGGGGGAGGGGGGGGGGAGGGATGCCTTTTCCACTCAGCAACAAGGAAGAGGATGTTGAGATTATTCATCATGTTTTGGCAGATGACGCGTCGGGGGTGGAGGCTAATGGCCAAATGTTGTGTAGATTTAATATGGAAGTAGTTAAAGAGTATGAAGGTTGCTTGCCTTCGGCGACAAAGTGCCCTAAGCTTGTACATTTTAGATTAAGCGCAAATTGAATTATATGCAAGGAGTTTATAACTGATAAACCTGACTTCGCACCCTTTGAGTGAGGGTTCCCATACAACATGCAGAAAATTTTCTTATTAGGCAAACAAAAGTTGCAGAGAGAGAGACAGACAAACAGACAAACAGACTCACAGACAGATAGGCAGGTAGATAAATAGCTAGATAGATAGACAGACAGACAGACAGATAGATAGATAGATAGATAGATAGATAGATAGATAGATAGATAGATAGATAGATAGATAGACAGACAGATAGATAGATAGATAGATAGATAGATAGATAGATAGATAGATAGATAGATAGATAGATAGATAGATAGATAGATAGATAGATAGATAGATAGATAGATAGATAGATAGATAGATAGATAGATAGATAGATAGGCGGGCAAGCAGATCGACAGACATACATACAGACAGACATACAGTCAGGCAGACAGATATGTGAAAAATTTTCAATATAAAAAGTAGCAGCATCCTGGTTAATATCATCTTTTGACATCTCTCCCCAAAATCTGAACTGGAACATGACAGATGAGTCAACTGTGGCTTCAGAAGGATCTAACAGTCATCGGCATATGACCCGTTTTTGTCAGCCCTATCAATCACGAACAGGCCCAGCGAGTTTCCTTCATCCTCGATCTGCATTTTAACGACCAAGCTCTGCTGTAAAGCATCGTTTAAAACTTCTAGTCCATCTTGCTTTTTTTTTTTTTGTCTTTTGTCTTTCAGTTATTTCACATTTGAATGATTTCTTTATATGAGCCATATTTCAAGTTCTACCACTTTAAACCGGGGATGAAAAAGAATTTGAATTCATAAATCTTAGAGATGAATCTCAATGGCCTTTGGATTGCTGGTTTAGAAATATTACTTTTTTTTTAAAGAAAGGTCTCCGGTGACATACAGAAGTGTGATTAGACAGCGCCTAAAAGTCGAATTTCATTTAATTTTTAAATCACGGCTGACCTAGATTAAGCATTCATGCCTGGCCAGTGAGAAGATTATTCATAAACTCTCCAGTTAATTAGCCATCTATACAAGTAGGTACACTGGACAAGGGGGCATGGAAGCATAATGAAAGGAGCGCGGGAGGCGTTCTTCGGTGCGTACGCACCTTTTCCATTATAGTAATGAATTAAAATAAAGTTTGGTAGTTTTTTTTTCTGCAAATTAAGTTGTTGGATAGTGAAAGAAAAAAATTATGTTTCCGATGGAACAATCAAATAATCCATAATTATACAATTAATACCACAGGGCACACCAGGGCCGTATCACTGATATCAATCGTTCTAATGGCCGTGCGCTCTTAGAAAGGGCGCTGAGGCCAGGCGTAAGAAAAGCGTACGCGTGGGTGGTTGAGGGATGAAAAAAGCAAATTGGCAAAATCGAGCATGCCTACTTCATGTATAACCCCTGGTAGAATTAAAATCTCAGCCTTTGCGTAAATTAAATGTTTTAGTTTGCCGGACAGGTTAGAAAAGGAATGGATGAAGTCGGGGAAATTGTCTCAGCCTTGAGACTGAAAGTTAGTTTCATGCATTACAATCAATATTGTCTTGATGCTATGGACTTTTCCTTCGTCTCCATCCTTTTACTCGTAGCTTCAATACTCTGCCGCCCCTTTGTATAATTCTATCTACATTAATGTCAAACAACTTCGATCAATGATAAATCGACTCCAGTGATGAACATAAAATATGCTAGACATGATTCTAATTTGCCACCTTGTCTTTCGTGGCCAGGTTAATTAACACTAAAAGTTGACATAAATAAATCATTGAATTTCCAGTCATACAATACCATCGTGATCATGAGATTAGAAAGAAAATTTCACAGCTCTTAAAAATGTGTAATGGAAAAGCTGAATATGTATGGCACTGTCTGAAGATTTACACAGAAGATGTCTGGATTCCAGTCCAATCTAGTCGAGTCAAAAAGCAGTTAGCTTACCCTTCGCCGTACGTCGTGGGTCGAATGGAACCAGAAACAATTAAAAACCTTCGTAATTATCTTCTTTCTATGACTTTATTCTTGTGTTCCTCGATGACGTCGTTGCCCATCTTCTCATGGTTTAAAAATGTTAAAATATGCACTTGCTTGCTCACCAACACACATGCATTTTTATTATTCCTACCCGTACATTGTGGTGTTTCACAGACACCATTCTTTTAAAGAGGATTTCATTGTCTTACCCTCAACCATGCGTCCTGGGGTCTCAGAACAACACACTCCTAATGAGGATTTTATTGTTATATTGTTATCAATATTTATATTTTTTTGGCACGTATCTGACTAAATGTATTCAAATCAGTTCTTTACGTTTCAGAAGTTCGGGACAGGTCACGCTATGACCGCCAACTTATGGGTGAATCATCATTATGAACATCTCAATCGAAAGCGTATCCGCATTGTGATGAGGTCGCACATTCTTGAATAAAATTAACTCCTTTCTTATCTTACTGACTCATTGCTTGACAATAATTTTCTCTGTACCGGGAGTTCCGTTTTCTTGGGTTCTTTATTTACTCGCTCTCTTTTCCAAAACTTGTTTCTCTTTAATTGAATATTTTCATTTTTGTGTTTTACTGCACTCTTCTTCCTAACTCTACGTCTTATTTCTCAGTATCTCAACTCCTCGATTCTTTTCTTCCTCGTCATCTTTTTCTTCTCTTATTTTATTCTCCTCTCTGGCAACAGTTAATCTGTGTTTGAATTTCCACATT
Source organism: Onchidella celtica (assembly GCA_963931925.1). Classification (NCBI taxonomy): domain Eukaryota; kingdom Metazoa; phylum Mollusca; class Gastropoda; order Systellommatophora; family Onchidiidae; genus Onchidella; species Onchidella celtica. The sequence continues at coordinate 27,595,679 of OZ007571.1, read as the reverse complement.
TGATTTTTATTTCAACGTCTTTTAATCCACACCTTTTCCTTTCATCTTTTTGTCAAGAAGTTGATCTGCCTGTCAGTATCAACCGAGAACATTGTATTATGTACAGTTTCTATGGCTATCATCAATATTATAACAATTGTTAGTGTATGGAGAAAATGGATAATAATTCATGGATAATAATGGAAAACTAAATGAGAATAAGAAAAGTAATTTAAAAAAAAGATAAAGACTATGAACATGAGGGAGGGTGAGGGCAAAAGAGAACAAAAAAGCGCATGCAGCTAATTTTATTATTTGAAGAAAATTGGCCACTTTCTCATCATCATTAGTCTATCAACATCCTCACTGTTGTGAAATAGATAAATGAATAAATTAAAGTAAAAAAAAAATACAATAGAGAAAACTAATTCATACCATGGACTACCGGTATGAAAATCCCCCTGTCCTTATCTCGACTCCCACTTAATTGAATAAGTAAATAAATATATAGATAAATAAATGTGTCCAGGTCGTAGACAAGGTGACACTGCAAAAATTCCATAATTGACGACACGAAATAAGATCAGAGAAGGTCACAATAAAATGAACAAGGCTGTATGTGGCAAGCATCACCATTACTGACAGCGCTGCCATGGTCACCACCTGTCACTGTCATCAGTAGAGATGAACCATCATCACTGCCATCGCGATATAACAATAACAATAGCAATAACACAAATGAGACCAACAACAATGAAAAACTAGCGACAAACAAACCACTCACCACAGGCCTCCCATCTTCTGCTCTGACAAACTGACACTAGTAGGCCTACCGGTACATGTGTAGTGAATCGGGAAGTCGGCTGGTCGAACCCTGGCTGCTGTTTGTTTGATTAACAGGGCATATCGGTGAATCATGTTTACGACATCACCTCCACCACCGTCCCCTCCCTTCTCACTCATCTTCCCTCTCCGACCCGCGCGACTTTTTTTTTTGTGTACGAGCTTTAGCAAATTCAGGAGCGGGGCAGCAACAGACCCCCAAAAACAGGACAGCCCCAACACATCCCAGGGATTTTCTGTGACGTTCAGAGTCATATCAGGCACAGTCCAGAGATTTCAGCACCCATGGCAGTGTTCGATGGGACGAGAAATTCCTTAGCCGATGACCAGTGTTTGGGGGTCTGTTGCTGCCACGCTCCTGAATTTGCTAAAGCTCTTAGGGGGAAAAAAAAAAATCACGCCTCCGGCCCCCACACAGACAAACCCATTACGTTTGTATTTTACAGCGTCTTTTTTTTTATTTTTGTGTCCTCTGTAGCTTTTTTTTTTTAAATACGTGTATTTTCGCCAGTCTCGACCCAAGTGAAGCTGGCCGTATTCATAACCAATGCGTAAAAACTAAAGTAAATACGTTAACTGGTGTTAACGCAAGAAATTGAAAAAAAATGGTATTCATAAACCATACTTTAACTTAACGTAGTTGCTTTAACAGGCCCATCTTCTGCGCTAACTTAACGACAGTGTGGAAGTGTCGTTAAAAACTAAAGTTTTACGTACATATACTTCCGGTGGAGATAATCAAGAAACATGGCGGCCATTTTCATGCATCGGCAACAGAGTCAGACGAGAAGACCAAGCGTATTTAGAGACCGTAGGAACCTCTTGGACTGTTTCGCCTGGGAACTGTTCGACAAATTTGGATTCAGGCGGAATGACAACATAGTTGACGAGCTGGACGACGCTTTGCGCCATAACAGGGCCGAGGTGGTGCCCTGCTAGTTGCACTGCTAGTTTGTTTAACATTGCGGTTTTTCGCAACTAGATCTAGGACGTTTCAGGATGCAGTGGAAGCGCTGATAGGCGCCAGCCAACCAACAGGTAAGTTGTTTAATAAAGAAGAAAAGTCAACGCTTCTTGTGACATCTTAACTGTAAAAAGTGGCAATTGCACACGAAACGATAGATCTAGATCTAGATATCTAGATCTAGATCTAGATCTACATGAGAATTGAGATCTAAATATTTTTTAGATAGACCTAGACTCAAGACCTAGTTCCTCTCTCTTACCCAGTCACACATGTAGTCAGCTACAACTGTATAGTTAAGTTTGCATTCATGTTTCGGAGTGGATGAATACCACATGAATAGATCCAGATCTAGATCAGTATATGATTTTCAGGGGGATAATGTGAAGGATGAGTTTCTTCAATTGTTCTTTACCAACTGTGCCAAAATGTTAAACTTCAAATATCAAACAGGGATGAAAATCACCTCCAAATCTGTTTTTCAATGCAAGCGTCAGTCATCATCTGAAAGGACTGGACTAGGACTAAAAGTAAAAGTTAGGTCTAAGGAAATCTTACTGATCCTTTTGTGCAACTTGCTTTACCTGAAGTCTCACCCTGCCTATGTAATTGTAAGTGATAATATGGGAGTTCTTGGTTGGCATACATATTTTATGAAATATTAGACTACAGCCTTTTTCTGGAAACATTTTCAGTGAGCCGAACTGTTCAGAGGTGCATTGGTTGCCATAATGCCTCGATGTGTAGGTCCACCATCCAATGAAACAGCACTTGAGAAGTAAGGCAGCTTTCCGGGCGATGGCAGGACTTCCAGGCATATTTAGATGTATTGACGGGACACACATCAAAATTCAAACACCCAGGGTAGATGATCTATCTATCTATCTATCTATCTATTCTCATCATCCGTTGTCTGCCCTCTGGGCTTACCACACCCTCTTGCACCGTGTCATGCACATTAATACCATTGGCTTTACATTGTAGTTGTGGTGAGTTGTGTTGGTTGAATCAGTCTGGTGTTGTTGTTGTTTTTTTCAATCGAGAAATTTTATTCAATTTTATGTCATAGTGTGCGGAAATGGTATGTGAGTGACTATAAACAAATGAAAGTTACAAAATCAATCACAATCAAATTAAAGCTACAAAATCAATCACAATCACCGCTATTTTTCAACCCATTACCTAGGCAGCATCGAGCGCTCAGCCCACACCGCGATGGTGAGATGGGGTTGGGTTTCAATGCGGACCATTCCGGCTCGCGTCGGGAAGCAGGGAAAGAGACGGCTGGCGAAGTGACGCGTGGAATCTAGTTCACTAGTGTATATGGTGCCGTCTTATCCAAAGTTGTTCTTTCGCGCGGAAGAGTTCCCAACATTTTACGACATAATGATGACGCAATTGCGTAGCTGAGGTCATGATTATGAATACCAAATTTAACGTATTTACGTTATAACGTAATGCGCTAAGTTACCGCCAAAAATCTACGCATCGTTTATGAATACCGGCACACTGTGATCCTAAAACGAACGATGTATGGCTACTTCATTGATGGGTATTGACGCCGTATACGAACACTCCTCTCCGCCATGCTCCAGCAATCTTCTCTTGGCTTTTCCCATTCGCAGTGCTCTCTCTCCCTCTCTCTCTATCTCTCTTTTAAATCTTACTGTAACGGATTTTGGCCCATAAATATTAGTAGCGAAAAGGCTCCGAAACTAGTCATGAAGAAAAAAAAAGAAGAAAATTGGTAGATATGTAAGTTAACTTGCAGGTTTATGCGCCCATATTTATGAGACTACGCAGAGCCGATACATTTTGATACTTTCATTTTATCGTCAGTTTGAATCACAGACTAATGAAATACCATATGTGCTGCAATCTCTAGTCTGTGCCTGATATGACTCTGAACGTCACCGAAAATCCCTGGGATGTGTTGGAGCTATCCTGTGTTTAGGGGTGTGTTGCTGCCCCGCTCCTGAGTTTGCTAAATCTCCTAAAGTAAAAAATCACGCAGGCCGGAAAAAATGGCACAGCATGCAAATGTGAAGCAAGGCCATAATTAAAACCGTATCATCACATATCGTCTTTTTCAAGCACCAGAACGTAAAAAAAGAAATGTTATATGGAGAAGTATGCGGTTTAATGCTTTGGACTGTGCTGACTCCTTCAAATGACAAGAACAAGAAACTGTATTGCAAATAGATGAAATCTTTAATGTGTAAGTTAGCTGTGATGTATTCTATTACTGTCGTACTCTGATTCTTTTAGCTGTCAAAGCCACAAAGGGCATTTTAACATTCCCCCCCCCCCCCTTTTTTTTTCTTCGACGAGAACTTCAGTCTGGTGTAGTTTATAGTTTGTTAATTCTCTCTTTCGTTGCAGATGTAAAGATGAGTTCTTTTTATTTAGGCGTTTGCTTCTATGCTCATGCTATAAATACATGTTTTAAGAAGAAGAAAGGCACCAATCAACTCATATCAATCCAACAATCAAAGATATAACCAACCAGTCAATCAACCAACCAACAATCAACCACCCAAAGAACAAAACAACGAATTAACCAACCAGTCAACCAACCAATAACTGACTACTGAATATACAACGGTTAGAGAAAGAAAAAATCACTTCAAACACCGGTTACTCATGTACATGGTTATTTCGTAGTGATGGGAAACTGCCAGTCATTCGCTGACAAGGCAAAGCTAATCGATCACTGAGTCATGGCGTAGATCAACTAGCCGCGAGCACAGGAACAAAAATGGCCATATATGATTACAGCCTCGTGTAGATCTGCACCTGACCAGGTGTGTACAGTAACAGTTCAATGATCATGGTTCCTAAATACGGATACTCAACGCTGGGAAATTGATGACCCATTAGGAAAAGAAGAAAAGAAGAAGAACGAGGAAAAAAAAAAACAGAGGGAGAGATAAAGCTACGGATAACAGGATGAACAGAAAACAGGGAAAGGGCGGGGGGGGGGGGGGGCTTTCAAGGGAGGAAGAGCAAAAAAAAAAAAAAAGATCCTATGTCACAACTTGAAGCTGAAACATTCTGATTGTCGCCTAATTTTAAGTGTTTCTTGAATATCTCGTTGGGGAAATTATTGTCCTCCTAGCTGGGTCACGTCACTCGCTTTTCCTCTCGCTCTCTCTCTCGTCTCTGTCTCTGCCTCTCTTTCTCTCTCTTTCTTTCTCTCTCTCCCTCTCTCTCTTTCTCTCTCTCCCCCTCTCTCTCTCTCTCTCCCTCCCTCCCTCTTTCTCTCTCTCATTCTCTCCCTTTATCTCTCCCCTTCTCTCTCTTTCTTTTTTTTTTCTCTCTCTCTCACCCTCTCTCGCTTTCTTTCTCTCTCTCTCTTTCTCTCTCTCTCTGCCTTAATCTCTATTTCCTGTTTCCTGTCTTCCATAGGAAAGCATGATGACGGTGATTATGACGACTGACGAGCGCCTCTCGTTTCTTCCCAAGAAGTATGATTATTTCGTTTCTTGAGCCAAGGATGAATATAGGCCGAAATTGTAGCTTATTTCCTTCTGCAAGGCTGTGAAATAAACGTGTACGGAAATAATACATGTATTATTTATGTAATGCTTACTGATGACATAACTTTATTATACACAACGACGAGAGAACTGGGAAGTGGCGATACTTGCTTTGTTATTCTATAAGTAGTCTTGTTCTATTATGACAGGAGTTCCCAATCTTTTTCTTTCCGCTCACCCTTAGCAACTTTTCAAAAAATAAATTTACCCCACCCTGTTTTGTTCAGTAAATCGAGTTTTACACTTTAACCATAATAAAGTAATCACAACAAAAAGGAGTTTTTAAAATACTGTTTTAACATTATTATTTTAAGTTCCAAATATTATAGCAATAGTGATGGTGCAGATAGCAATGTTATTTTACTTTTTTTTTTTTTTTAGACAAACTTCTCAACTTCAAATGTCACTGAAATTTACTCCCTATATGTAAATTTACACCCGTGTTATGAGCTGTGAAGCAGACAACAAACGCACGCGCGCGCACACACGCACGCACACACACACACACACGAGACGTCTCATAATTCGAAATAAACACCCCCCCCCCCCATTTTAAGCGTGTCATCTTCCATGCCTGCACTATTATAAACCTAATATAATAATTTAATGTTTAAACAGAATGACCAACATATATTTTCACAAATTCACAAACAGACTAAACGGACACATATTTATTTACACGCAAAAACACATACAAAAGATTCACACGCTATGTCACTATTCAGTTTAAATTTCGTCAGCAATTTATTTGTCACACATTAGAAACTAATCATACAAGCGGTATAATAATCGATATAACTTTGAGACACAAATGTTGACAATTTTTCATTGTTTATCATGGGCTGGAGATCCTCCCACCATTCTTTGTCCTTACAATTTCCTCTATAACCTGTTGTAGGATCCTAGTTTATATTAGTATTTTTCGTTTATCTCACAGAAACTGCAATGCTCAAGGTGCTGCAATGTTCCGTCACTTTTTAAAGTACAAATCATTTAAAAATTCCTCAAAAGTGGAGGTTTTACGACGCCAAGGTGATCCAACCAAGTGGGCATCACTGTAAAGTGTAAAGTGTATTTTCCCTGCTGGAAATCACACCGAGGGTTCCTAAGAAATACACTCGCTCTCCCAGAAAAAAAACATTGCACCCCTGAAATTTACACTTCTCCACGAAAAGAGAGAAAAAAGAAGAAGATTTCTGAAGAGTTTCATTCGCAGACTGAGAGAGAGAAAGTATTTTCTGGGTTGAAATTTTTTTGGAGGGTGGGAAGTGTATTTTGGATGTCAGTGTGGTTTATTTGTTTCGAATTTTGTAATCAGTTCTTGGTCAGTTCTTTATCTGGTGTGCAAAATAAGAGGGTGACATCATTACGAAAAAATATTCCTGTTGATTTTTTTAACACATAAATTTCGTGTTCGGGACTGTTATATATTTCCTGGCTGCTGTGTAATTTTTCTAGGAAAATAACACGGGGGGGAATGTTTTCTCCCTAGAAAAAAAAATACACTCCAATTGTTTTTGTTTTTTTTATCTTACAGGATGTCTTTTTTTTTCCACTCCTGCACTGGTTATGGCAGTTTGTGAACTCGGAACACGGTGTCTTTGAAAATTATATTTGAAGTGCAGTCAGTTGCATTTGTAAGTGGAAGACAAAAATCCAAAATGAACCTTTTTAATGAGTGCGTGCAGTTTAGCCGACAGTTGGGGGACATGTTGGTCTAGGACTCTAGGGGAAAGGTGCTCGCCTCTCATGCCGAAGATACCGGGGTCGATTCCCCGTCGGTGCAGGCATGTTGAATTTGGGTAAGAAAATTCCTGTCCCTGGTCCTATTGTAGGTAGGATCAAGAGCAGGCCGATCAAAGCCACTCCCTAGGGAAAATTCTCCAAAAAAACCAAAACACTAATCCCTACAACAATAAAAAACCAAAACACTAATCCCTACAACAACAAAAAACAAAAACACTAATCCCAACAACAACAAAAAAACAAAAACACTAATCCCTACAACAACAAAAAAAAAAACCAAAAGCACTAATCCCTACAACAACAACAACAACAAAAAAACACTAATCCCTACAACAACAAAAAACCAAAAACACTAATCCCTACAACAATAAAAAACCAAAACACTAATCCCTACAACAACAAAAAAACAAAAACACTAATCCCTACAACAACAAAAAACAAAAACACTAATCCCTACAACAACAAAAAAAACACCAAAAGCACTAATCCCTACAACAACAACAACAACAAAAAAACACTAATCCCTACAACAACAAAAAAAACACCAAAAGCACTAATCCCTACAACAACAAAAAAACACTAATCCCTACAACAACAAAAAAACACTAATCCCTACAACAACAAAAAAACACTAATCCCTACAACAACAAAAAAACACTAATCCCTACAACAACAAAAAAAACACTAATCCCTACAACAACAAAAAAACACTAATCTCTACAACAACAAAAAAAACACCAAAAGCACTAATCCCTACAACAACAAAAAAACACTAATCCCTACAACAACAAAAAAAACACCAAAAGCACTAATCCCTACAACAACAACAACAAAAAAACACTAATCCCTACAACAACAAAAAACCAAAAACACTAATCCCTACAACAATAAAAAAAACCCAAAACACTAATCCCTACAACAAAAACACGCAGATACAAGAACAAGAGAAATAAAAACAAGAAAAGCGAGGTGTCAATGAGGAAAGCAGCGAAACCTCCTACAATAAAGACCTAAACCCATAACCGCAGGTGTCCTGAAGACACTCATTAATAAGATATAGGCTAACTATATGAAATTCATAGATTAAACAGTGGCATTTTACCGACCAATAGGAAAAAAATATTCTGCCGTACAGTTCTGAAGTTTCTCTTTTATTAACCCTTTCAATGCCAAAGCAGTACTGCTATAATTTTCATAGTCTTTGCTACTTTTGATATTTTTTTTTTATTTGGTTTTTCGAAAAGATAAATGGGAACTTTTAAAGCAAAATATATCAAATGTTTGAAAATGTGTAATTGTATTCGACAAATCAACAGCCAACATACAAAAGATTGTTCAAGAGAAAAAGCCATTGGTATCCAAGGGGTTAATGTTGATAATAAATTAGAATGCACAACGAAATTATTATAAACTTGATAAACTTCATGGGAGATAACGCAGTCCTCACCTTTCAGTACCAGTAATGTTTAGTTATATCCCCTGAACGATTTTTTGTTTTTTTTTTAAAGGGGGGCCCGGGGGGGGGGGGTAAATTAATACAACAGATTTCATGACAAATTCGATTAAAAATGTTTTTTTACTCTGTTAGATGTTGAGACGGCCCTGGGAGAAGAATGAGGACGGTGATAATTGTGGTAGTAGTAGTGGTGATAAATACTAGCGGTTTCTAAACATCTGAGGAAACAAGAGAAGTAGATAACCAAGGGATCTTGTGAAGACATGTATGCACTTGTCCAAAATTATGAAAAGAAAAAGAAAAGGCAAATGATAGTCTCGAGTACCAGATGAAAGTAAAAACGACAAAGACATGAGAAGGATCGAAAAACACACAAGAAGAACAGGATGAAAAGTATGACAGAAATAATAAAGAGGCGAAGAATGAACAAAGAACGCAAAAGACGACAGAAAGTGAGTTACTTGGCTCCCGGGGGGGGGGGGGTAGCCGGGGGAGGAATTGGAGAGGAATTTCAGTCAGAGGAGAATCTTCGAACTGGAAAGGAATCTGCCCTGTATACTGTAATAATAATTATATCAAATGAAATACCCATATATTCACCAATATAAGGGTGATTATGCAGTACTGGTTCACACATACATAAAGAAAAAAAAAACTGCTTGCGACTGTACCCCATTTGGGACTATTCAATGTGGTTTGAAATGTGTGATCATTTTGATGATAATAATGACGATTCACAAGGGGGGACCAGATGGGGCAACCTGAGATCACAATGGAAGGAACGTGGTTTGACACTCTGAGAACCGCGGCATTAAATAAAGAACCAAAAGAAAGAAAAGGAAACAGAAAAATGGGAACAGGAATATTTACCCAAAAGAGGTTAGAGTGACAATAACACTATATTGTCACAATTACCTCTTTGGATATGCCTCAGTGCCCAATACCAAGGGCATATAGGGTAGGGAAGGTTGCCCCATACAAACATAAAATCGACATACACATACAACAAATGACTTTCCGTAGCCCAGGCAAAAATATACCAAAATAAAGGTTAGTTATTCAATGTAATCCAAATATATATCAGTAAATTGTAATTTTGAGTCTGTGTGATCAGATCCATCTTGAAACGATATATGGGTGTTACTCAGCTCCCGCAGATTAGCGATTTTGGCCGTTAAAATGTCCGACAGTGACTACTTTGGGCTCATAATATTAAAGTTATAACAGTAATTTCATGGAATTGAAAAATAACATTTGAAAGAGGTGTTATTTTCAATGGTATTTTTGGTGTGTGGCATTTTAAGTTATTTTACTTTGGTGCTGAGCTACAGAGGAATAAGAACGGATCGCGGCAGTGCCGATAACCATCGTGATTTTTGCAAAAGGGAACAATGCAATAATCTGGCATTTTGGAGAGAAAACTACAGTTTATTATGCGCAGCCGTCACTTCATGGAGCATCAGTATAGGGAAAATCAAGCGGTCACTTCCGGGATCGGCTGCTATTTGTTTACCTCCAGTTATTGCGCGCCCCCTATCGGATTAAGGGGAAATAATTTCAGCAAAATGAGCCATTACAGTGCGTGCACTGCGCCTTGAGGATGCCTTTGGTATTCTATTTATAGATGTTTTGCCACAAAAGACTGACCTGCAATCACTGCCATCGCACTCTCGGGTCAAACATTGGTAGAATAAGCCACGAGAGAAGCTGTCAGTCAAAGTGAAAGTGAATATTCTAGCTGCTAAGACCGTCTGTAAAGACGCTAAAGGCCATATATAGATGTTTTGCCACACCCCGTAATATCCTTGCTATAGTTCATCAACAGTCACCAGCGATCAACACATACAGTGGCTGCTGGAGACGTCCCGGTCAGGTCCGTCATGCGTATCCCAAACCAACTCAAGTAGAAAGCGGAATGATTCAGCAACATCTCTCGCCTTGCTGAATGCTATAATCACTGATCTTGGCTGCAGCATTCGTGTCACCAGGATGGATTAGAAGCAGAAAGAAAGAAAGGAAAGCAAAAAAGGGAAAAGGTCCTCATATCTGTTGATATGGATCATTATGTTTTGGCACTGAAGGCAATAAAGCACAGGAAGCAATGCAGCCTACCGAAACTTCCGTGTTGACATCACAGACATGTGAACGTGCAAGAATAGTTGTTTTTGTTTTTTTCAAAGTAGATTTTATAATGATGTTTTCTTCAGTTTGCCAGAATTCCAATAAGATTGCTCATTTCTGAAATGATCGTGGAGTTATAATATGTGCAGCTGTTGTTATTCTTTAATTGCCACTATTTTTGTGAACTAGACACTTAATTTATTACCAAAAATAGGACTGCCATGTCTTCTTCTATAAGCTTGATTCTTACATTTCGACATTACAAATGACACCTGATCATGATTTTATGAATGTCCACACTTTGATTTAAAAGCATAAATGTTCTGAATGACTGTTTTAATTTCGTGACTCAAACAATTGTTAAGGGGAACTGTAATGGAAATGCAACAGTCCTGAGTCATTTCGCGCTCATCCGTTTTGTATGACTTGAGAATGACTAGATTTTTGGTAGTTGGTCTCTCATTGAGAGGACATTGTAATTAAATATCATGTCATAAAAGCCATCTTTTAAAGATCAAAATAATTTACGAAGTGTCCACCATGTAATGTCAGGACTCACCCGACATCCACCCAAAGACTCACGTGTAGAATTGGCTACTTTTAGGGTTACGTGATGTAAGAAAAAATGTTATAGTTACATTTAGTGTTAGATTTAGCGTTAGGTTTCAATCGGAGATTTCTATTCCAGGGATAATAAACATAGTTGACTTTATGTTTATTATTGAGCGGGCCCAAATGTGGCCTCGGTCGACTATTTATTATGAATCTGTTGGTGAAGTACATAATCTGTTTAATTATTATATTTGTATTTTTTAAATCCAGAATGATTACAGAAGAGGGAGACGTGATATAAGCTGAAGGAAGACCTAAATAATGATGTGTACGGCCTGTATGTTTCTGAAAACAGGAATAAATAGAAAATAAAATAAATGGATAAAATTCATAAGAGCAGAGAACAAAAGTGAGAGAATATTAATACATCACGTTTATTTCCCCTTTGCTGTGATATTTTGATAAACTGCTAAGGATGACGTTTTGTTCGCTGATCGGTGTACCAGAAATATGGCCGCCGGGTAAAAAAAAAAAATTACGCCTATCGCGCTCAACCTGTAAGTTCGACTTAAACTGTGGGACACACGTCAAGGAAATAGCTACAGGCGGCACTTAGGACAAAGCAGACACCCACTTGAACAATCCCGCGACATTTCCGTGACTCATAAGTGTATTGACGTGTTGGTTATGTCTAATTGGTTCGCTTCACTGGACCATCTTACATTTCTTTATTCTTTATCATTTCTTTACAACTACACACACTGTGTGATAACTACAAAAGAACTACTGTAACAAGGTTGCGGGGTTATTACAAATAATAAATGTCTATCGACGCTATGTATTAGATATTTCTATGGTGACCATACTCAATAATATTACATTAAAGTATTCCACTGAAAAAGTTGACACAATAAACTGACCGACATATATAGGTCGCAAATCTCCGATTTTCTACTTAACCTATACTCAAAACTGCAGTGAAACATTGCTTGGTAGCCTACAGCTCATGTTTGGTGAAGTAGACTACGTGTAAATGAAACAAACCTTGTAACAGCCTCTGAGATTCGACAATGAGGAAGAAGAAGAAAGATTTTGAAAGCCCAAACACGATTTCAAATAGTTTTCTCACACAGGAAAACAAAGCAAAACAGGAAAAGCGGCGAGAGTTAGAAAAATGAAACAACAGGAACAAGAACCCCAAAGAACCTGCACCCCGCCGAGTGCTCTACCCACTGGGGTAGGGAACAGCCGGCAGAACGTATCATTGAATTCCAATAAACTCAGAATCCACAAACTATTCTACCCAAAATATATAACTTTGTGATCTAAACAAGTCCGTAGGCATCTGTTTTTCAGTGGAATGAGTGGGCCATGGGGGGTCCATTTTGGTCAATTGCTGCTCTTCTCTTACCGTTTTCACTTCCTTCATATTTACTGATTTGGCAAAGAACAAAAATAATGTATCTTACGGTGTACTACTTATGCATAAAAATGAAATAATTCTCCCCCACCCCCGGCCTCATTCCCGCGTGACCCGCTCATATTTATCCAGAAAGAAATGTTCAGCGGTCTGTTGAGAACTTCACCATAGGCCCTGTGTGCCATTCGTCCATTTCAAGAAAACTGATTCCAATATTATTATTACTTCACTTCATCAGATGTCTTACTTTATATCTATTTGAGTTTTATTCTTCTAACACGACTTGAAGGAATACTGTGATCTACCATGCAATTAAAACAACAATATAAAAAAACCTGTAACCTAACTAACTGGAAATATCCATTGTTAACAATGGGCGTTCTACGAGCCAGGAGGCAGGGGGCATCCTCTCCATCCAAGGTACCCTCCCAATCCTCACCACCCAATAGTCGTGGTAAACACTAGGGACTTTTCGGGGCAAAGCAAGAAGAAAAAAAATCAGACAGAAAAAACTGTAGATGTTGGCCTTCAGTGTACTGTATCTAACACATACAATATTCTGCACAATGCATAATAAATCTGGCAGTCAGTCGCCAACACAACAGTACACATGTATAGTATACTGAAGTGAAAAGTAATTCTAAAAAAAAAAAAAAGCAACAACGCGACCTGACAGTCGCTATCCGAAAAGGTGACAGTGCATAACGAACCTTCTGCCGCTCCTTATTGAAGAAAAACAATTACACATCAACAGTGGGCGTTACCCATACAAACCTGAATCAATGACAATTATTCTGTGTGTGTTGTACGACTGTATGTTTGTACATCTGGCAGATGTTTTAACCGTAGGTTACTAATTTGTAGTTTTTAGTCATCGTTTCCTCTCCGTCAATATTTGTTGATTTGGCATGAGAGAACAATATAATGAATTATCCTACAATATGAAATTCAGGCAGAATTAATGTGGACAGCCACTTTAGACCACCCCTCTCCCTTTTTTTCCATTATTTTTACTTCCCCCAACATACACACATAGACAAACACATGCTCTCTCTCTCTCTCTCTCTCTCTCTCTCTCTCTCTCTCTCTCTCTCTCTCTCTCTCTCTCTCTCTCTCTCTCTCTCTCTCTCTCTCTCTTCTCTCTGCGGTCTTCCTGCTTCCTTGCCTACTTTTCCTATTTTCTTTCTCTCTTCTCTTTCTTTCTTTTTGTCTCTTTCTTTCTTTTTCTCTTCATCTTTTTTCTCTTTCCGCTTTTTTTTTCATCTTCCTCTCCTCTGTACGCCCGTAATTTTCTGTCATTTCCTTGTCTTTCTTTTCTATGCACGTTAAATTCAAAAAGCAAAATTATTGGTGCTGTCTGAACAAGCAGCAACTTGAACTTATGCAAAATCTCTCCCAATGTTTTCATATCGACATATTCTTTGGCTTGGAAACAAATACTTTTGTAACTATTCATTCTTAGATTACAAGCTATACAATAGTAGTCTATTTATAATAATACATAGCGTTAATATAGCGCTTCTTCCCGTTCTCTAAGCGCTTACAACATTTATATCATATAAATCACACACAATGCGCAGGCATACTCAGAAAAAAAAAATTACATTATTATTATCCAATTCAGAACCAAAATATGCACACATCTAATAGCTCCTCAGTAACAAATTGTAACCTAATATTATTTTTGAAAAAATAACAGTAGGCCTACGGAATGAATTTGGGCATGCTTCAAACAGGAAAATAGATAAAAAACGAATGCAATAAAGTTATTTCAAAACATCAACCACTCTGATTTATCCATCACGGGCTTGAACGGATGCAAAAAAAAAAAAACAAACAAAGAAAAACTTCATTCCTGAAACCAATATAAACAACTTAAGAACTGGTATCAAAACAGTGATTTGAGGGGGAAAAAATAAAAAAATGAAGAAGTGTATAATAATATTATTGTGTGTATGTTTCTTAAGCGTTCCGTGTAAATTAGGGGGAGGGAACGGAGCATCTCCAGTTGTGACAATACCCTCGTATTTAGCGATACATATTACTTGTACAGCTCCCCGTGAATATATTCTTTTTTAATCTGAAGATAACATGTTTTGATATGGGACAATATAATATGCATTATAATGTTGTGGTTTGGACATTGTGAAATCTAGAAGCTCTGAATACAAAACAAGAATTGAGTACCCAAACAGACCGTGAAATTGGCAAACCCAAACTCAAACTCAGACGCATATTTGTTTTGTTTTCATGCAGTTTCTCAAAAGTGTTGGTGGCGAGGCCATCGTCAGTGTATGGTACGCTTTCATTTTTTTTTGTCCCTTGATTCTGACATTGTGTTTCTTTTTATTTCTTGGTGTTTTAAAATGTTCATTTATGGTCCTAAATTTGTTGAACATATTATAATGATATTAACTAATTATTGGTCATAATTACTTACCCGTGAAAGTATTATTTTCTGACGTGGACCCGCAGAGAATCGTTTCTGATGGCGACGAAATCCACAGGTTGATTTAACAGATTTTTATGATTTATTATTGACAAAATTCATGTTACAGATCCGTAGACATAGGCCTGATTTACAGTACGAGTCTTTCCAGCTACATTTTAAATTTCACTTTTGTTTGATGTTATTCATGAAAACCCAAAGCTGAAAACTAACCCAAAGTGAGATCATGAAAAAGACCCAAAAAAAACAACAACGTGAAAAGCGTAAAGTGCCCGTTACCGTGCTGATACGCTGTTAACCCAAACTCAAACTTAAAACTCGTGGCAGCAAAGTAGTGTTAAAATTTTTTGCTTACTGGGCAGGTCGCAGCTGATATAATTATGCCAAAGCTGAAAATTGGGTCGAGAAAGAAAGAAAAAAAAAGTTTGAGATACACGGCCTTTGTGAATGGCGCAGACCTGTGAAAATAGATAGCTCGACACTTGCCCTGTCCCCATTTCCCGGATAATATCTTGTTTACCAGTGCAAGACGGAGCACGACGTCAGAGGGGTCGTGTGGAAACGTATAGAAGAGGGGGGATGTAGGGCCTAGTGACAGGCTCATTGTGTTGTAGGAGTGTGTGGTCGCAAGCGCGGTGCGTACAACTACTGACAACAAGGCAGTAAGACTACTAAGAGCCAGCCCAGTTCAAGTTGAGGAGTGCTGTGAACAACGACGTATTGGCCGTTACTTAGTAGTCCCGGATTTTATTCGTTGTTAGGAGATGACCCAAACTTCGTGGTAAGTTTT
>OZ007571.1:27536993-27579620 GCA_963931925.1 Onchidella celtica | reverse complement strand
AAAGCGGCTTCAGTTTTTTTACATCCATTCAAAACATGGGATACTGTCTCAGCATAGAAATTACAAAGTTTACATGTTTTTACATACATACATACATACATACGTACCAAATTTGTTTATTTCCATTAAATACATGTCAAATGTACCCGTACAATATCTTAATGGAGAAACAATAGGCCTACTTCACATTGTACATCGGTGGAAATACTTGCTATGGTCCCTTTCATTCTTGCCCTCCAAATGTGCTTCTCTGGTGAATATTAGAGTTAACACAATATTGTTTCACTTTATGCTAAACTACCTCTGTCATACGTTCTTGCTCTCAGCTTTCACACATACATACATACATATAATATACATACATATGTAGACGGATGAATGGACAGACAGATAGATAGAGAGATCGACAGGTAGATAGATAGAAAAGACAGACAGACAGACAGACAGACAGATAGATAGATAGATAGATAGATAGATAGATAGATAGATAGATAGATAGATAGATAGATAGATAGATAGATAGATAGACAGACAAACAGCTAGTCAGACAGACAGTCAGACAGATAGATAGATAGACAGACAGACAGACAGACAGACAGACAGACAGATAGATAGATAGATTGTATTACTTAAGGGCCTTAAAGGCTGTTACCATACAAATGGCATGGTCAGTTGTTCTAATTAGAGAGTTAGGTACCAGTACTGTGTAACCACTTCATTGTGTCATCTCTGCCTAAAGACTCATTCATTTACGGAACCCACAACATATAATCCATTCACTGCTAGCCTATTAATTTTTTACGTAGAGTTATACTGTTTTTAACAAATAAAGATAACGATTACGATGAAGTCGCAGGGCATCTTAATTGATGTCTTATCGATAAACATCCTTACTGAGGTATCTGTGAAACGTAAGGGGCTGGTTTTGCTGTCAGTTCAAGACAAAATGAATCTAAAAAAAGAAAACAATATTCAAACCGGAACTATCGGTAGTCCCTTTTAATGCGAATGAATAAATTTTAATGCAGTAAAGCAAAATATATTGGCAAAATGTAGAGTTTTCTTGTGTTCATCCTCACACATTAGTAAGGCCATCGTCCAAATAAAGTTTGCATTTCTCTCGTGATTACTACAAATTAATTCAATGCCGTTTTGAGAACTGGGCGCCAATATTATCTTTTTATTATGTTGTAAAAATTAATAATAAATTTAGAGTCTGGTCCGGGTTGCGTTTTTTTTTTTTGTTTGTCCGGGTTGTCATTCTTGTCGTGGGTGTCGGGCAAGCTTGTAAGCTCCTTGGTGTCGGGTTATCTTCTGGGTTGATTTTTTTTCTTCGGCCCCTTAGATAGCAACGTACGAATCGGGTTACAGCGATGGCAAGGTTGCCTACTTTGTCAGCCATGCGACTGACACGGAATTGTGTTTTGTTAGCTTTGAACAGCAGGCCAGAAGAAAAACAGGATACGAACAACCAAATGAACACGTGATGTGCGCCTGTAGAAGAAATGCTGGCCGCCCATTACTGCAGCCTTTGTCAAGAAAACATTGGGCGACACGACTACTTGTAATCCCAGTTTGTGAGAAATCTGAACATCACTAAACGAAGTTAATTCCAAAAGCGCAGACATATAAAACACTTACAACCCGAATAGCACGATATTGTTTGGTCAGTTTCAGGTTAGGTATGATTTCAGTGAATATTGTTACAAGTTTTTTTTGTTTTGTTTTTTGGCTCTAGGGGTACGTATTTTAAAGCCTTTTGTGACTCCAGAGCTGGAGAGCTCCTCCAGAAGTGCTCCGAACAATAGGATTAATTGATAATGATTAATTGTTCTTTTAAATTTTCTGTTTGTTTTCCTCCTGTCTTTTAGCTGAAAGAGTATGGGGCAGGGTTAAGGGATTCGATAAGATTTAGGGTTTTGGATAAGGACGGGGTTAGGGATAGGCGCCCCTAGCGCAATACGCTTGGGGGGGGGGGGGTGGGTGGCGTACGTACCTGCAACAACGGCTTGTATAATTTTTAGATTGGTTGATGTAGATATCTGTACCTGCATACATTCGTCACTTTCTTGGTGCCTCGGTAAAGTTTGCTATAATATGCATTACTGAAAAGCAAACATTGCATCAACTTTCTTTAACAAAAAATTACGCACAGTCTGTAACTAAGTGATTTTTTCATTTATCACATTGTGTTTGAGGAGCATAACAACGGATCTGGTTTTCAAGAAAATGCACCAAAATCCTGGGTTGGATCAGATCGAACGCTTGTCAAATGCACGAATATTAATATTATAAAAACCACCGAAAAACGGTGGGGTCGCAGCAGGGCTATAAGCAATGTCAAAATTGGGCAAAAAGAAAAAGTTGTATCTAGCGAAGCCTCGCGTGAGAAATAAAACCCAAACGATACAAAGCAAAATAAAGAGAAGACAGAACATACAACTTTTTCTTTTTGCCTAATTTTGACATTGTCAAAATGCAGTCTTGTTGCAGATCCACATTTGAACGTTATATTTATTAATATTTCAAGTTAAAGACAAAGCAGTTCAGTAAACTTACAACAACATTCAGCAGTTCATTTATGTATTATAATAGTATACACGTTTCACAGACACCCCGTAGATTGATGTGACTGTCTGTCCATCCTTAATGCAAGCGCAAACAGTTTTATCTGGGGCTAATATTACCAAATTTGTCAGGGCAACCTGTTGATGGATGAACAGGACCAACATAGAGCCTGCCAGCCTGACTGTATATCTGTCGTTTACACGGGCGTTGAATTGTCAACATAAATGATGACAAAGAAGGGTAGGCTATGGATAGACTGCCACGGGACATTCTCCAATATGCTATCTTATCTTTTACCACCACTTTTTTCTACTGTTCAGTTGTAAATCTCCCCTTTCGTTTTAATGCCATACTTCGTTGTCTACCTTTTGACTTCTTTGCTTGATTTTTTTTTTTTTTAGTTTATTTTTTTAGGGTTGTTGTTGTTTGTTTGTTTGCTTATGGGGAGACTTGGGCCAACAACAAGATTTAGAAACAATTCCCTAACAAAACATAATATAAATAGATTAGACAATAATTGGCAGCAACAGGAGCAGGCGGTCTTTTTAGCTGTTCATCAACTCGGTCAGACTAGACTTGTCAGGATCATGGGTAAAAGGCTAGCCGTCTAGGTAACAGGGGTTGACCCTCTCACTTCACAGAAAATAACAGTTTGTTGAACATAAGTGATTGAATCATGCGAGTTTGTTACTCAGGCGAATGATAGATCAGGCATGCAATCTTGTTTTCCTACTCAAGAGTGGTCCGTTACTTTTTTAGCTCTAGAAGCTGTCAGTTATGCTTGTGGGGTTGATCGTTCCTTTAATCCTTCCTTTTCTTTGTCTGCCCGCTGACGTTCTAACTACTGCCTTTCCCAATACCCCCCCCCCCTTTCCATACCCATTGTGCTTGGTTTGTTTGTCACTGACGCTCCGAGAATCAGGCTACAGTAAGCTGCGTCCTCAAAACCCTGAAAGGCTCAAAGCGGCCGTTATCGTGCTGACGCCCTGTTAAACCCTAACTCAAACTGAAAACGCAAAACTCAAAAGCTTTCTTCTCCTATTGTGCGTGTCTGGCTGTCCACCTTTCTTTTTCATTCTGTCACTATTCCTGTCCACTGACAAAGTATTATAATTACGGTTGAGATCATTTCATTTTCAAGGGAATTTTCTGTTTGGCCCTCCTGTCCTTAAACCAGTAAAGCACGTTGTACACCTGTTGTGCTTGCTTTTGTAATATTATAATGCATTTTGGAATACAATGTTTGCATTGCAAGATAGTTTCATTTCGGCCCCGGCAAGACAGAAATGGGTTTACACATTATGGCATTAACGGGCTATTGTTTTTAGCAGTGAAATCTTGTTAAGTCTTAAATGTAAGCTCGCCGTGTAACCGTGCCCAAGTAAAAAGTGTGGGAAGCGCAATTTCATGGGTAAAAGTGGTGCAGTCGTGAAGAAATGTAATAATGTTGTGCAATAGTGTCTTCATAGCCCTGTTATCAGATGGCCGTCTTGATAATTATTGTATGCAGTTTAAATGACACCACAGTTTTTGTACATGCATCAGAATGATAAAATAGATATTGTCAGGAACATAGTAGTCCGTGATCACGATAATACAAATGATGAAGATGGAGATGGCAACAGTAAATAATACATGTTGAAAAATTGGTGGCTTTGAGCAAGGGGAGGATGTTATACTTTCACCCCAACCTCTCCCATCATATGGCCCACTGCCCCATCACCTCCAACTTACCCACATCTCCCCCCCCCCCCCCCAAGCAACATTCAGCCCAGTCACTAAACTAAACCGAGGTTGTAAAATCTAGATCTAGTGCAATTTCACCCCTCGGCGCCCGCTCCTCCAAGCAATAAATTGCTATACAATAACTGTCAACGTGTATACTTTCATGCATTCAACACTTCTTGCACTTGACCTTGGAATGTTGTTGTGCATCTCAAATTCGGTAGCTGGCACAAGCTTTCACCCAGTAACAGGTAGGCCTATTCATGATGCCGCATATCCTTTCCGACAAAAACAACTCAAATTCTATAGGCCGGAAGACCACTTGAATCAATCAGACATATCCTGAAATTTTCGTCACTTTTTCTTTTACATCTCTTTCTAGTTCAGCACAATCAGGCTGTGCGAGGGCTGGGGGTGGGGACAGGGGTCATGTCCCCTTCAAACGACCCATACAAGGGAATAAATAGTTACAAGACTGTTTACTTCTAAGCCAAAGAATATTAATTATGTTGACGTGGAAACACGGGAAAAGATTTGGCGCAAGTTCTTATGTATCCTGAAAGCACTGATAATTTTTGTTTAAAAACACTGGCCATAAATCAATTAAGTTTGACCACTTTCCGAGCAGAAATCGAACGAATCTGAGACTCCTTGACGCCAGTCTAACGCTCTGAACACTGTCCACTGCGTCGGCATCATGGGCGACTTATAATGTATCCCAAATCCCAACAAGGGCGTTGAGAATGAAACAACTGAAACTTATGTTTATATTTTCTGTAAGTTAAAATGTTCTTTACCTGATTCGGATAATAGACCTGAGCGGCGATGGTTTTTTTCCCCTTGAATTTTGTTTTCACGAAATTGCTTGCATTTTCCAAAGACTTCTGTGCTCAGATCGTGGTATCCCCAGTAGGCTATTAGTAATATCAAACATGCTTAGAAAAACGCCTTATGGTTTAATTTCTCTTTCAAAAGTCAGTAGAAATGAAAAATCGGCAACGTAAACTTCGGTTGAAAAGCAATGATTTTCCATTACAAAAGTCGCTAGTATTGGAAAGACCGGCAACGTATACAAAATCAGGTTGACATAGATCAGGCATGCAAAAATTCTGGACACTTGAACTCTCGTGTCAGCTTTCAGAATGACTTGTGTTATTTACAGTCTCGGCCAGTGAGACAAATTACTAAATAGGACAGAGGGGACAAAGGGTTTTCTTTCCCCTCCTTTCCTCTTCAGTTATTCCTGGATCCTCCTTCATAGATAACCTTTGAATTCATAAACAAAATTTAGCAAACATGAGTCCTTTCCACATAATTATTATCACTATGATCAGTGTTTGCAAACAATGTAGTTGTGACTATTTAATTTTATCCCAGTGCTAGTGTAACTACAAAAATTTTGGTATAAAGTGCAAATGAGCGTTGAAGGTACTGTGGGAAAATGTGCACGCAGCACCAAGAGCTATGATTACAATTCCATTTGTCGGGAAGACGGGCGAATCTCGGCGGCAATCTTGGTAGCTTTTCGTGGGCGAGTCGGTTTCCTGTTAATCCACGTATCATTTTTCTCGAAAGTCCTCCCGGGCACAGCGCAGATTGTGGGCGAATAATGAGGCAAGGCCAAGTTATGCTATCTGTAAAAACAACATTTGGGCTGTTGTTCACACAATAGATAATAACCGTGAAGGTTCGCCTGTTTCCCTGGCGGTGCTTCAGCTGTCGTGACGGCGCCAGTTAGTGGCCTTGCATTACGAACCAGGTTCTTTGAGAAAACTGTAAAACTAATGATTATAGGCCCGAATGGAATTGAAAACAAGGGAAAACGAAAACTTTGGACTGAAGGCGGTTGCACTAAAAGTAGCCACAACATTAAATGTGTGTGTGTGTGTGTGCGTGTATGTGGGGGTGGGGGGGGGGGAGATCTGTCTCTGATTCACT
This sequence comes from Onchidella celtica, assembly GCA_963931925.1. Lineage (NCBI taxonomy): Eukaryota > Metazoa > Mollusca > Gastropoda > Systellommatophora > Onchidiidae > Onchidella > Onchidella celtica. Next base: position 27,573,389 of record OZ007571.1, on the reverse strand, counting down.
CACATTTACGGGATTAATTGTACACGTGCTATGTCCACTGGTCTGTTCGTCACGTTAATGTGCTCATTTGTATGGTCGTCTTTTTTTTCTCTCTCTCTCTCTCTTATTCTTCTCCTCTCTCTCTCCTCTTCCCCCTCTCTCTCCCTCTCTCGCCCTCTCTCTCTCTTATTCTTCTCCTCTCTCTCCTCTTCCCCCTCTTCCCCCTCTCTCTCCCTCTCTCTCCCCCTTCTCCTTGCTGTGTCCTCTCTCTCTCACACACACCCTCTCTCGACCTGGGGGTTCCTTTTATGAGTTATCTGTCTATCATTGACAAGCCTGTGTTTGTGTGCCTGTCTCCATTTATGTTGCGTTCTGTCTGTGTGACAGTCCTCATGAATCCTGTTAGTAAAACTAATTGATTAATTATCGCTGCGACTACTTTCCAGTTTCTAAAAAAAAATTGCCTACAACCCAAGATAAGAAACATTGTGAAAATAAATACATTTGACAAAAATATGTACGATCTATCACGTGAAAATTAAAGTTTGTTTCATACCATAGAATATTCTTTATGAATACAAGTTACAGCAGACTCTGCAGTTCACTATTTCATTCAGTTACAAATAAAAATGTTAAAGGCTTTATTTCTGTCCATATAATTATTTGCCAGCTTCAACATCATGCAGATTACATTGTTGCCTGGCGCTCAGTTATCATTTCTTCATTTGTTCCTCCATAGACAATCTCGTCTCCTGTGTAAGGCACGACCCCGTGTAATGAACCACGCAGAACGAAAACTGACCTGACCTCACAACGTAGCGGATCTGAAGGCGGATTCGGCTCAGTAAGAAGGAGAACACTGCCAAGTAAGTTTGTCATAATATATATCATACAGGTATTATTGTTGCATTGTTTGCCTGAAAGCTAGCTGTAAGGAAGTTATACTGTAATATCCTGATGTGGTATGGATCGCTGTATGTTTTATTTAATACACTCGGGTATAAAGATGTATGTAGCAACCAGGAAACGTCTCGGGCTCGAATCTTGCTGATGGGCGTATGAGGAAATGTTACGTATATTATAATATAAGGAAATATCGAGAAAGATGACAACAAAACAAATTGAAGGGTGAGGGTCTATTCTAAACAGGGTTTATTTCATATCGTGAATGTTAAACGCTAAGCCGCGCGTTAACTATAAAATCATTCATCTACAAGACTGATTGACTTGCCTGGGGGAGTCAAGGGGTCGGGGTGCTGTGCCTCTATATACCCACCCCACCCCTGTCCCCTCCTTGCGTCCTTGATTTGACATCGGCATAAGCGGATTCGATGATGGCCCCGATGCATATGAGGAAATTTTGTGGATTCAAGTCGTAGTAGTCGTACTTGACCATAACATGAGATTTTCCTATCATCAGGATGTCGAGAGCATCGCGAAGTGTTGAGTGAAATGCGTGTTAAGGTCTACCAGTTATTGTATTCGTCCGTCTTCTCCCATTTGCCTGAGTTTTAGCATGTCTTGTCTTCCTCTTCCCCCTCTCCCCTCCTCGTTCATGTTTCTATTCATCTTCCAACTTCCTGCCTGTATATTTTGTCTGTCTATCCATCTTTCCGTTCTTTTGTCTTCCTGTTACTTCAGGCACATGTTTATCTGTTCGTTCACTTATCTGTCTATGATTTTTATTTGTCTGTGTATGTGTGTTGTTGTTGTTGTTGTTGTTGTTTTGCTGCGATTGTTGTTTTTAAAGCAAGACTGTAATTATGATTTTACTAAAAAACTAAAAAATAACATTGCGACAAGAAACATGGATATAAGATATCTTAAACTGGATGTCATAGAAAAAAAAATAGACCGCCTTAAACCTGCGTTCACGAAAACATAAAACATTGGCGTGACGATGGCAATGCACTAATGTTAATTCTTTGACTTTCAGAGGGCAAAGGCAGGGTGGAGTACGTTAAAATTTTACCGCCATAAGGAACTTGGTTGGGGGGGGGGGGGGACGCGCGTCCCACATGACATTGCACTGAGGTGATCGAGATCAAAATAGTTTGACAAGGGCAAAATCATCTATACACACTGCCCATAGAACATTCGTTTCGATGTTACAAACAACCTTTTCACTGGGTGCCTCGGCAGCTGCATAAATCATTATGGTGAATGAAAACAGCTGTACAGAGTGTTAACCCATTACCCCGCCACCTTTCAAAGTACGGACTAAATACAACCTTCTGATGCATTTTTTCTATTGGCTTTACCGGGCATAGTGCAGTCACTATTATTTGTTCATTCAGGGACGTCTGGCCAAAGTTTGGATAAACAAGTTCAGATCAGTCCAGAAATATTCTGGTAACAGAAATGTAGTACACGGCCGAGCTACTGATATACCTAGTCTGGTAACAGAAATGCACTGCACGACCGAGCTACTGATATAGCTAGTCTGGTAATAGAAATGTGCTGCAGGGAAGTGCTACTGAAAAAGCTAGTCTGGTAACAGAAATGTACTGCAGGGAAGTGCTACTGAAATAGCTAGTCTGGTAACAGAAATTTACTGCACGACCATGCTACTGAAATAGCTAGTCTGGGTAACAAAAATGTAGTACACTGCCGTGCTACTGAAATAGCTAGTCTGGTAACAGAAATGTAGTACACTGCCGTGCTACTGAAATATCTAGCGGGTAACAGAAATGTACTGCACGGCTGAGCGACTGAAATAGCTAATCTGGGTAACGGAAATGTACTGCACGGCTGAGCTACTGAAATAGCTAGCCTGGGTAACAGAAATGTACTGCACGGCTGAGCTACTGAAACAGCTAGCCTGGGTAACAGAAATGTACTGCAGGGCTGAGCTACTGAAATAGCTAGCCTGGGTAACAGAAATGTACTGCAAGGCTGAGCGACTGAAACAGCTAGTCTGGGTCACAAAAATGTACTGTAGGAGAAAAGTTCTTTTCATTTCTTGGCCCTACCATCTGGAACACTCTTCCAAAGACAACCAGGGAAATTAATGACATTGGTTCTTTCAAACGCCATCTGAAGACCCATTTCTTTCAGACAAACTAGGCTAGGTGTTTTTCGGCAGCAACAATAGTAAATATTTTTGAATTTCTTTTGTGTATGCGTGTGTGTGTGTGTGTGTAAGAGTTTGTTAAAGCGCCCAGAGCTTGTCATCGACGGGGTTGGGCGCTATATAAATGCAATATATTATTATTATTATTATTATTAATGCACGGCTGAGCTACTGAAACAGCTAGTCTGGTAACAGAAATGTACTGCACGGCTGAGCTACTGAAATAGCTAGTCTGGGTAACGGAAATGTACTACACTGCCGTGCTACTGAAAAAAAAATCATCAACGCCAGTTTACGTTAATAACTTATTTACCTTAATTTCACTGTTTAATAAAAAAAAATTATCATTTTATAGACTGTGTGATGTTTCCACTTTCTCTCACTAACTTTCTTCTGACACCAGCCGTCATGGGCACGGCACAAACACACTAAATAATCGACTATCTCTCTTCTATAAGTTATAACGAACGATATCTGTATTGCTTATATATATACAATAATTATTAATTCATTCAATAATAATAGGAACATAGGTCATACAATTTCATGTGAATTTCGATGGAATGAAATTGATGCAAATCAGTACATGATAATTAAAAGTCTTCGTAATATTCAATTTCTAGCACATTTTATAAAACACACGGGTACATTCAGCATAAGGAAACCTCTCCTTTAGGGGTGTATGGCGCTATCTGGGCACTGGTTCTTCCTCTCTACTCTGGCTTGACTGCGCCGTTAGATCAACAGGTATCGGCAGGTACCAATAGGTCGGGAAGCCAAGACGCCACGATGTCGTAAATCAAAGGACAAGACGCTGAGAAGCCAAGAAGATGTTGTTCTTCCTCCTCTGTAGAAAAACAATCGCAACTTCCTAATCTACTGCTGGAAGGCATGACTCCCATACTTACTCCATGACGGATATTCATCATTAATACTTTTAACCCCTGACACTGTTATAAGTCAGGCTGCAGCTCCCATACTCCATAGACTCCCATATAGGCAATAGAATAAACGATCAATACAGTTTTAATGATATTTACACGTTCCCCACGAAGAATAACGCTCTCTCTAACAGACCCCATCCTATAAGGTTTCGCAACATATATATATATAACGGCGTTTCCGTGACTCTCTCAGAGGCAGTAGTTATACCAAAGTAAACCCACTAGATTTAGGTTCTACAATCATGAACATTAAGTAAAATACACATACATCGTACAAATCACTCACCACTCAGCAACAGCTCAAATGCCGACAAGATACCAACGATACCACGCTCTGACAAAGGATGTTGGCGGGTTCCCTGACCTTCCCCACTCACAAGACTAGTACAAAGTTACAGTTGCAGTTGTGGTCTCCTCTTCGGCACGAAGCTGGTGAGTGCTCTCAGCGGTCTGAAGTTGGAAGGAGCGTTCGGGGATTTATACCCAGTCGGGTGGCGTCTCAAGACGCTCACCGAGTGTACATTAGGTATCCTAATAGCCACCCCCGTCGACTCCACGTCAAATACTATTGAAGCATCTCTACCCCCCAAGCAATTCCCAGGTGATCTGATCGTCAAGTACGGCGGTCAAGTAAACACTACCCTTTTCGGGTGTCAACGCTTTCCGTTGCATCCCGTACTTTCCCCCTCTGGCCTACAATAACTCTGTCTCCCCGCCGTCAACTATCTTCCCACGCTATTTATACCTTGCCAATCTGTGACCCTGTTACAATCGCCCCCACTTAAGTCGATTTTCCCTGGCAAAATCGGCTAATAAAATTATTAATCTACCGGTAATCTAGATAAAGTGTCGGCCCATAGAGCGTCTCGCCCCCTGATGTTGCTGACTCGAAAGTTATATGGTTGCAGCGCCAGGTTCCATCTAGTTACCCTCGCGTTCTTCTGGTCTTTAGTTCGCATCCAAGTTAGAGGTCGGTGGTCCGTCTCTAACACGAAGTTTCTCCCATACAGATATGCCTGCAACTTACTAACGGCGAAGACTATGGCCAGGCATTCCTTTTCAATTGTTGAGTAGTTCTTCTCCGCAGGTTTCAATTTCCTGCTCACGTATACGACTGGATACTTCGTACCCTCGTCTTCTTGAAATAGGCAGCCACTCACTCCAAGGTTAGATGCGTCTGTCTGGAGAATCAGTTCCTTGTTAACATGTTCCAGTCTGGCATCCGTAGTATCGGCTCGGAACTCAAACAAATTTTTAGGGCATTGAACGCGTTCTCCTGCGCGTGTCCCCACGCGAACTTTGTGCCCTGGGACTTCTTTGTGAGGTCTGACAACGGCGCCGAGATTGCACTGTAATTTGGTACAAACTTCCGATAGTACCCCGTTAGCCCCAGGAAACTCCTCACTTGTGTCTTGGTCGTCGGTCGGTCACAGTCGACAGTGGCTCGCACCTTACTCTCCTGCGGTCTTACAGTCCCCTGTCCCAGCTTATGGCCTAAGTACTCGACTTCTGTCATCCCTATTAGCGTCTTGGTAGGCCTAGCTTTTAAATTTGCCCGTCTCAGTCGCTCGAAAACATTCCGACAACGTTCCAAGTGATCAGGCCAATTTGCACTGTGTATAAGACAGTCGTCTACAAATGCATCTACCCCTTCGCCAGCGTCTTTTGATACTTTCCTCATGAGCCTGTTAAATGTGGCGGGGGATCCCTTCAACCCGAACGGCATGACCTTGTACTGGTATAGCCCAAACGGTGTGGCGAACGCCGTCAGGTGTTTATCTTCCTCGGCCATCGGAACTTGATAAAAGCCCTTTGTCAAGTCCAGCTTGGTGAAATATTTTGCCTCCGCTAGATTGGAGATAATGGCTTCTACCTCAGGCATCGGTTCGGCGTCATCGGCAGTCACAACATTTAGCCGCCTGTAGTCGTTGCAGAAACGATGTTGACCATCGGGCTTCTTAACTAGTACAATTGAACTACTGTACGGGGTCTCGGACGGTTCAATGATTCTGGCCGCAAGCATCTTGCCTACCTCAGCATTGACAGCTTCTCTAGTTGAGTACGGTAGTTGGTAGGGTCTTACCTTCACAGGTTTTTGATCTAGCAATGGGATTTTGTGCTTGATAAGGTCAGTGAGCCCCGGTACATCTGTAAATATATCTTTGTATTCTTCCATGAGCTCTTGCATCTGTTCTCTCTGATCCTGATCTAGCGTGTCCCCTAACTGTACATCCCTGTAGGTTTCGGTCTGTTCTAGCCTAGGCATGACTGTCTCCAGAGGCATCGAAGTCGCTTCCTCTCCTTCATCGGTCTCGTCAATTATAGCTGCAGCTATTGTCTCTGTGTTTTCCTGTTCGTCTTCCCTCTCAATATACTTCTTCAGCATATTCGCGTGATACAATCGTCTCTTCCCCTTGACGTTCACCATGTAGTTCACTGACCCCCTCTGCTCTTCTACTTTGTAAGGCCCTTTCCAAGTCATCTGTAGTTTCGATCCGTCACTTGGGAGAAGTATGAGGACGGAATCGCCCACTTGGAATTTCCTCTGTTTGGCCCCCCTATCGTAGTATTTCTTCTGCCTGTGCTTTTCGACGCTGCTGTTCTCGGCTACGACTTTCATGGCATCCTCCAATCGTTCCCTCATATCTACCACGTATTCGAACGATGACCTCGTTTCTGACTCCGCTTCCCCAGTCCACAGATTCTTCAGTATTGCAAGTGGTCCTCTCACTGGGTGACCGAACACTAGTTCAAACGGCGAAAAACCTGTACTGGCCTGTGGGGTCTCGCGATACGCGAACAGCAGTGGACACAACATTCTGTCCCAGTCCTTGGGTCTGTCATGAGCTACTCGGCGAAGCATATTCTTCAGCACTCCGTTAAATCTTTCACACAGACCATTGGCCATCGCGTGGTAGGGCGAGCAGAATATCTGTTTGGTCTTGAGAAGTGCACTGACCTCTCTCATCAGCTCCCCGGTAAACTGTGATCCCCTATCTGAAACTATTTCCTTTGGTATGCCTAACCGAGAAAATATTTCCATTAACGCTTCACTGACCTGCTCAGCTGATATCCCCCTTAAGGCTACGGCATCCGGGAAACGCGTGGCATAATCTACTAGCGTCAAAATATAATGCGATCTCCCATGTTCCGTACGCGGAAGTGGACCAACCAAATCTATGGCGACGCGCGAAAAGGGCGTGTCGATCAGGGGTGTCGGCACAAGGGGTACCTTTGTACCTTTGTCACCCTACCTTTATTGGATGTCCTTTGACACGCGTCACACGATCGACAGAAACCACCTACGTCCGCACCTATCCCTGGCCAAAAGAACGACTGCATTATTCTGTCCTGTGTGCGCGAAATTCCTAAGTGTCCCCCGAACACTCCTTCGTGAGCTATCTTCATCAGCTCACTTCGGTATTGCTTAGGTACCAACAACTGCTCCACATCAGCACGTCCAGCCCCGGCCTTCTTTACCCGATAGTAAATTCCCTTACTCTCTTTTATGTGAGTACCTACCTCAGCCGATTGCTCCAACGTGACTCTCTCCCTTAAAACTCTCAAAGTTTCGTCCTCTCTCTGGGCCTGGGCTATCTCACCTGGTATGAGTTCCCCTATCTTGGCCCCTACCCTTACCTTCTCCGTTGAGTTGCCCTTGGCCTCCTCATTATCTGTGGTCTGACTCACTTTCGCACTCGCATTCTCACACTCATGCTCTTCCTTGTCAATCTCCACCTTGCGAGATCGCGTGAGTACCACACTTATCTTCTCAAGAGACGCCCCCTTTATGTTTCCTATAATCAAATCGGCCACTGGGTCTTCCACTACTAGCGCTTCGAGAAGCCCAGTATAAAATGGGGTTTCTACCCACATTTCCGCGACAGGAGCAGACCTTCTCGTCCCGTCCATCAGGACATAACTCCTGTTCTTCCCAGTTAAGCTGTTAGGAGGCAGTTTGTCCCTTTTTATAATCGCACACGTGCATCCCGTGTCACGAAGGATAGTAATCTCTTTATCCCCTATCCTCCCCTTCTCCAAAAATGGAGCGGATAAATCATTCTCCGGGCTCATGTTCTGTCGAACCTTCTAACTCAATACTCTTACCTTCCGTCTCCCAAGAAATGAAGGTCTGTGGCCCAACACTGCTCGGCCCCTGGTTGAGTATTTGCCCTGCCCGATGACTCACACTGACTGTCATCGGCTTCCTCATCGCTGGTTAGTACGACTGCGGTCGTCTCTTTCTGTCTCTTCCTACAGAATCTCGCAATATGGAGAGGTGACCCACACACAAAACAACCACGCCCACTCTCACGCTGGGACTTACCTCGGTTGTCCTCGACAGTGGCAGCAGCACCCTTCTTCGTCCTGCCCTTGTCACACTGTCTACTCAGGTGATTGGGAGAGCCACAGTTGAAGCATACCGGTTTACTCACTCCTAACCCCTTACTTCTGCTCTCCTCAACCCTCTTACCTGACTTCTGCGGTTGCTCCAGCCCTCGCTTCGACTGATGAGCCTCACTATACAAGTCCGCCATCTCAACTAACTCATGCACGGACTTAGGGTCTCTCTCTTTCAAATATATGGAAAGATTACAGTCGACAATCTTCAACATCTGCTCCCTGACTAACAGATCCGTAATCCCTTCCATAGTTCTCTCTGCCTCTGAGAGGTCTACCCACCTCTCAAAATATCTCTGCAATCTCACGGACAGCTGCGTATAAGTTTCGTCCTTATCTAGACGACTTTCCCTAAACTTACGCCTATAACCCTCTGCCGTGAGATGATACTTCTTGAACAACACCTTCTTTACCTTCTCGTAATCCCTACTGTCTTCATCGCTGAGACCGGAATAAACATCTAACGCCCTGCCAGTTAACAATGCCCCTAACATGTCTGCCCAGGTGTCTTCTTCCCAATCATTTGCCTGCGCGAGTCTTTCAAATCTTTTCAAATACGAGTCGAGATCCTCGCGCGAGTCATCAAAAATGGCAATTTTGGGTACCTTCGGGGCAGCAGATTTTCCATTCCCTTTACCATTGTGACACCCGTTTTTGGTAGGTTCCCTTTCGTATTCCATTCTCTCCCTTTCAAATTGTCTTTCCTTCTCCTTTTCTTCTCGTTCGCGCTCCTTTTCTTCTCGTTCGCGCTCCCTTTCTTCTCGTTCGATAGCCCTTTGTTCTCGGTCGCGCTCCCTTTGGGTTTTCTCTTCGTCCCACCTAATTTTGAATTCCTCATCACTAATGCCTTCTTGTCTGGCAAGCTTCAGTGCGCCCAGATAGTCCATCAGCAATTGACCTGTAAACAAAGCTAACAATAAAGCGTGGATCGTAACTGTGAAGTTAACAACAATATTCCTGCAATAGCAAACAACAATTTTCTCTGTGACAAAAGATAAAATTGAACAGTTAATGCACAGGTAAAATCAGAGCATGTCGCAGGTAGTAAATGTCAATCTCTCTCATTCGCCTCAGGGCAGATTGCCTGTCCGCACAATCACACAATAGCCTCTTGACACAACCAAGATCAAAATTAAATGTTATTTACTAGCAGGATCCCACTTCTGACACCATTGTGATGTTTCCACTTTCTCTCACTAACTTTCTTCAACACCAGCCGTGATGGGCACGGCACAAACACACTAAATAATCGACTATCTCTCTTCTATAAGTTATAACGAACGATATCTGTATTGCTTATATATATACAATAATTATTAATTCATTCAATAATAATAGGAACATAGGTCATACAATTTCATGTGAATTTCGATGGAATGAAATTGATGCAAATCAGTACATGATAATTAAAAGTCTTCGTAATATTCAATTTCTAGCACATTTTATAAAACACACGGGTACATTCAGCATAAGGAAACCTCTCCTTTAGGGGTGTATGGCGCTATCTGGGCACTGGTTCTTCCTCTCTACTCTGGCTTGACTGCGCAGTTAGATCAACAGGTATCGGCAGGTACCAATAGGTCGGGAAGCCAAGACGCCACGATGTCGTAAATTAAAGGACAAGAAGTTGAGAAGCCAAGAAGATGTTGTTCTTCCTCCTCTGTAGAAAAACAATCGCAACTTCCTAATCTACTGCTGGAAGGCATGACTCCCATACTTACTCCATGACGGATATTCATCATTAATACTTTTAACCCCTGACACTGTTATAAGTCAGGCTGCAGCTCCCATACTCCATAGACTCCCATATAGGCAATAGAATAAACGATCAATACAGTTTTAATGATATTTACACGTTCCCCACGAAGAATAACGCTCTCTCTAACAGACCCCATCCTATAAGGTTTCGTAACATATATATATAACGGCGTTTCCGTGACTCTCTCAGAGGCAGTAGTTATACCAAAGTAAACCCACTAGATTTAGGTTCTACAATCATGAACATTAAGTAAAATACACATACATCGTACAAATCACTCACCACTCAGCAACAGCTCAAATGCCGACAAGATACCAACGATACCACGCTCTGACAAAGGATGTTTGCGGGTTCCCTGACCTTCCCCACTCACAAGACTAGTACAAAGTTACAGTTGCAGTTGTGGTCTCCTCTTCCGGCACGAAGCTGATGAGTGCTCTCAGCGGTCTGAAGTTGGAAGGAGCGTTCGGGGATTTATACCCAGTCGGGTAGCGTCCCAAGACGCTCACCGAGTGTACATTAGTTATCCTAATAGCCACCCCCGTCGACTCCACGTCAAATACTATTGAAGCATCTCTACCCCCCAAGCAATTCCCAGGTGATCTGATCGTCAAGTACGGCGGTCAAGTAAACACTACCCTTTTCGGGTGTCAACGCTTTCCGTTGCATCCCGTACTTTCCCCCTCTGGCCTACAATAACTCTGTCTCCCCGCCGTCAACTATCTTCCCACGCTATTTATACCTTGCCAATCTGTGACCCTGTTACAGACTGAAATGCTCTTTCTTTTTGAGTTATATTTTTTTTTACGAATAATGGTTTCTTTTGGTCGTCACAAACTGGAAATTGAACATTAAAGCGAGGAGCAAAGCCAAAAGTTGTTTGAACGTACAGTAGCATTTTTGTTTTGGCGTAAATGGTTTTCCTCCCTAATTAAAGAGCCTGGTGTACAATCCAGTTCTAGAAACTTCAGGATCAGGACCTTCATTTAGTGTCTTCAGCACCAGGAATACTCTTTTTGGCATTCACCCAAAAAACTGGTTTGATGATCTTTTCAACCACTAGTAATTCAAACTGTACTGTTCGACCAAGACAGGAAAAAAAACAACAGTTATCCTGTGGAGAGGTCAAGCAGTGCGGAGGCACCAAAGGCCATGAAAAGGGTGAAGGGCACATACAAATTATTTGCAGGGGGGTTCACGAAGCAGGCGAAAGTTATTAGCCACAGTCTATCCAAAACAGCTTTTGTTTCCGCCCAAATCTAGGGTAGTGCCAGCGCACTCGGCCTTTTCCGCCGTTTTTTTTTTTTTAATTTGCTCTTTCCCTAACTGTTCAACAGAACAAGCCCCGCCCGTTCAACCCCTCGAGACAATGGGTTCTTGTAGGTATCATTTGTACAATGAATTTAAAAAGACGCACGTACAGAATTTAACAGGCGGGTTCTTGCCGTGTACGAATCCATCTTTTGTATTTGTTTTCAAACCATGTGGTATGGATCGCTGTATGTTTTATTTAATACACTCGGGTATAAAGATGTAGCCTATGTAGCAACCAGGATACGTCTTGGGCTTGAATCTTGCTGATGGGCGTATGAGGAAATGTTACGTATATTATAATATAAGGAAATATCGAGAAAGATGACAACAAAACAAATTTTGCACTTTGCACTCACAGAGCGCTGTGGTACACCGGTCGTACAAATGCACAAGCTCATGTCGTGCAAATGAATCGACCGCTGGAACCTGTGAAAACCTAGGACTTGTCCACACCGGCATGCACGCACTTGCTTCAGTTTGGGCTCAGTCACAGGGATCGAGTTCATTTGCGCGTCATCAGCTAACACATTCCACAACCTTTGCAGTTACATTTTTCCTTCGGAAAACTGCGAAGTTCACCCAAAGCGGTTTGTTTTTATGGAGGAAGTATTGTGTCAACATGTGACGTTGTTACAGTTTGGTGAACGTACACACGTTCTACCCAACCGTCCCCCTTACAAACATACCATCAACCGTAGCGCTCTCAGTGGACCGAGTTCAGCACTACAAACATTGGGATGTTACCTGCAAACTAATGAGATTCGAGACAAGAGTGCCGAGCAACAATGCCCAGTTTAATTTCACTGCATATATCCCAAACTTCATCATGCGTGAGACAGTTTGTATGTGTTTGTGTGTATGTGTGTGTGTGCTGTGTATGCATTTATTCTTAGCCACAAAGACTATAGATCCCCCCACCCCTTGTTGTCGCTATGACGTCATAAGCTCTGTTGTCTATATAATTTGCGCCTTTTGTCGCTTTCCCACTTCCTCACCCATCCCCACTGCTTTAGTCAATGGTACAGATTATCTTTGTCATACGCAGTACCTTGCTTTCAAAATAGCTCTCATGTAATATGGAATTGATTTTCAATTATCTACAATATATAATAGAATCCATTGAATTATGATAAAGAAAAAGAAGAAGGAAAAAAGTGGCTGTTATCACACAAAAAATTTCGGTAATTAAAATGGCCAGATCACTTTGAAATTTGACTATTATTTTTACCAAATCACCAAGGGCTGATCAATTTTTTTTTTTGTTGAAATTACAGCTTACCTGGCAAAAAGTGCCAATTATTTTTTTAGGTGCTGGTACACGTCGTTATATACCCCCTCCCCCCTTAAAAAAAATACATAATAATATTATGTATGGAAAAACAAATATCACTGCTATTGTGTTACTTCATTACAATTAGTACCAGTGATCACTTTCATCTATATGCTCATATAAACTATTGTATTCTGTGTTTTCATTTATGCAACTTGCCAAGTATGAAACACATTTAATTTAGAATATTACGCAATGAAGAGCAAAGAGTGATTACAATTGTAGAGAAGAATGCCAGCGGTATACATGTAGTTCTTTCTTGCAGACATCGTTTCATTGACCAGAGAATTCATCGGTTCCCATGCTCCTAGGCCTTTGAATGAAGGCCTTAGGGCGTTAATGTTCCTGGTAGTAGCTTTTTCAAGATCTCAAAATATAATCTGATTAAAAATAAAATCACAATAAAAATCATATTCTTAACATTGTTGATTATTGACCAATATCAGGCCAACTGGCACTGACCGCTGGAAGTGTTGTCCCTGTTACAGGACTCCAGCCCACAATCTTTTAAGGATCAATTAATGAAGTCTTGCACTTAGAGTTTCTCTTTTCATACTAAGATACAGTTTATTTTAACATACTTGATTTCAATTAGCTGACTGCATTGTGTAATCTGCACCTTTCTGGGAATGTGGCTATTAGTTAACTGCGCCACCACAAGTGCGTTTGAATGCTGGTTTTGATATACATGTAAGGTGGTTCTAGAATGAATTTCTATCTTATGTCAACTTCTTAAACCTGTTTTTTTTTTTACCTGCCAGTAAAATTATATAATCTTTATCTCTAATAACAATGCTGTCTCAACATTTTTGTTTTTCATTTTGTAAAGGGAGAGAACATGTTATGTGTAATGTTGTTTATGTCTGACTGAGTGGTGGTTGCCTAGCGATAATCACCACCTCTTATGTGTTTCAGGATGTTTCTGATACCATATTCCTTATCAGAAGGAGATTAGAAATGGTCAGAGGTTGATGACGTATTATAATATCTCCGAGGGCAACAGACACTGCAGTGGAATTCGTCCTCGATATAGAGTCCATTTTCTCGTAACGTCAATAGTGATTTTTACTTTTAATCTTCATACATGTTAAAACTGGTAAATTAATGATTTTTCTTGTGATCAATGTGTGGCCAGCTTCCAAAAGATATTACTGCGGCTATTTACCCATGAAAAAGTTATAGTAACCCGCGAGACAAACATAACCCTACCTAACACTAACTCGTGCACTTGCCCCAAAAATTCGCTGTAAAAAACAAAAACCAGATTGGCTTATTGGTTCAGAAAGTCACTCAGAAATTTTATTATGTTATTGCTTCTGAATTTTTATTTACGTATCTCCAATTGGTAGCTTGTGATAGGGTGTGACCCGTGTGACGTCGTGAATTGCCAGTGTTGACACACTCGAGACAGCACAAAACGACAAGTAAAGACAATTTCCTCACATGTCGAGATTATTGAAGCCCGCACGAGCTCCATGTCACGTTGCGTGAGTGGTTAACAAGCAAGGCAAACAAATCCGTCTGTTTCTGAAAACAATTTGTGAAACCATCAGCCAATCATATCTAGAGACCTCATATGCTTTGCTCGAATAATGCATCGTAAAACATTTAATTAGGCAACGGGGTGTGACTTGAAGAAAGGATTTCGGGAGTACCAACACAGATAACATTAAAGCATTCAGCTACATAATAATTCGCCAGCAGAGACGAATGAGGTGTGAAAATAAATAAGACTTTTTTAAAACAGTAGTTTTGTTTTCTTGTTTTACTTCCAAATGTCGTTGGGTATTCATTGTTATACAGCGTAGGGATTGTGGAAATCGCATAACAGGTGAGTAAACTTGATGTTAAAAATAATTGTGTCTGGCATACGTCATAGCTAAAGGCATTTTTGATGGAAGAAAATCACAAGGAGGCTATACCCAAGTATCAGTTTTTTTAATGAAAAGTTTACCATAAGGGTCAGTAAAATGATTATTGCAGTGCAGTGGTCGGGGAGAAAGAACAGTCATTTGATAACTGTATAATATGTCTAAGATTGCCGTTTGATGTTCATCAAGTATTTTTCCCTCTTGTACATTCCACTTTCATTCGTCGTCATCGAGTACACGGTCTGATAGAAGAGGAGAGGGAAGAAGGGAGGCCAGAAAGAGGGTATTATTTTAGTTTCTCGGTGATCAGCGGAGGGTTGGACTGTATGTTTGACCTCTCGAATATCCGAGGTTTCACAAATCAAAAGGCAAGTCGTGTATTTTCATATTTCTTTCTATTATCCAAGGAGTTAGTTGTTTTATTTGTTATCAGATTGGTACCTTACTGTACCTTCGATTACTTCGAAGTTTGTTTTTCTCTTTAATTTCTGGCGTTAATTGATTTTTAAATGTGTCATATATTTTGTAAAATGCAGAAACCACACCTCCGGCAAAACTGGTGGCAGTCGGGCCATTGCATAAAACGCTTTTCTTACGTTGCGAAATTAACTTTCTTTTGTGTCGATAGCGCGAAATATCCTCTTGAAAGCAAACTCCCGGATTCACCCAGTTGTGTCCGGATCAGATGTCAAGAGTGCAAAGTTCTTTGTTTCTAGGCTAAGTCGTCATTTCCGCTCGCTGAGTTTAGGGAGGCAAACAAGTTATGGAGGCTGAAGTTGGCATCATGATTTTCATTGACAACGGTTTGTAACATTATGATCATTTTGAACATATCTTGCTGACTTTAGTTTTGACCCAGTGTAGCAGGCCAGATTATACCCCCGCCAGACTATACCCGGGGTTAAACTGGCCTAGCCCAGAATATCCCCCGGGGTATATTCTGGGCTAGGCCAGTTTATACCCCGGGGTTTACTTTGGGCTAGGCCAGACTATACCCCCCCAGTCCAGATTATACCCCCTACTTTTTTTTAAAAACAAGTCAAGACCGTAGTTTATTTCAACTTTAGTTTGAATTGTTCATTATCACTGTCATCAGATATCATATTGAAGCATACATTTTTGACTCTTGTAAATTATGATACATTTAAAAGGACATAAACATGCTTAAAAAGCATTGATTTACAAAAGGATTGAAAATCCATTGAAACTGATATGATTAAACTTTAACACTAATTTTACTTGTGTCCGTTGGTATTATTATTGTTCTGGTTTTTTTATAATTAGTTGACCATGAGTTAAACATGTATTGTATTTTTTTTTGTTTGGCACCACTAACATATACTTAGTGGCAAGGTATGAACTAATTATAAGACTCATAAGTGTAAAGTTATCTGAATCTTATTATAATTTTTGAAAATAAGAAATGTGCTTGATATGTCGGAACAATTAGATCTATATACAAAGTTACACTGATGCAGAGAGAAAGGCCAGAAAAGAATACATAGAGAAAAAAAACAACAACAACATTTTAACAGCTGAACTGGCAGATGGTGCAATTCCATCATCCAGCAAACATTAAATACTTCACACAAAACTAAATACATACTAAAATTGTTTCACGTAATGAATTTAACCTGTCCAGATCCACTTGAAACGTTACAGAAAGCTAACCAGTAATATACAATAATAACAATAAGAAAACCAAATCATCTTATTTACTCTTGAAAATAAAGAGAATATAATCAATATCAGAATCACCATCATCTTGGAATAATACAAAGATAAGAGGGAATATAAAAATGACCTACACATCATTCTAGAATCTATAAGCAGCAATAATATATGTAATATATGTGCAAGTACATGTAAAAAATAATGTGTTAAATCTTTTCAACTATTCAAGTAGAACTGGACTGAAAGCTTTAGCGAAGTAGCTTTGATAGTCATGTAAAATGACAGATTAAATCCACTGAGACAACAGTGCATTGCAGAAAGTAATTATAGTATGTTATGGCAAAAATTCGATGGATCATGTTGCATGAACATGTCTTGTTAGTAAATTCTTTGATAGCGTATTTGTAGAAATGTATACATTTTATGTAGCTCATGGTTTAAGGCACTGGATTAGTGTCACTCACGTTCGTTGCCATGTTGTAGTTGTTTTTGTAGTTGATTGCCATTGAGTAAAATTTGCACGGTACTGTTTGTTTGGCACTGACATACACATCCCAATGGGTGAAATAATTAACGGACTCATAAAAATGAAGTCATTTTAAATATTTTTTTGTGTACAAATACACAATTGTTAAATCCCTTGGCAAGGGACGTGTTAAGCTTAGGAAGGTAAAGACGGACAAGGTCTTTTCTTTTTTTATTTTTATTTCATTTCACTCGCGAGTGACATTCCCTTACTCACTATAAGTTATAACACATAAGTTCAGTCTTTCAAATACCTTGCAAACTAATCCAGTGTCTTAAACCGTAATGTACATGAAATGTATATCTTTCTACAAATAACCTATCAAAGAATGATACTCACTGACAAGAAATACTGTTAATGTAACATGATCCATCGAATTTTGCCTCAACATGCTATAGATCTAATTACCTTTTATAATGCACTACTTTTGTCTCAGTGGACTTACTCTGTCGGCCTACACAACTGTCAAGGCTATTTAGTATTTCACTAAAGCTTTCTGTCCAGTTCTACTTGAATATTTGAAAAGATTTAACACGTTTTTTATATATAGTTGATACACATACATTGCTGCTTATAAATTCTAGAATGATTTGTAGGCATACGCTGCCATTTTTACACTCCCTCTCATATCTTTGCAATTTCCAAGATGATGATGATGATTCTGATATTGATATTTCTCTATATTTTCAAGAGTAAATAACATGATTTCGTGTTCTTATTGTTATCATTATTACTGGTTAGCATTCTGTAACGTTTCAAGTGGATCTGGACAGGTGGAGTTCATCAGTCGCAAACATTAAGTGCCTATTTAGTTTTATATCTGCTGGATGATGGAATTGCACTATCTGTCAGTTGGATTATCATTATTATTTTTTTCTGTGTGTTCTTTTCTGGCCTTTTCTCCCTACATCATTGTAACAAAAAATACAATGCGTGTTTTACTCATGGCCAACTAACTATCAAAATAATAATAATAATAATAATATCATCAACACTCACGAGTGAAATTAATGCTGAAGTCTAATCATGTCAGTTTGAATGGATACTCAACTCTTTTGTATATCAATGCATTTTAAGGCATGTTTGTTCCTTCTAAAATGTATCATGATTTACAGGAGTCGAGAATGTAGGCCTATGTATGTACACCAAAGTAAACTAAGGCTGAAATAAACTGTTATTATTATTTTCTCTAAATTGCATTATGACTTGTTGATGTCAAGAATGTGTTCATGTATGTCTTAATATGATATCTGATGACAGTGATGAAGAACAGGCTGAAATAAACCGTGGTCTTGACTTGTTTTTAAAGAAAAAGCAGGGGGTATAATCTGGACTGGGGGGGTATAGTCTGGCCTAGCCCAAAGTAACCCCGGGGTATAAACTGGCCTAGCCCAGAATATACCCCGGGGGATATTCTGGGCTAGGCCAGTTTAACCCCGGGTATATTCTGGGCGGGGGGTATATTTTGGCCTGTTACACCGGAAATGAAAGGTCCGAATTCCTGAGGGGTGCCTAAAGACTGCCATCTTCATTCATGCTCTAGTATTCTTGCTACATTAACCTTTGAAGTTATTATTTAGGTCTTTGTGCACATAAATGGACGTCTTACAACATAACGGCTTGGCCCATTCTGAATAGACGAAAACATGTGCAAAGGAAAATGAAAATTTTTAATGCTTAAGCATAGATTTCCGTGTCCGAAAGTATATATATCTCACAAAACCGATTTGGGGAGGAGTACCTTACTCGAGCGCCACTTTCACTGTTATCAATTTAAACACATGGAATGGTCAGATGGACCTGGGGGCGTGAGGGTCTAGTCAGTTTGTATCAATGGGCGGTAGTCATATTGACTAATCAGGCGAAAAGGGGCTGGGGTAGTTGTGTTTAGTTAGTTTCTGGTCTTTGGCGCTCGAGTACGGAACTCCTTCCCCGATTTGGTCAAAGAGCTAAATAGAAATGTAAATATTTATGACGAAATTTGTTTGTGGTCTTAAATGTAATACCCGGACACACGATGGGGTGATCCAAATGTAATGTGCGGTCTTTTATTGTTTCCTTGCACTGGATATGACTTCGGAGTTGTTTGACTATGTCGAAAGGTATGTTTGAGAAGATGACGGTGTATGGTGATCATTATATCAACACCCACTCCCCTCTCGCCAAAGACAAACCTCTTTCCTTACATGACCATATTTTTCGTGTTATACATCCTTTATTCATTTCGCTTGCGAAACATGGGCGACGTTAGCTCTATCACGTTGTACCAAGTAGGTTCCGGCTACAGAAATAGTGCAGGTTTTTGCAAATCTCTGAAATAGGAAAATAATAAACCTAACAGTTCAAGATCTTTGTTTTTCGAGGGCCTCATTATAAACAAATAAATAAATACATTTTATGGACTGTCAAATGTCTAACTTTGTCTTACTTTATTCTCCCTTTTTAAAACCTGTTTTAATGTATTTTACTGTCTCTGTAAGCATACAAAAAGAAATAAGACGCGAGTTTGTGCCACACCGCTGGGAAAAAGAACAACTAGCATCAAATCTTTGGTATTGTAGTCTGTGGTCTTGGTTTCTGACTGTTGAAGTCATGGTGTATGAAATGGAAAGAATAAAACAGGTGTTGTGCAGTTTCATCCATGTGTCATTCAGAAAGATGCATTCGCCGACTTGTGCAGCATTTGTATTAAGAGCTGAATATATCTTGATTACCCCTGCTGTCCCCAAGACAACAGTAACAATAACAAAACATCCATTATTTTGTGCACAGTTAGGTGCCTTCATCTGCTAATGCAAAAGCGGGGATGTTTTGAATCGTTGCGCACCTGTCTGGATTGTTAGGCAGATATATAGGCTATACCGTTTCAACTCCCTTTGACGGGCTGATCATAAACAAAACTGTTTGAAGCATTCAGAGGTCCCGTATTGACAGGGCTCGTTGGATTGATGTCACAAAGCTGTCGTGTATAGATGTGTTTTGTTGGAGGTTTGTAGGTTTGTATTCGTTGTTGTATTTATTGTTAAAAAAACGGCAACATATTTCAACACGGATCTTTTCCAGTGCCATTTTTGTAATTTTTTTTTTGCAACTGTCGTAAATGGGGGGGGGGGGGGGGGAGGGGGGGGTGGACTTCCTCAGCTTATCTGCCCGTTTGTTCGTCTTTTGTGCAGAATCGTGACTGTCGCAGTTCCGTTGTTGTCGCTGTTAGTGTTACTTGCAGTATTTTTTTTTTTCATTATGCGCAGCGGCGTGTCAGCATTTTAGTAAATTTAGATTCTGTAATATAAGATTCTGTGAGCAAATATATCGTATACACTTTATGATGTTTTGTCTTTGAGGCTCCTTCCATCCATCCATTCATCCGTCCGTCCATCTCTCTGTCTGCCTGCCGTCCTGCCTGTCTGTCTCCATGTGTGTCTATTTGTCAGTGTTGCGTGTGCATCGCTCTGTCGTCTAGTTTACAATGGAGATATCATTTCCTGTTATTTTGTATTTTATTCAAGTTTTATGGCTATCGATGTCTTCCCTAATGATGCCATTCCCACATATTATCAGTATCAGCAGCAGCACCACACCCAGAACGACAAAGCAGTCTGTAACATCAACCACTGATAATCGCCGCTGCCTTTCAATCTTAATTCACCGAACAATTCATTCAGTTATACGAATACTTGTTTTCTACCCATCAATGTATCTGTCTTTCAGCTGATTTGTCTTTCTATCTACTCATCCATGATATATGAAAAGCGTTTTTCCAAACTGGGTAAGTCAAATTTTTCATGGGTTATGGCCCCCTTTCAGATAGACATTCAAAATGAGTGTAAAACGCGTCGTAGGCCTAACTGTCCAGTTAATACTGGCTTTGTCCCGTATTTATCCGAATGCTTACTTTTAACTTACTTACACTTTAACTGAACACCTACACCGCGTTTTACACTAATTTTGAATGACAATCTGAAGGGGCCATAACTCATGCAAAATTTGACTTACCCAGTTTGGAAAAACGCTCTTCATATTATGTGCATGATGACAATGAGACAATGAGAGTAAAAACGGTATAGGATAGGGTACTCAGTTGTTTGAACACATACGTCAACAACTGCTGGCAAACGATGACTGGACACATATAAATGCTAAAGAAAATGTGGCCAGCAACCCTGATACTTGTCTTTCAAAAATAACCAAAATTTTGACTTTAGAATGGAAATTATATTGTACCCAAGGACCAGGCCATAATTCAGTTACCCTAGTCTGAACAAAAAATGTCTCCCCGTATGCTCTGGGCTCCTGTGTATTTGCGGAGCTGGGCTTGTGACGAAAGACTGTGAAGAATTTTAACGAGTTCTGACGTAACCTGCGTGCTTGATGAGAGTTAACACTACGAAAAAAACTAAAACAGAAAATTCTGTGCACGTTGGAGTCACTGAGTCGTCATATGGTAATTAAGAAGCTATTACTATAAGACAACTGAAGCATCCAATGGGATTTTATTTCCGCCTGCATTTACACACATAAGAACATCTCACAGTGGCAGTTGTAGCAGTTTTGTTCTTGTTTCCATCAAAACGTGACAAGAAAATTCATTGACAGTCAAAGTCTCAACTATTTTTGTAATCTGCCTTCCCCATTTCCTGGCCCTCCACCCCCGACCATTCGGCCCCGGCTACTTCCTCGCCCAACACCTGAAAAAAAAAAACCACAAACGTAATTTTACCGTGTCTGTGCATCAGCTTAAGGGCGCATTCACCCATTTTGACTGGATGGTGACGTGACGACTTTGATTTTTAAGAAGATCCAGCTAGGTGGTTGGTGTGCGATGTCGTATTGCAACCACTAATTGTCATGTCGACACCGTCCAACTAGTCGGCAGATCAAAACTGACTGGTGAGAGCCTAGACATAAAGAAACGGAGAAAAGGAATGTTCACATCGCACATATCCTACAATAAACATTAGACTTTGGGCCTGCTAAAATGCAGTCCATCCAGAAATCAGAAGTTCAGAATCAAGAAATTTTGTCGTCGCCCCCACCACCACCCCTTCCCCGTGGTTGAGCGGCCAAGAACTAAGTATTATTTTAACTCAAATTTTAAAGCTCACGAAATTTCAAGGGCATTTTTAACTTTTTTTCTTTGTGAGTTTTGTTTTGGTAATTTGCAAACACAAAGACATACTAATTTGTTTCAGTGCCCACAGAGACGGATTAAATGGGACTTGTTATGATTAAATTGTATCTGAGCTGATCTCTTTCTCATTTCCTCACCACAGGTGTCAAAGATGATGTTGAGGAATGTGTCTGTTGTTCTTTTCCTGTGTTTGCTCCACCTGACCAGCTCAGAACGAGCTCGGCGCCAGACCCTCAACTTTTTCAACAATGTCCCTGTGGAGGCCCAGGAAACCGAGGGTAATTATGGCAATGTCTTTAAACTTATTACCGCTATTAACCGACTTAATGGGTCAGTTACAGTGGTTCATATTTTTTTTATTTTCTTCTACAATCCTCGTCCAACTTTTTCTCCAAAAATGTATAGTTATTATGGGCTAAAACTTTATTCCAAAGAGTTACAGTTATTTCACCATAGTACCATAATTCTTTAAAAAGCTCCTTACACTGTAGCAGTAATAAGGTTAAACATTTACCTGTAGTCTCCAAGGAAACAAAGTTCAATAAGTTAATATCAAGCAGAGGGAGTAATGGTCGTATCTAACTCAAGTAACCTGAAACAACCATGAATGTCTTACACAATCAAAATTGTGATCAGCTACTATCCTCAAGTATATCTTTCTTCCAGGGGTTAAGGCTATTCCTAGTACATATTTTTTTAATTTAATTTTTTTTATTGTAGATGGAATGTTAATTTTAGATTGAGACTTACAATGACATAAATTAAAATATGCTGTTTCAAACCCAGTCATGAAAATATATACTCATACATTTTTACATTGCATCAGTGAAATTTATCACTTACCTGATGCTTCCTCGGTGCATTCACTACAGATGGTGTTTAGTAAAGGAATTTGATGTTTTTTTGGGACATTGTGCAGGTAAACAAACTTGCTCTAAAATTTGATATATATGATTTCTTTTTTTATTTTTTTGTCTTGTTTCTGTGGATACCAAACTTCATGTAGCTATTATCGAATGTTTCGAAATGAAATATGTACTGAAATAGCTGCATTGTGAGTTACAGAAATTGTATGTATTTGCAGTGCATATCATCTTTACATGGATATGGAACCTTTTGCCTTCAATTTTTACAGGTGGCTCAAATAGCACTTCAGATAAAAAAGTGTTCAACTTTGGCAGCACTGCTGATAATTCAAAGAATTCCTCGAAATCAGAGGATAATTCAAAGACTTCCAACAATACAGGAAATCCGCAAGGCCAAATGTTTGACTTCGGAGGGAACACCAACTGGGAAGATGGGAAGGATGTTGATGTGGTAAACAACTTCAATGCACTCTTACCTCCGGGCTCAGTGAGTGACACAGGATCTGAAAATGACTCAAAGAGCTCTGGAAACGATGAGGAAAGTGACAGTTCACCAAGCGGCATGACATTTAATTTTGGTAGTAACTCTGGCCCTGGAGGAGGAAGCACAGGAAGTGATGCTGGATCAGGAAATGTCTCAAATAGCACTGGAGATACTGTGAAAAATGATAATTCACCAAATGGTATGACATTTGCTTTTCCCAGTAGTTCTGGAGGTGATGGTGCAAGCAGTGATAACAGCACAAAGACTAATGGTGTGGACAGGTCCAAATCACAGGATGGGACTTCTAATTTAGGTGGTCAACAGAAAAGCACAGCAAAAACAAATGGGCTTTCTTCTGGAGGAAATTCAAATGTGGATAATCCAGGCAAGGATGGCACCGACGGCGGAGGGAATCCTGATGATGAAAACACAGGGAATCCAGAAGGTCAACAATTTGATTTTGGTGGAAGTGATGCAGATTGGAAAAATGCTAAAGATGCCCCAGTAGTGGGTCTTCCTCCAGGAGTAGCCTTACCTTCCCTAGGAGTAGAAGATTCCAATACCACAGAACAGACCAACTGCCCATTTGACATATGTGCGGAATTCAGTCCATGCAAAAGTCCACAGAAGTGTGTGTTGACTTCTTTTTGCGAAGCAGTGTGTGTGGGTGACACACCTGAAACTCCAATCCCAAAAGCGCCAGGTGAAGATTGTTACAAACTGACTTTCTTTATTCCTTTCAAGTGGGTGGTTGGCGGGCGCTTCTGGCAGGGTCTCCTTCTGTCCTATCATTCTTTTATTCTGTTAACGGTCACATTGTGCTAAGGAGAAGCAAAAAGATAGACAAACTACAAACTCAAACTCAAACTATTGAAGTTCTCTTTCCTGTAATTTCAAAAATTTTATGTTTTCCCAAAAGACATTTCAAAATATGAGGTAATCAGATTAAAAGCTCTGTGTCAGTCATCCAAATTGGCAGGCATAGGCCTATTTATAGTGATTGAAAATGCTACATTAATTGTTTCCAAAACTGGGTAAGTCAAATTTTGCATGGGTTATGGCCCCTTTCAGATAGTCATTCAAAATGAGTGTAAAATGCGGTGTAGGCCTAACTGTTCAGCTGATACTGGCTATACCCCGTATTTATCCAAATGCTTACTTTTAACTTATTTAACTTTAACTGAACACTTACACCGCCTTTTACACTAATTTTGAATGACTCTCTGAAAGGGCCCATAACTCCTGCAAAAATTTGACTTACCCAGTTTGGAAAAACGCTCTTAATATGTATATCCATGATAGACTATGAGAGTAAAAACGGTATATGGCAAGGTACTCTTCAGTCGTTTGAACATATATCTACATCAGCAACAGCTGGCAAACGATGGCTGGACACACATAAATGACAAAGAAATGTGGCCAGCAACCCTGATACATGTTCTTGTCTTTCAAAAATAAGTAAATTAGAAGAGAACTGGATTGCTGTCATTGGAAATCTGGATTTAGGGAATGATTTTGTCTTTGTTTTGTTGTTATTGTTGTTGTTTTCTCAGACTGATACTTCACTTGTTCACTTTGGTTTGATTATCAAAATGTACAAAGGTTTTAGAGTGCCAAAAGGGCACATCCAGATAGCAAATTCGTGCACTGCATGTCCTTGATTAAAGGAGAACAGTTTTTTTCCCTTTAGTGTGAGTGAATCTGCAGAAAAAAATTTTTAAATTTTAATGTGGAAGGAAAATGCATCCTCTCTAACAGAATTCCAACCTGAAATCTTTGGTTTCATAAGTTTTCATGTAGATACTTATATAGCAAGTCTTTGACTCCTTGGCCACTGAAAAGTCAAATAATGAGTTTTGTTAAGTGAACCCACTTGACCCTGCCACATAAATAATTGATTAACGTTATCTTTTCAGCACCTCCAGACACAAACAGCACCCTGAGGCCTCGGTCTGAGAGAAAATGTCCAAACTCCCCATTTGTGTAAGCACTGAGGAAATAGTTCCCTACAGAGAATATTTTTTTTACGGGCATTTACATGATAAAAAAAATACCTAGGACTGAATTAGACAATATTATATAATTTAATCATCATGTTCCCATCCATTAACAGTTTTAACTGTAAGTAACTTGATAAGTTTCTTTACTTGTCAAGTTCATCCATGTATTTTGTTTTGTTTGTTTGTTTGATTGATTTTTGGTGGGTTTAATTTTTAAAGGGGCGGTTGGAGGTATTAAATGTGAGGACATATTTTGCCCATTGCACTATAGCTCAAATATAGGAGAGGTGCCACTGTTACTGAAGGTTGAATATTTGATTCCTGAGCGGGGCATTTTCTAAATGTGTCCAGTCTGCTTTATTTACTATCTGTCTGATTAAAATTTTTTAAAGGATTTTTCAAATTATTTTCATCTGACTGTCATGATTATAAGCCGTGTATTTATGGCTTTTCAGATGTCAGTATGGCTATTGCAATGACACTACCTGTATCTGTGATGAAGGGTGGCAAGGTTTTACATGTAATAAACTGTGCACCTTGGGCTGTGTTCATGGTGTCTGTCAGGTTCTCGACAACTCCACGTTCTGTAACTGTTATCATGATTATGAAGGGCCTAGATGTGAACATCTCAAACCAGATCCTGAAGGTAAGACTGTACCGAATTTTAAGTAAGTATCATTCTGTTCTCTTATCATCTTCATCTGTTTTAATTCTACTCTCTGGATTTTGTAACACTGTATTCTTCTTATCTGAATCCGCTCACAGTGGCAAATCTAAGTGAAGAAAATTCATGTCCTTGAAAGAATTTGACTGACATACACACACAGGGCAAAGATGTGTAGTATATTTAATTTTTGTAATGACCTGATAGGTCCCAAGTGTTTTTGTTTGTTTTGTTGTTTTTTTAAATATGTTTTCGAAGATTTTCTAAGTTGTTCCTTTATTTTGCGATGGAACAATTTTGGAATGCTCATGGGACTATAAGCAATCTCTGGTACTGGTATGAGTATGGTTGTTAAATGAAACAGAAAACTTCATAATATCTGAGTTGCCCACAATATGGCTCACAAGGTCTGAAAAGTAAGGCACATAATATGAACTTCAGATTAGTTTCATTACTTTGACCATCTGGAGGCTTTGACAAACTTGTTGTTATTCTGTAAAACTTTGAATTTGCTATTTAACACCTTCCCAGATTATAATGATTTTACTACTCAGTGTACAATTGTGTATGTCTCCATTTCTTCCACAGAAAAAGCTCGTGCCCTGGCTACGATTTTATCAGCTGCCTTAGGTACTGCCTTCGGTGTTGCCCTGCTACTTGCGGTGATCATTCCTATCATTCTGTGGCGGATGCGTGTTATCTTCGTGCTTAAACTTGTTTATTATTTCAAGGAGTATGAAGATGAAGGTAGGCGGGATATGTGCATATCATAAAGTTGCTGAGTACGTTTGGGTGGTGTCAGACCTCCAAAAAACAAGTTTTTTCTGGAATGTTTATCTTTCTCGAAAGACCCAGCACAATTTAAATTTTACAGGAGACATCTCACAAACAAAACGTAACATATTTTAATGTGAGATAATTTGTTTTGACCTATAAAATTTTATTTAAAAAAATATAGCACCTCAAAGTTTCTAGTAGAACTCTTTCATGAGCCAAATTGAAAATTCTGTGCCTCAGTATGTTCTTCTAGGTAGTCCAAACTGCCCCGCAAAAGGGGCGAAATCCCGTTTTGGCATAATTTAAGGCCGACATTATAAGGCTATTACTGCTGTGTATTTATGTGAAACTCCATGTAACTTACATCAAAATAAAGTTCAACCCTTCCTCTGACAAAATATACTTTCTTTTGTATTGTTTAATGTGTTTTGCTGTGTGTTTTTATGCTGGAACAGGACATAGTCTTGCTGTTTTTGCTCCGATCTGGGCGTACTGAATTGACCTCCTCATAACAAAGGGTCGCAGAGCGTCACGCCGATGTAGCGCAAGTGTTTGAAAATAACTCACACAGCAAGCCAAATAAATGAGGTTTATTTAAATGTATTTTTCATCGTGTTTTAAGTGAAATTCCTTTGAAAATCATTTGTTGAAAAGTTTGTAGACCGAGAAACTAGCGGAAACTTTTATAGATCAGGATCAAAATCTTCTCATTATAAAAAAAAATAGTGGCGGGAATAATTTATTGTGGTGCAATTTTGACCCGTTTTTTACTCGACGCTACAGCCTAAATGGCAGTTTCAAAAATCATAAAATTAATTTTCTTAAGTGTCAACTAATCGAGTCCAATCGCTTTTGTATGGACCGATTGTGTTGATTCAAGTTTGAGGTATTTTTTAATAAAAGGTCGTAAAAATGTAAAATACAATGAGCTTTGTTTTGGCTCCCATAGTAAGCCCATTGCACCCTGAACGATATTAATACGCGTTCACTTCGGTACGCACAATTTTCCTATCAGAAATTTGGGAGTAGTGCTCTGGAGCGAATGAAATCTGTAGTAAGACTGTGGAATACGGGAAGCTTTATAAGTATAGGCCAAAAAGAAAGAGAGATAGAACGATGGGTTCACAGTTTTATCCCGGATAATGCCGGGAACTTCATCTAGTTATACGCAAATAAATATCAGCCTAAGGGGCTGGCAAGATCTGACATGGGGCATGTTTCAGCACGAAGCTCCGACTGTTTTTATAGACCCACCCAATGCTTGATTTCGTCACCTTTGTCCGACACTCAGGGCTAAGTCAATGGTGACACGGTTGATCTCCTTTTCAATTTAAAAAACAACAAAAACATTATTTTTGTCTCCCCTGCAAGAGTTTACAAAAAAATGACGTCGAATGAAGTTTGCTGACCAAAAAAAGTAAACTGAGATGCTTATATTCTGTTTGTACCCCTCAAAAAAAATTAAGCCTAATGTACACGCCCTTGACTTGGATATTGAGAATTTTTAATGCCGTGACTCGGTAAACTGTCATTTTATGGGTGGTCAAAGTTGGACTATCGTGCAGTTTGCAAAAAAAAGCAAATTCGAGGTGTTTTTTCACTTTTGAAAATGCCATAACTTTCATAACCTTTAAGCCAGAATAATAAATGTGGTATCAAAATTTTTGGAAAAGCAAGCTCCATCCAATTAGATAATAACTGGTGAGATATGATGAAAAGTAAAAATCAGTTTGGCCTACCTAGTTCTTCATTGTTTTATGATTCAGAAAATATTTAGAACATGGACATGATCCATTGTGGATAATGTACTACTAGTAGAATTGTATTCTTTGCTTTAAATCTGGAAAGTGGAATAACTGGAAAGCAAATTCTCAGCTTCTCATTTGTTTTTGTTTTGTTTTAATCGGGTTTTGGGGTTTTTTTTTGCTCAGTCTCCTCAATTCAATGTATCCCAGTTGTGAAAACTTCATTTCTGTCCTTTAGATAATTATATCCATTGAGTATTAAATTTCAATGTTATTGTGAATTCAAGAGATTTACTATATATGTAGATTGTTGAATAATAAGATTGTTAAGAGGAAAATATTATACTTATTTTGCATTTACTCACCATAATCCACATTCAAACTTTGACTGGCAATTAGCATACTTTACTGATACTGCAATTATGCTACTTATTATTTCATTTCACATCATAAGCAGAGATCTTTATCATCTTTTTGTGTTTGCTTTTCATTCCTCTGGAAGATGGAAAGCTCTTTGACGCTTATGTGTCACTGACGCCAACGCCCAAATCAGAAAAGTTTGTGTATGGGTCACTGAGACCCAGGCTTGAAAATCTGGGATTCAAGCTGTATTTGCAAGCAAGGGATAGCCCTGCTAATGAAGGTAGGTCAGAAATTTACAACCTGTTGACTTCAAGTAGTGGGCGTTGGGATTGGAAAGACAGTGATTGTGCTGCCACAAACTCTAAACTAAAATACCAAATAAATATCAAAACACATCTCTTATTCAGAATCATGGTTTTGTTTTATCAGTCACAGGTAATATAGATGCTTTGGAATTATAAATATATATATCAAAATTATGTATAGATGGTTACAACAAGGTTTATGTCATTTGCATATGGAGAAACCGTTCAGTGCTATAACGATACAAGACATTATGGCCAGATAAACAGTGGATGAGATATTCAGTTTGTCAGGAGAGAGGGAAGGAAAGCAGATCATAAATTTTCAGGCGATCAAATAGCTGTTGTGATGTGACAAATAGAGAGAACAGGTCCAAAAAAAGTAACTGTAGATAGGCCTATCATTCGAAATTCACTCCCATGTAGTAATGCCTTAAAGCAAATTTTCTCAAATCTTTTTGGAATACTCAAAGGCCACATTTTTTTTTTTTTTTTGTAATGTGATTTTAATAGCACTGTATATTCAACTCATGCAATAATCTTCAGTAAAAGTGAATTTTAATTCTGCCGAGATTGTTTCAGTGAGATGGAAAGTATTAATGTTTTATTTTGTTGTCCACAGTGATGAGTGAAATAATTCTCAAAGCCCTTGAAAAAAGCCGGCGCACCATTATGGTTGTTACCTCAGATTACGTCACCAATGAGTGGAACAGATTTGAATATCTGATTGCCCAGCATGAAACACTTCAACTGCGTCAGAGAATTATTCCTGTTATCCTAGAAGACATTGATAAGGTAGGTCTTGGGGAAGTAATATTATGTACAATTACAGTTAATACATCGATGCACATGTTCCTGTAACCTGTGAATAACAGGGAAGATTCTTTCCAGGGTACGAAAAACGTGTGTGTGCCTGGAGAAAGGTCCCAGTTGTCTCAAATTTGGGATTTTGAGATAAGAGCATATTTTTCTAGAAAATTCAATACTGAACACGCTGCTTTTAATATTTTTCCAATATCTAAGTAGTTTTGAAGATATGACACATTTTGTAAGACAGGGGGCAAGAACAAACTTTTGAGAAAAACAGCTTTAACCCTATTAGTGGCAGGTAATTTTCTCTCTCCCATGACAGACTTTTTGGATATTGTTGGCGGAGCGTAGTTTTATTACAAAGGCAAATAGGGAAACTACTGAGTTTTATTCACAGCTCAGCTCTAGCTTTCTATGTAAAATACTGCCCTATCCTAACAAGATCCAAAAAACTTCCGACTTAGCTGTTTTTAGGGGACCGTGGC
This sequence comes from Onchidella celtica, assembly GCA_963931925.1. Classification (NCBI taxonomy): domain Eukaryota; kingdom Metazoa; phylum Mollusca; class Gastropoda; order Systellommatophora; family Onchidiidae; genus Onchidella; species Onchidella celtica. Next base: position 27,542,894 of record OZ007571.1, on the reverse strand, counting down.
ATGTTACACGATAAACTATAGATGAGCAGTGAACACTACTCAGTATTATCTCTATAACGGCTTTATAATTAGTCCACGGTCCCCTAGCAACAATCACTCCAATATTACTTCATGAAGAGTTACATGTTGTACAAATAATTAATAAAATAATATTTGAATATAAAATATTCCAAAATCCTTTTCATATGCTATTTAGACGTGGTTTAACTTGTGTTTTCTGCTAGAAGTACATTTCCGACTAGGCACAACCTTTTCGACCTTTTCAACCCCAAGCTCAAAAATAGCTGTACCGACAACTGGGACCTCTCTTCAGGCGCACACACATATATGGGAGGGAAGGGAGGTTTCTGGGAAGCAAACATATGCTTTTCAAGTATGGCTATAAATTATAAAGTTTGATTTTATTTACTTTTTTTTGGCAAATTAAATTGTTTGACTAAATGGAAACCGTTTCTAATAAAACAGTCCATGGAAAATGTCAATTGAAAGTTTTCAAACATCCGAGTCTTGTCATTGACATTCAACATCCTGATGGCCATACATGCATACAAATGGTTTGAGGCCAAGTTTATGAAAAGCATACATCCAGGTGGGGCAGTAAAAAACTGTCAGTATCGAGCATGCATACTTTACAGATGGCCCTTTACAAACTCACTGATCTAAATGACAAATTATTCCAGGATCTCACGGATCTCACAATCAAAGGACCGCAGACCATTATTGCTGCAATACTTCCACACTATGGTCTGAAGATTCCTATCTAAGAATAAGTGTAATAAATGAATGAAACAAAACGATTTCCCCAGTTGCATGTTGCCTGCGGAGATATTTTTTCTTATTCGGAACAACACCATTGCAAAACCTGTGATTTGGGGAATGGATTGCACAGTGTGCAAGTCCACTGACTTGAGCTACATCCAAAGTACATGTACAGTGTGTGTCAGCATACCTGGCACGGAGGTTTGTTCAGCACTCAGAAGCAGATATTAGTTACTTAATTATCGATTGTTTCCCCTTGATGGAAATGTAATAAAAATTAGCAGAAACGCCTGGTTTCTGATGTGTAAAATTTTCAGGCTTTCTGATTTTCACCAGAACTTTTAAGGTACTGTAGAATTTTTCTTCGTTGAAACTAAGGGTTTCATTGTTGTTGTTTTTTTACTACAGGAACAGATCAAAATGGACACAAGCCTGAGGCACATTCTTGATTCTATCAAATGCCTGCGTTTCCCACATCCTAAACCAAATACCACTGGTCAAATAACATCTCCTAGCATCAGCATTGTGGAGGAAGAGCAAAACAAAGGTTTTGAAACTATAAGTCCCACCACTTCAGAATCTCCACTTGCATCTCCAACATCTAAAGAAGCACAGAAGCAAGAGAAAAGGGAAGAGAAATTCTGGAAGCGTTTGGAACTGACCATGCCCAAGAAGAAAAAAGATGTCTCTTCCTCTTCTCGTCCATCAAGATGGAAACTTCCACATTTAAAATCAAAAGGAAAAAGTTCTGAAGATATGTCGGCAAAAATAGAAAGTGGTTTGTCATCAGTCACACATTCTAGCAAATCCCATCCACTGGACTTTGAAATTGAGAACAGCCAGAAAAATAATTCTTCTGACATAAGTAAAAACTTTCTTGACATTAACATTATGGAGATCTTTGAGCAAGATCAGTCTAAGAAGCCCAGCAAACACACACTTCAAGCTGAACCAGAAATAAAAAAGCCTACAAATGGAGTGGAATTTCATAATATCTGCTTGGAGGCAGAAGTGTGATTAATTCGACATATCATTTTGGACACAAACAGTGACCTAACAAGTCTTAGGTGGGTTTTTTGGGTTTTTTTGTGGTATGTTTTTCCTGTGAGATTCTTATCAAAACACAGCTGTGCTGGGTTTAAAGACATAAATGAACTGTTCAAGAAAAAAAAAAAAACTTAAAATTGGTGAGACAATGTTCTGAATGAACAGGGATGTCTGACAGTCTTCAGTTTCGTGTATTTTCAGTCCATCTCTCAGATCTTTAAGGCCATGCTAGAGGTGGTATTCGACAGCAGCTGTATGTTCAATGTTGACCATTTACAATGGAATGAATGATTGTGGCATCAAATTTGAAGACATGTTTCTTACTTCATGCTCTCATTATTTCCGAAGTGTAGGTACTAATACTGATGAGTGACATGGAGTGTGTGAGTTTTTCATACTTGTATATGAGTATACCCTTCTGACCAAGAGAAGCAACATCAGAGCAAAGAGTATCACTGAAATTGTGCAGAAATTGAAAGACTCCTCTACTATGCAGTGTGACAAGTCTTTCATTTTTTATGGAAAAAGATTTGAAAATTGTTGCTCATACAGTTTCATCATTTTGATATTTTGATATTCTGTGTAGATCAAAAGTTTTTCTTTAGATTTGAAAATGGAAATGAGCAGTGTTTGGAATAATAGAATCTCCAGATTCTGTAACCGGCCCTGGATTTGATAAATGGAATCTCCAAGATACCTTTGTTGCTGTTGGTGTTACTGTTTACTCATAATGGCTATTGTCCTGACAAGTACGCAAAATACAGTTTACATCTGGGAGAGATTCTTATTTTAATGTTTAATTATGATTATGATATTTGAAAATCCAGTTTCTGGCATAAGCCTTTTGTAAATTTTTATACCTTTGCCTTATCCATTCTATATTTAAATTGTACATTGGTACCTACTACATGCCATGTATCCATTTGGATGCCACCTTTCAATGCTCATTTATTTTACATAAACTAATTGTAAACTTATGTTCTTTAACTGTGTCTATGTGAGCAGGTGCATGCTTGCATGTTTGCTATTCGTGTGTGAAACTGAGATGTGCAAAAGCTGCTGGTGTACATTCTGAAGCACTGACAGTGGACAGAATAAGTTCAGGATTAATCTTAATAATCTCATTTTTATCAGCAAGAATGGATGTATGTTGCAATTACACTGACAGCATTACAAGGGAAACTAAAGTGCAGTGAGTGGGTCCCGCCCCCTCCCCTTAATCTCACTAGTGTCAGGCACAATAATGGATTTTTTTTTTTTTCACTGCTGAAGTAGGTTTCATGGTATAGAAGCCGAAGAATGATATTGATCTCTATATCTAAAACTTATTTTCTTGTTTGTTTGTTTGTTTTCCACGGCAGCCTTCTTTTTCTTCTAATCTGTATTTTAAGAGAAATGCGCACATATTTCCTAATTTTATATAAATCATTTTTTTTAAAAATGCACACAACTAATAATACAAACAATATGTCAAGCCTAATAGTAATATGTAACCCTCCTCATGGAAAGATGTGAAATAATTAAAGAATTTGATGTAATTATTTCAATTATTTCGTTTCTCTGATTGGGAGGAGTATTTTGAAAAACTAAGTAAATAAGTTGGTAAATTTAATACATAATGCAAACAAACCTATGAATTCTACATGTTAAATAGGATCTTGAAATTTAATGTATAATGCAAGCAAACAACAATATGTCGATACATACTTATGAATTCACATACCCCTGTTACAATTAGTTACGCATTATGTTCCAATGCTCATTCTTAAAATTATTGTTTTTTTAAAATACATCCACTGGCTTTTGCTAATGTGCTTTTATTGTACATTATGCTATTTTATGCACATGACCTATGAAAAGTGTAACATCTCATATTCTCTTTTATGATGTATACTTTCCCCCACTTTTGTGTGTTATAGAGAAGCCTGGTGAATGCAATAAATTCCATTGTGTTAGACACATAATTGGCATCACTATGGAAGTCACCTGTGGGATAATTGTCATATGTGGCATTGCATTGACCATTTGGAATTATGGGGGGGGGAGATTTGTTTGGGTTCGTATTGTATTGATTAAGTGAACCAGGCCATCAGGTACAAGACAATGTTAATTCAACACAACAGACTCCACGTGTAGCCATTTCATAACTTCCTGTATTCTCTTCTGTCGCTCTTTTACAATGAAGTCACAGACAGTCATATTAATAATAATCTAGAGTAAGTCTAAAATCCTAAACAATGTATTTAATATGATACCAGAACATCTCCTTTCTTTTAGAGATTTAAAAGATTTTAAATTAAAGTGTCCTTTCAACTTATGTTGTAATAGTCCAACTTATGTTTCCATCAACGTTCTTTGGGGTGAATTTTAGTTTTGTAAATTTTCGGGTAAGTCCATAAATATTGTTTTTGTTCTGGAAGTAAAAACTATCTACTAATGTAATATTCCATACACACACACTTTCGTTCCATTAACTAATTTATGAACTAACAATTAAGTTAATGTAAAAGTACTAAAAGTCATGATCAACTTAATTGTCCTTGATTTCTGGATATGTCATGCCATATCACAATGGATAGTTGCTTGAAATTAGTGATTTAATTATTATGTCGTTAAATATCAACAGTAAATTGTTCAAACACTTGACATGTTAACTGAACTTAAAACTAAAATGAACAGTAACTTAAACTAAGTAAGTATGAACTACTGTATGAATAAGGTAGAGACTTCCTGCCTCTACATCATGGGAGGGTATTATTATGACCCTTGCTTTATCCCATGATTACTATTACACAACACTTCTAGCTTGGATTGAAGATGGAAGATGACTAGTTCGACCTTCTCATCTCTTCCTCCCTGAATCTGGCTGGCTTGTTAGCAACATAGCCTCGAGCCATACGAGTGACAGGTCTATTTGTAGACACTGTTTCTGGAGGGGATTTGACGACTCTAGAATTTGAACTAGGTGTTGCAGGAATATCTTGGGTTTGTTCGTTATCTTGCAGCACATCATCTGGAGGATCTGGGCTTGGATCTTGATCAGGAAACGAAGACGGTACTGCTTGAAGGTGTTTCCGGTTTCTGCGCAGCACCCGGTCAGGTGTTTTCACCAAATATGTTCGGTGATCTGGATTTGTTGCAATGACAGTTCCTGGTCCGGTCCACTTGTTTTCTTCATCTGTCTTGAGAAGAACTTTCTGTCCAGACTCCAGTTGTTTCAGTTGTCTTGCGCCATGTCTGTTGTCGTAATTCCTTTTGTATCTTGTTTTCGTTTCTTTTGCTCTGTCTTGGATGTCTTGGTTGTTGACTTGTCGAGGGTAAAGGTTCCTCGGCAATGTGGGAACTTTTGTTCTCAGTTGTCGTCCCATCAGGGCGACTGCTGGGCTCACTCCAGTCGTTGAGAGAATTGTGTTTCTGTAGTTCATCAGAGCTACCTCTAATGAATTCTGTTTCAAAAGTTTCTTTGCAACCTTCACAGCACTTTCGGCTTGTCCGTTGGACTGAGGAAAGTGTGGACTACTGGTCACATGTTGAAAGTCAAAGTCTTTAGCAAAGAGTTTGAATTCTCTGCACTGAAATTGTGGTCCATTGTCACTAGCCAGAGTTTCACAAATTCCGTGAGTTGCAAAAATGTTTGTTAGCTTCTGGATGATAGCTTGAGATGTTGTAGAATTCAGTTTTACTACTTCGATCCATTTTGAGTAGTAATCGACTACGACTAAGTATTCATTTTTCCCATGTGTAGCGAGATCTACTGCAATTTTCTGCCATGGCCTCTCAGGTAGGTCAGTTGGTATTAATGGTTCATTCCGCTGAGAGGGTCTATTTTCTCTGCAGGAGAGACAGTTCTGAATCATGTTCTTGATATCTCTCGTGATGCCGGGCCACCACACGGATGCGTCAGCATTCTGTCTGCACTTTTCGATTCCTTGGTGAGTCTCATGTAGTTTAGAGAGAATGTAATCTCTTTGAGAATGAGGGACTACTATTCGGTTGTTGAAAACTAACAATCCATTCACAATAGACAGTTCTCCTTGCACTTGTTGAAAATTTTGTAGTGTTTTAGGTAGCTCTTTTGGCCAGCCATCCATCACA